>NW_026847549.1:138344254-138671728 GCF_025583915.1 Anolis sagrei ordinatus
TTTCTTGCCCTGGTGAAGGGAGTTGGACTGGATGGCCTTAAGTATTTTTTGTTGGTCATGGGGGTTCTGTGTCGGAAGTGTGCCCCAATTCTGTCATTGGTGGGGTTCAGAATGCTCTTCGATTGTAGGTGAACTATAAATTCCAGCTACTACAACTCCCAAATGTCAAGGTCTATTTCCCCCAAACTCCATCTGTGTTCATATTTGGGCATATAAAAATATAGAATGCCCAGATCCATCATTGTTTGAGTCCACAGTGCTCTCTGGATGTAGGTGAACTATAACTCCCAAACTCAAGATCAATGCCCACCAGACCCTTCTACTGTTTTCTGTTGGTCTTGGGAGTAGAGTGTGCCACGTTTGGTTCAATTCCATCATTGGTGGAGTTCAGAATGCTCTTTGATTATAGGTGAACTATAAATCCCAGCAACTACAACACTCAAATGATAAAATCAATTTTTGAGTGATGGTCACTCCTTGGGTTAGTAGGTGTCTTGTGGCCAAATTTGGCAGCAATTCGTCTAGTGGCTTTTGAGTTATGTTAATCCCACAAACGAACATTACATTTTTATTTATATAGATGTGTATAGATAGCTGAAGCATTTGCAGCAATGTCCACAGTAAACAATGCATTTTATTGCCAATAGATCCATGTAATGTCTAAAATAGCCACTAAGTGGTGTTCAGAAATCTTTCATTATTGGCAAACTTTTTGTGATCCCAGCATTGAGCTAAGGGGACCCTATTAGGGGTCAAAAGAACAAAGCTAATAACATGAGCTTTCATAGACTAAGTCTACATCTTCAAATACATCTCAGTGTATGAAAGCTTATACCACCAGTTTTGTTCTTGAAGTCTCTAAGGTGCTTTGAGATCCCTTTGCATACTGATGTTCCAGAGAGATATGGCTGTGTTTTTTTTTATTCCGATATCAAAGTTATAATATCTTTATTAAATTGTAGCTTATTGATTTTATTGATGCTCTTTTTTTTTACATGCAGCGGCCCAGTTGTCAAAGCGCGAGATAAATACAGGCACCCCGAATGTTTTGTGTGCTCTGACTGCAACCTGAACCTGAAGCAGAAAGGCTACTTCTTTGTGGAGGGCCAGCTATACTGTGAAACCCACGCAAGGGCTCGCATGAGGCCCCCAGAGGGATACGAAGCCGTCACTGTTTATCCCAAGGCTTAACTGTTTGGAGATGCCAATACCTGTATGCGCACATACAAGCGTTATCAGCTTACACCAACAACGCAACTGCCTGAATCCAGCATAATTGCTCTTTTAAAATTGGGAGAGGGATGGAAAAGTTGGGAAAGGATATTTCTTAGAGGTCATGTTAGTGTGTATATATATGTATGTGGAAGAGTTTTCAAAAATATTGCCGCCGTGCCTGCCACTGTAATCTGAATGAAGATAATATTAAACAGCAGCTGAGTCCTTGTGTGTTTACTTAGAGCATTCTACAGTGAGAGAACCATAGTTTGGTCCAGATTTTCACATTCATTTTTGGTCTGATATCCCATAAGAAGGGACCCAGCCCATAGCTGCACAAAGCATATGGTCCGGGAAGACAAATTCCATAAGCTCAAGGCAGATACATTATATAAAGAATGCTTAGCACTATGCATATTGTATGAGTCTCCTTTTTAGTACTGGCATCTATTTCTCATATAGCCAAAGAGCTTTTGCACATCTGCTCTCTTGCCTGCTGAGTTGCAGTGGCATCACTAGGGTTGATGCCATGCACTGCAGTAACTCATGGTGACACCTCCATGGATTTCCTCCTATACTGCAATGTTGTGGCTAAAATGCCAGACGATTTTACAAAATCAACAACTATAAAAACCCAACAAAAAAAATCCAAGGTATTGTCAAAGGCTTCCGCATGTGGTTTCCGGGCTGTATGGCCATGTTCTAGCAGCATTTTCTCCTGATATTTTGTTTGCATTGTGGCTGGCATCTCCTCTGAAGATTCCAGCCACAGATGCAGGCAAAATGTCGGGATAGATAGATCTATTTATTGATTAGTCCACTGATCATATCAACGATGAAAGGTTAGGAGAAAATGCTGCTAGAACTCGGCCATACAAATTGGAAACTACACAACACCCCCCAAAAAAACCAACACATGCTTGTAGTATGTGCAGATGAAACTACATGATTCAAAGCATCATTGTACTTGTATAATAGTGACAGCTCTGACTGAAGCATATATGCATTAAAAGGTTCAGAGAGTAAATTTGGTTCAGAAAGTGAATTTGCATAGAGTTTTAGTCCTGTGGGTATATCGATAGAGTACATGTGATCTGGACTTACGGAAAACAGTTTTGAGGTTGTGTGTAACTCTAGAGATTTTTAAAAATAAAGTAATAAATTTCTGCTGAAATACAGCACAAAAATATAGATAATCATGTTGGTGCCACTCACTTCGATGGTGTCACCTGGTGCATTTTGCACCCCCCAGTGACACTTCTGCTGTGTTGTTCCACAACACGCTGCATTTGACTCTTCCAATCCAGCTACAAAACACATGTCAACCCAGGGAGACATGAACAGAGGAAGAGAAGGAAGTACAAGTAGCAGCTGGATCTGGGATATCTGCAAACACAGAGAGGAAAGGCCCACATATCAGCATTTAACCGGATGGTGTACTAGAAACCAGTGATAGGTTAAAAACAGAACTTACATGGTGGTAAACAATCTTTTTATTCCATGTATCTTTACCCTTCAACGATCAAGCCACTGAAGTTTCTTTACATCTGCTTTTATATCCTGCAACCATGCTATTACCGTCATTGCTTGTTTCTCCAAACAAGGGTTGAATGAAAGTAATGCCTCCACCTTTGAAACTCAACAAATGGCAGTACTGGTATGCGGCAGGTACTGGCTTGTTCAGGAGACTCTCCTCTACAGTTCCATTTTGGCGGGAAGCCTTAGCATTGAATGGTTGTATTGTTAAAGTGTGAAGTATGGAACCCTGCGCAGACGGTCAGTCAATGCGACTTAAGCAACGTGCGGTCATTGAATTCTTGACAGCAGAAGGTGTCACCCCAAAGGAGATTCATCAGAGAATGCAAGATGTTTATGGTGATTGTGTTGATGTGAGTACTGTGCGTCGTTGGGCAAGTAAGTTTAAAAATGTTGCAGTGGGAACATCTGACTTGCGTGACAAACAAAGAGTTGGACATCCTGTGACAGCAATCACCAAGTTTCACAAGCAAAAGGTTGACAGATTGATTCAGGATGATCGTTGTATCACTCAGAGAAATTTCAAGCATAATCGGCATTTCACAAGAACGTATGGGTCACATTATTGCTTTGCTCAATATCACATTCATATCCAAAATCAGTGGCTGCATTCAAGAATACAAGATTATTATTTTAAAAAACATAGTGTAGAGAAGCAATATTCCTAAATAAGGAGTAGTGTTATAAATGTCATCTCTTTAGAAGAAAACCTGAGTTTAAAAAAATGTATATAGTGAAATCAGTAGCAAGACTGCTCCTTAATAAGATGCCAAATACTTGAAAATAGTTTTATTTCATGTTTTGACAGTTAATACTAACATTTTGATATAATCTGTACCTTCAGTTGAAGGAAAAGTCCCAGTCCTCAAATGCCCTGTTTGAAGGCTGCAAACTTTATATCATGGATTCGGTTCTCCAGGGAAATTACAAAAAAGATTTAGAGACTAAAGTTACCGGAGCATATCAGTTTTCTCAGTGAGACATCCTTAGCAAGAGTTATGTGAACCACGTTGGGGTTGTGTGCCAGGAGACCTTGCTCAATACACATGGCATTTGAAGTGTTGTCATCTAGCAAATTAAATACAGAGACTGAGGCAGATGTAGGGTGAGAAATGAACTCTGATAGCTATCCTTGTAAGACAGCAGATCAGTTGCTTCCAACAGCCTAAAGTACAATGGCTAGATTTGGAGTTCTGCTACACAGATGACCACACTAATCTACACTGCCTTCATTGTCTATCTCATTTGTGACAATGGAGAAAACTGACTGATGGAAACATGTCCAGTTAAGCAGAGCTAAAAATAAAGCACAGATGTACACTTTGATACTTTCCTATAGCAAAGAAATCTGATTAAATAAATATATCTCTGTGAGGAGTGGTTTTTAATTGTTCCTTATGGTAGAGATAGCCATTATTATTATTATTATTATTATTATTATTATTATTAGAAATACAAGATGAGTCCACAACAACAAGATCACTCTGCTGGCTGTTATATTGGATCACACGTCGGACACTTCCCAAGTGTCTAGGACTGTGTGAAGTATTGGTGAATAATGCATGCAGATCCCAGTAAGGTGGCCTTTTGCAGCTGGCAGAGGGTAATTTTGTCAGCGCTGATTGTGTTTAAGTGCAGGCCAAGGTCTTTAGGCACTGCACCCAGTGTGCCAATCACCACTGGGTCCACCTTGACTGGATTGCGCCAGAGTCTTTATTATTATTATTATTATTATTATTATTATTATTATTATTTCTTACCCACCTCTCCTCACAGCTCAAGGTAGGTTACAACATTGCTAAAACACATGATCAAACCATAATCATTTAAAACACTCAGTAGAACACATTAAAACATATTCCATAAAATACAAAAAACAAAAGTCAGACATAGAGCAGAAGCTTAAAATTCAAGGCCTGTCAGAATAGATAAGGTCTACACTTGTGTCTTAAATTTCAACAGCTGATTCAACTGTCGGTTTCACAATCTTGGGGCGGCTGATGTAAAAGTCCTCTGGGTGGTGATTGCCAGGCTGGCAGGCTGGAGCAGACATCCCGCAGAGGACCTAAGTGTTTGGAGCGGCTTGTACGAGAGAAGGCGATCCTGTAGGTAACCTGGATCTAAAACATGTAGGTCTTTAAAGGTCAAAACCAACACATTGTACTTTGCCTGGAAACTGATTGGCAGCCAGTGGAGTAAATTTAGGATAGGTGTAATATTCCCACTCCAAGATGTTCTTGGAACCAATCTGGCCGCTGCATTTTGAACCAGCTGGAATTTCCAAACTCGGTACAAAGGTAGCCCAGTGTAGTGCACATTGCAGAAGTCCAACCTTGAGGTTACCAGAACATGCACTACCATCTTTAGGTCATCCAAATCTAGGAAGAGGCACAGCTGGTGTATTACCCAAAGCTGATAGTAAACCATTACACCTACCTGGGCTGACACTTGGAGAGATGGATCCAGGAGCACTCCCAAGCTGCAAACACAGTCTTTCAGAGGGGAGTGTAACCCCACCCAGAACTGGTTGACACACCTCCATCCCCACATTAGGACCCTTGATGGCAGCCACCTCTGTTCTGTCTGGATTCAATTTCAATTTGTTTTTCCTCATCCAGCCCATTACCTCTTGCAGGCATTCATTCAAAGAAGACATGCTATCCTTAGCTGAAGCTGTTTTTGAAGGCACGGAGAAATACATTTGGGTGTCATCAGCACTCCAATAACACCCTGCCCCATGCCTACGGATGATCTCTCCCAGTGGCTGCATGTAAATAATAAAAAGCATTGGGAATAAAATGGCACCTTGTGGGACACCACATAATACCTCCTTTTTTTGAGGAGCAGCTATCCCCAAGAACCATTATTTGGAACCTGCCTGAGAGGGATGACCGGAACCACTACAGCACAGTGCCTCTGACTCCCAGCCCCTCCAGGCATTCCAGAAGGATTCCATGGTCGATGGTATCAAAAGCTGCTGAGAGGTTCAGAAACACCAACAGAGACACAAATCCCTGGTTGGTGTTGAGATGGAGATCATCCACTAAGGTGATCATAGCAGTCTCAACTCCGTTTCCAGGTCTGAAGTTGGTTTGAAATGGGTCAAGGAGGTGTGCGTCATCCAAGACCGCTTGGAGTTGGAGAGCAACTGCCTCTGAATTACCTTTCCCCCAAAAAGGAGATTAGACACTGTAACTTTTTAGAGTTTTCCAAGGTCTTTTGTTTTCTCAGCTAAGCAGTGCTGGTGCGTCACCCAACGGAAACTCCTATGAATCCAAAGCATTGAGCCAAGGCGGTTAAAGGAGTGTCAAACAGTGTCAGTTCTATAGTGTTGATATAGCCAACATGCACATTGTTTGAAAGTCCTGCCCACCTGTCAAAATGTGTTGTGCTATCTTTGCCCTTTCCCAGTTACAGAATAAACACACAGGACATTGTATGAGATCAAGGTGCCTGTAAGACCACAGTTTGGGGCAGAGTGCTAAATAAAGCCAGCACATGTTTGCTGTTGTGTAATATTGTTGGAATAAGCCCAGTGACTTTGCAGCTGTCACTGGAAAGGTCTAAGAGGGGCCTTGTTAACCATGGTCCTCTTTGTAATGCTAGAATTATTTGGAGAGAGCAGCAGAACTTCAGTAATATGGATTAGTTTTTCGTAGAGCTATACTAAGAGAATTTAGATATACTTTGCCTTAAATGACAAGAACCCTTTCAGCTCAAAACAAGCACTCAAGATTCTTTTATTATTATTTCCAATTTTAAAAAATCAAGTTGAGTTACCAGGTTTAAAACTAACATTCTGCAAAATTTCAGAAAAACTGGGCATTTTTATAAGTCCTTTATTTTTATTTTTAACACACTAATCAACTACAGCTTCCCTGCAAAAATCGAGAGATTTAAAAGATGGTTTGCATAATTTTATACTTACTGAAATCAGCAACTAGTTAAATAGTAAAAACACAGCCATCAACAAGCCAAAGTGTCTCTTGCACAAAAGTGCTGAGCTTTCACCAGGTCCTTACAGCTCCATTAAAGCTAGCCCTAATGGAGCCATAAGAAAAGGCACTTCTAGCTGAAGTGGCTCTTGTTTTTCATACTTGGCATATTTAGAAAGCTTGACATGTCATTTAAAGAGACTCTAGAGCAGCGCTTAGCTCAGATTCAATTTTATGTATGTCCAGCCACTGGCACGATTTCAGCATCTGAGCCAAATGGACCACAACACTCCGGGATGAAAATGGGGACATATGTGGCCAAGCAACAACAGAGAATAATCAAGTTGGCCAAAGTTGTAACTGAGAAATAACAAAATTTCCAAAATGTTCTGTTCCTGGTTTGAAAGTGTTGTTTCCTGTTTAATTGTATGGCGCTTACTTTGAAAGTAATCCTTATTGTGGCTGCCACAAACTATGTTGAATTGGTTGAGATTCAATGAGCTATTCATTGAGAAGAACTATAGCAAAAAAAAATTATACAGGATATAAAACAAAAGCTTTTGCAGTTGAATAAACTTTTTCCATGTTTTTATGATAAAACCAATTACAAAATGACATGCACATTATAACCCAGGATCAAAAATTGTGTTACATTGTGAATACACAAAACTAAGTAAGGCTGCACAAACTGGCTTGGTAGAACAAGATTCTGCATCCGAACTGCTGAGTTAATTTTGCACTTTGACCTGTGATTCCAAAAATGGTTTTCCATTATCAGCTCTAGTTTTTGAGATACAGAACATATGTCATACACTAGTTGTCATCTTCCGTTTCCAGGATTCACATCACAAGTCATTTTAATGACAGGAAAATAATCCTCTCTGCTAACTGGCACCCTTAGAGATTGGTAGATGTCAGGGGAAAATAAATTTCTGGCTGAAGTGCTTTTTAAATATTAAAAATAAGCATAATACCCACGCTATACCATACCATAAACTCCTTACTGAAACACACACACACACATATATATGCATGTGTGTGTATCTCATGTCAGGAGGAGCAAATTGAAAATACAGTTATAATTATTTTAAAACCACAAAGTTAAAAACCTGGCATTATGCTTGATTTCCTTTGACCACTTGGAGTGCCTCTGGTGTCGCTGTAAGAAGGTCCTCCACTGTGCATGTGGCAGGGCTCACACTGCATTGTAGTAGGTGATCTATGGTTTGCTCTTCTCCACATTCACATGCTGTGGACTCCATTTTGTGGCCCCATTTCTTAAGGTTGCCTCTGCATTTCACGGTGCCAGAGTGCAGTCTGTTCAGCGCCTTCCAAATTTCCCAGTCTTTTCTGTACCCAGGAGGGAATCTCTCATCTAGTCTCAGTTCCCAGTGGCACAAGGGATTAAACCCTTGTGCTGGTAGGGCCACCGACTAACCAGCAGTTTGAATCCGGGGAGAGTAGGTTAAGCGCCCTCTGTCAGCTCTCATGCAAGAACATGAGAGAAGCCTCCCACAAGGAGAATAAAACATCAAAAAAATCTCCAGGCATCTCCTGGGCAATATTCTTGCAGACAGCCAATTCTCTCACACCAGAAGCAACTTACAGTTTCTTAAGTTGCTCCTGACACACACACACAAAAGCCACTTATTGAGGTTCCGGGTTTTAGCCTGCCACTTTTGGACTCTCTCTTGCTGAAGTGTTCCTGAGTATATCTGTGGATCTTAGGAAGCTGTTTCTTGATTTAAGCCATTGGCATGCTGACTGATATCCAAACAGAGGATGGGCCTGGTATGTCAGTGCCTTGGTGTTTTCATTGTTGGCTACTTGTTCAGTAGACTCTCCTCTACAGTTCCATTTTGATGGGAAGCCTTAGCATTTAATGGTTGTGTTGTTAAAGTGCAAAGTATGGAACCCTGCGCAGACGGTCGGTCAATGCTTCTTAAGCAAAGTGCAGTCATTGAATTCTCGACAGCAGAAGGTGTCACCCCAAAGGAAATTCATCGGAGAATGCAAACTGTTTATGGTGATTGTGTTGATGTGAGTACTGTGCGTCATTGGGCGATTAAGTTTAAAGGTGTTGAGGTGGGAACATCTGACCTGCGTGACAAACGAAGAGTTGGCTGTCCTGTGACAGCAACCACCGGGTTTCACAAGCAAAAGGTTGACAAATTGATTCAGGATGTTCGTTGTATCGCTCAGAGAGAAATTTCAAGCATAATTGGCATTTCACAAGAACATGTGGGTCACATTATTGCTTTGCTTGGCTGTCGGAAGATCTGTGCACGATGGGTACCCAGGATGCTGATGCCTGAAACTTGCCGAGTAATATTATATAATAGTAATACAATATAACAACTATATATGGGTATGTATGTTACTAATGGGAGCCCCCGGTGGCGCAGTGGGTTAAAGCACTGAGCTGCTGAGCTTGTTGATCGAAAGGTCGCAGGTTCGATTCCGGGGAGCGGCGTGAGCTTCTGCTGTCAGCCCTAGCTTCTGCCAACCTAGCAGTTCAAAAACATGCAAATGTGAGTAGATCAATAGGTACCGCTCCGGTGGGAAGATAACGGCGCTCCATGCAGTCATGCCGGCCACATGACCTTGGAGGTGTCAACGGACAACGCTGGCTCTTCGGCTTAGAAATGGAGATGAGCACCACACCCCAGAGTCAGACATGACTGGACTTAATGTCAGGGGACTACCTTTACCTTATGTTACTAATATTGTGCTATGCTAATAATATATTGTATTTACACATAACTTGTAAGCCGCTCTGAGTCCCCTTCGGGGTGAGAAGGGCAGGATATAAATATCGTAAATAAATAAATAAGTCTCTACTACTGGCATGAGCAAACTTAGGCCCTCCAGGTGTTTTGGATTTCAACTCCCACAATTCTTAACAGCCAGTGCAAATGCTTTCCGAAAACCGGACGGAAAGTCCTGTGGGAACGGCTCGAGGCCTCCAGGGGGCGCACGACCCGGCCTGCGCGTCACAACATGCTCAGCCAGGCACTCACACAGCCCCGCCCCCCGTCGCTATGGAGACCCGTTGCCCGGCAACGCCAGGTAGCGGTGGGCGGAGCGGCGGTTTGGCGAGACAGTTTGAATGGGGCGAGGAGCGCGCGGGCGCACACGAAGCGAAATGAGAGTCGGCGTTGGCTATCGTGAGTTTGAGAGGCAGGCGGCGCGGCTGAAAAGCCAGTCGGGCGGGCGGGAAACGCAAAGCTGTGGAAGGAAGGACGGGAGTGATGCGGGTTGTGGGTTGTTTCAGGATCCCTGCCGAGCGACCAAAGAGGGAACCCGAGAGACGGAGAGAAGCGCCTGCCCTCCACGCTGTCCTCCAGGAGCCAGGATCCTCGGGCCGCAGGTGGGGCAGCATCTCCCCTGGCCTTTCCTCCATGGTGAGGGGGGGGCATGACGTCACCCCGCAGGAAACGCTGTGACGTCATCCCTCTGTGAGATAGGAGAAAGTTTGCCACCCACTTCTTTCCTCCTTCAGGATGTGCAGTTTGTATATGATTTGCTAAGACTTTGTGCAGCCTTGCACCTATTTTCAGGCAGAAATATTTTACTATACTTGCACTAACCTCACCAGCAAGCCCAATTCAAACTTCCAGTTTATTCTGATGTTGACATTTGTATTTCTAATACTTTTCTACACACATTTAAAAAAAACCACTTTTGAAGGCTAACATATTTGTTGCAGCATGGGCTTTGGTGGACTGCAATCCACATCACAAAGCTGGGACCTACAACAACAACAATAAATGTATTATTGAAGGCTTTGATGGCCGGAATCACTGGGTTGTTGTAGGTTTTTCCGGGCTATAATGGCCATGATCTAGAGGCATTCTCTCCTGACGTTTCGCCTGCTTCTATGGCAAGCATCCTCAGAGGTAGTAGTGAGGTCTGTTGGAACTAGGAAAAGGGGTTAATATTTTTTAAAACTCTAAAATTACAGTAGCACAACAGAGAGGAAACAAACAAGAACATCTAATCACCTCTCAACAAAAGTTTGCTCTAGGCACTGTCAGGACATTATATGCTAATCAAGGTGGTCAGTTGAAACATTCACACCTAGCTCCAGCAGACAAGAGTCCTTTGTCTCACCTTGGTCATTCCACAGATATATAACCCTTTTTCCTAATTCCAACAGACCTCATTACCTCTGAAGATCCTTGCCATAGATGCAGGCAAAACATCAGGAGAGAATGCCTCTAGACCATGGCCATATAGCCCGAAAAAACCTACAACAACCCAACAATAATAAATTCTATTTATTTGCCTCCCCTTATGACGCAAAGCAGGGTACAGCAGTCAAAAACACATCAACATAAAATGCGTGCAACAGAATACCTATATCTGTAAATCCCATACTCCAAAACGCAAACTACAAAGATCAAAATAGTATGACAATAGAATGCAAATCCAAATCAGGGCCAGCTTGCACCTCCTAATAAAGGATTCCCCCAGGCAAGAAGCAGCCAGGCTTTGAAGCTACAAGGCTATTCAATGCTAACCAAGGTGGCCAATTGCAACATTCACATTTGCCTCAAACAGACAAGAGTTCTTTCTCCCACCTTGGACATAACCACTCAGAGCTGTTGCTCTGGAATATCAGTAAACAAAGGGGTTTTGCAAGGGGTAACATGCTACCAACTTTGTTGTCTCAGTCTGTACATTGCTGCTAGACCTTTTTGCATAAGGATATTTCAGAACCCTGTTTTAAGAGGAAGGACTCTCAACACTCATGCTCAGTTTCCAACAGATCTCATAACCTCCGAGGATGTCTGCCACAGATGCAGGTGAAACGTCAGGAGAGAATGATTCTGAAACATGGCCATACAGCCCAGAAAACTCACAGGAACCCAAATCCAAAACTCATGTTAAGGTTAAGGTTCTTATTCAGCCACACTCTCAGCCTAAGAAAAAGGCAATGACAAAGCTCACCTGAATAATAATAATAATAACAACAACAACTTTATTTGTATTCAGCCCTATCTCCCCAAGGGGACTCAAGGCGGATTCCAACATGCAATACGCAAAAAGGCAAACATTCACTGCCTTGATAAACAAGAAATACAGATACAATAAAAAGAAAACCACCCAAACCCCAAAATGAACCCCAAGAAAACCCTAAGATAGAGCTGCCATAAAATGGAGTTTGGTTGAAAACACATACAATCAAAATAGGATTGTCATTCTGTTGCCATAATATCTTTCCTGGGAGGGAGAGAAAGCAATCTTTCAGCTGCCCCTGAATGCAGAAATTTTGTCTCCGGCCCTAGTGCAACTATCAATTAGATCTTTCTTTGTGGCAGAACTGTGAAAAAAAGAAGGGAATGAGCCAAGAAAAACTGGAATGTTTGTAGTAAAGGACAGTGTGAGGAAAGTATTTCAAAGAATTATGCAGTTGGAAGGGGATCATGAGTCATGGATTTCCTATTAAAGAAGTAGTTCTCAACCATTGGTCCTATAGGTGTTTTGTACTTCAGCTCCCACAATTCATAACAGCTGGTAAAATGGCTGGGGTTTCTGGGAGTTGAAGTCCAAAACAACTGGAGAACCAACTGTTGGGAATGGCTGTGCTGAAGTAAACCAAGCAGGTAATTGCCCTAGTCTCTTTCTGAAGATATCCAGAGAAAGGGATCAGCCCTCTAAGTAATTGGTTCCATTCTCAGTCAGATAGCAATTTGTTATTTTTGACTGAAAACCATTACAAATCTAATTTTAAAAACATACTGTCCACGTACATCCGTATATAAAACATCAAATTAATTAGTCCTCTGCACAGTCTGCACACTCCACTTATCTCTCAGATAAGCTGTACAGAATACTTTTAGAAGCCTTAGCAAATAAGATTATTTTATCCGAGTCTCAGTCTGGCTGCCGCCAGCATATTTCCACATAAGAGCTCTCACTCTGTAAGGAAGCCAAAATATCTTCCTGGGCTTTTGATATTACTAGCACTAGAGTAAAAAAGTGCAAATATCCTCTCTTTTAAATATTCTGGAATATTTCTGTGTCTGTGTTGTAGAAGGCTTTCATGGCCGGAAACACTGGGTTGCTGTAAGTTTTTCTGACTATATGGCTATGTTCTAGATGCATTCTCTCTGCCGGCGCAGTGGGTTAAAGCACTGTGCCAGCAGGACTGAAGACCGACAGGTCGCAGGTTCGAATCCGGGGAGAGGTGGATGAGTTCCCTCTATTAGCTCCAGCTCCTCATGCGGGGACACAAGAGAAGCCTCCCACAAGGATGATAAAACATCAAAAATCATCCAGGCGTCCCCTGGGCAACGTCCTTGCAGACGGCCAATTCTCTCACAACAGGAGCGGTTGCTCCTGACACGACCAAAAAAAAATCTTCAGGACGCTTGCAGAACTGCTTCAAACAAAGGCTTTTCAGCTCAGAATGAGCTCTCAAGCAAAGCTACAAACGCAATGCTCAAAGTACAAACACACAGTGGCTTACTATATACATGAGATAACAATACACTCAATTTTCCCATCAATTAACTGTGTCAGCTGCAACAGAAACTGCCCTGATCCTTTCCAAAACTTAGGAAAAGTACGTTGCAAACCCTTAGTAGCAACAACTACCACAAAGTTTCTTCTATTGGTTCAGTTTAAATCTACTTGCCCTAATTTAAAACCATTAGACTTTGAAGCAACAGATGGATTTTTAGTTCATTCCCCTTTTTGTGAAGATCTTTACATATCTAAAGAGTGCAGTCATGTCACCCTTCAATCTTCTTTTCACCATGCTTAACCCACTCAACCTTTCCTCATGTTTTGTTTTCCATGCTTCTTATCATGCTTGTTGCCCTTCTTTGAACTTCCTCCAATGTCTTTGTCATGCACTGGTCTAATTTACAACAGATACACCTTTTCAAATATTCATTTTCCAACAGTAATATTCCAAACCTTGGAACCTGTTAAAGACCAAATTCTAAGCATATGCCCCCAGTGGTTTTTATGGTGATAGAAGAAAAATAGTGTGCATTCAAGGTCTTCCTGTGTTCTGCTGAGAAGCATGAACCTTACATATTCTTAGCACAATGATGGAACAAGGTGATTCCGGCCATGAAAGCCTTCGACAACACATGGAACAAGGTTAATTCAACCAGGATACTGGGTTGTTGTAGGTCTTTTCGGGCTATATGGCCATGGTCTAGAGGCATTCCCTCCTGACGTTTCGCCTGCATCTATGGGAAGCATCCTCAGAGGTATGCTTGCCATAGATGCAGGCGAAATGTCAGGAGAGAATGCCTCTAGACCATGGCCATATAGCCCGAAAAAACCTACAACAACCCAGTGATTCCGGCCATGAAAGCCTTCTACAATACAACCAAGATACTCTTCAGACTAGGGAATGAACTGTGTACTCTTTGCCTAGGTGTGGAGATTTAAAGCTTTTGGGCTTAACACTATATCTGCAGGATTTGTTTCATTGATTTTCAGATGAATCTGCTTCAGGAAGAGACGGCCAAGCCCAGCCGCAGTCACCAATGAAAGTAAGCTTATCTGTTCTGGATAACAAAGACAGGGTGATGTGAATTTCCATAAATGATACTAGGAAATGAGAGTTCAGGGAGGATTTTTAGTTTAATGAATTTCTTCAGGTTTTTCTCTTGTTCATAATTAGTATTTTTAAGACTGTGAATGTTTTCCCTCACTTCTACTTCTGCAAATGTAAGCATTATCATTCTAAGGTGGCAGGAAATAAAGTTAGTGCTAAAAGCTAAATATTGAAAGCTTTTAACCTATTATCATATAATCATTCAAAAATTAGGTTGTTTTTTTTTAAATTCAAAACCCACAAATCTTATTATTCCTAGTTTAATTTTAGGCTTCTACCTCTGAAGCAGATTTTTAGATCTGGTCTGCAAGATAATAGAATTACCTTCTGATTGACACAGCCCCAACTTTTAGAGCATTTCTGTTAGGATCAGTTAAGGTAAATTTTGCATCAAACATAGATTCCATGAAATATGGGCAAACTTTTTGCCTTGGGGCCGCATTGTAGGCACACACTGGGTGGAATGGGCATAGGAGGGTGGGGGAAAGGCCTGGGAGAGGGCTCGGGGCATCCCCAGATTGTCCTCCTGGCATAAGGATAGGGCTGCTCACCCCATCCTTATGCCAGGAGGAAAATGAGACATGGTGACTGCCCTGATCCTCCTCCTCCAGTCTTCAGGCTATCCTCTCGGCATTATGCCAGGAGGAGGGCAAGACAGACTAGTAAAAACATGATATACATCATCCTATAAAACATAATACAGAAAATAAACAGCAACTTTGTATTAATGCTTTTAAAAAATAGCAAAGTTTGTCATCTTTTAAAAAGATAATTCACCCTTGGCCTTCTGTGGAATAGAGTTTCTGCATTTCATGTCACTTTTTAGCACTCCTAAATAAATCAGTGGGTTTTGTTTGCCCATATTTTTTGAACATAATTTGTATGACAAACTAAAATCCTGGGATATAGGGCCTGTCTGGAAGGGCCCTGAGTAAAAACACATTGCTAAGACTGACTGGGGAACATGCCTTACATCAGCCTTGGTGACACCTTCCTCTTGCAAACCGGCATGGTCTGCAGTTCTTGTTTTGTAGCATAACAAAACAACCTCCACCTCTCACCCCCCAAAAAGGCCAGCTGTCTCAGTTTGTGCTGAATATGTACAAACCTTCTATTATTTTTCCCAACTATAGATCTTACAACAACAGCTGGAATCATTCCAAGCCCTTCGACAGCAAACATTGCAGAATGTAAGCATGGTAAGCACAAACCCTAAATATCAGAAAAACAAGCGAGCACGATGTTCCATTTTATGTATATAGGATACAACATACAATCATTTTTATATGCAAATCTCAACACCTCATAAGAAATCCCAATAATTCTTTTGTGCTCACCTATTCCCATCCATCTCTGCCATTATAAATTAACCTTCGTTGTCCTTGTGGTTGCATTTTCTCTCATAATTTCATTATTATACAGTTAAGAACAAAAATCACAGGACTTCACTTTTTGTGCTAAGATTTGTAAACTTTGTAAGAGTTATAAACTGACTTCGGAGATTCATAATAATATGAATACAAATACTATTTGCTAACATTTCCCTCAAGGGATTTATTGTCATTTCTGCATTATGCTTCCCCCCTGCTCCAACTTAGTTATTGGCCAATGAAGGTGTGGACAAACTGTGGCTCCCATAGCTCCTATCATCCCTAATCAACGTAACCGGTTGTGGTGTATTATGGACAGTAATGCCCAAGATGATCTGGAGATCTACAGATGCTCATTTCTGGATTTATTAAAAACACTCCAGTAGTCCAGATGAAAATCAGTAGTGCTTAACTGCTAACATAGCTTGCTTGTCAATTGAGAGAAGCTTTGCACCAGAAGGAAGAGACAGCTAACTACTCTCTTCAATAGTCTGCCATTTTTCTAAAGTCTTCCACCGCATTTCCCATGTTTTCATACACCAAGCCATTTTTTGTCAAACAGAAACATAAAAACCACCCTGTTGCACAAGGCCAGAGTCTTATCTTCTCCAGCATTCTGTTCCTATAGTGACCAACTAAATCTCTATGGGAAACCCTCAGGCTGGTCCCGAGAGCAACAACTCTTAGTTTACTCTAGTGTTCTCAAAATTCCTTGTAAGGAACATCTGGCTTTTGGTTATGAGTCTGGATTTAAAACAGCCAAGAGTTTAAAACATCATTTTAGAGCAGAAGGCAAGGATAACATGATTAAAAAGGTTTGCTTTTCCATAGAATCGTAGAACATAGAGGAATTGGAAAAGACCAAAATGACTACCCAGTCCAACTCCCTGCCAGGCAAGAATACACTATCAAAGTACTCTCAACAGTTTCTTTGCAGTAGAGAAACTGAAATAGAGTACCTGGGAATGACATCTTCTCACCCTTCTTCTAAATATCCTGCTTCTTAAAAAACAGACCATGGCTAAAAAGCAAATTAATAGATGGAATTAACGGCCATCATTTAAGTTTCTAATTCAGGGATGAGGAACCACTGGGTACATTCCTCAACCTATGCCCTCCAATTGGTTTGGACCAGGATGTCCACCATCACTATGACGCATAACCAACTGGCTGAGTATGATCAGAGTTGTAGCCCAACAAATCTAAGGCTCCACTTACACTGACCATTGGCATTGGGGATAATGATGTAATTGCTGGATATAAAAGATAAAATGTAATTTTCAAAGTGCAGTGGTTTAATACAGAGATGGAAAACCTTTGGCCTTCAATTGGTTTTAGCCTACATGATTCTTACACTTATCTTATACTATGGAAGATGCCACAGATATTAAGTCAGTGAAATTTAGGCTCAGCACAAAGCCCAAATTCAGTAAAATTGTTTATAGTGAGCCAAGCCACCTTCATAAGATCGTGACATATCCAAAATCTACAAAAGTTATCACCCCATATCTACTTGGAATAAGTTCATCTGAATAACAACAACAATACATTGTATTTGTTACTCAATTCTCATAAATCAAAGGGGCTTCTAAGTAGATATGCATAGACTTCTTAAAACAAACAGGGTGTTATCAGAATGGCTAACAACAGATACACAGGAAACAAAAGAACATGTGTGAGGTGAAAAGAGAAGGTTAATGATCTCACTTCGTGTTTCTTTAGGTCCAGTGTGAAATCAATGGAATACTTAACAAAAATATAATTGATATGAAAAGTTCAGAATTTGATCCAGACGATTTATGTTTGACGAGCACACCTATCAACGTTGCTATGGTATGTTTTGCTTTAACTAGATGTGTTCACAGAACTGGTATTTTTTGGGAAGAAGATAAAAGGATCCTTGACTAAAAAGGAACCATCTTCTCTTCCATCACTTCTGGCATCAGTTCATAAAATACAGTTGGCTCTGTTTGTCTGATATTTGTTATTAGCTGCCCCCTATTTTAGATTCATACATGCACTTTAAACTGTAAGTTTAGTCTGCTTTTTAATCTGTCTCTTTTATAACATGTTTTTAATCTGCTTTTTATCTGATCTACTTGGGAACTGCGATTCCCTTCCTTGGGCACCTGTGCCCCATTCTATTCTGTGATGATCAGATCATAATAAATCATTGATTGATTGATTGATTGATTGATTGAGTTGGCTCTGTTTCAATGAACTCTGTATCAATGGACTCAATTGTCCAGGTTTGAAAAATATTTTTTAATCCAAAAAGCAAAGTTCATTTTGCCATTTTGTATAAGAAACATCATTTTACAATGATATTGTATATAATGAGACTCGAGCATCCCTAGATGTTGGTATCCACTGACAGTCTTGGAACCAATCCCTACTAGATAACAAAGGCCCACTATATGAAGCAGTGTCCCACAAGATAGAGATGTAAAGGGATACTATTTTGCATGGAAGAGATTATACGTGACCAAATCAAGGAGAGTTCTAGAGATAACTCTTCCCACAACTGCCTTTTAAAAATATTTTAATATTCTTACAATGATAATCTTGTTCCAAGGCTTTTTCACAAGTTTGGGAATAAGGCACCAGATTCCCAACTATCATAGAACATATCAGTAGTGCAAGACAGATAGTTTTGTACTGCAGCTCTCTAATTCTACAAGCTTAACTAGCCAAGGTTCATGGGAACTGCAGTCTTAACAGTACCTGGCAGTTATACAACTCCCCTGTTGCGTCAGCTCCACTGGCTGCCAGACTGGTACAGAGCAGAAGAATTCAAAGTGCTGGCTTTAGCCTATGAATCAGTTCCAGTCCAGCTTACCTGTCCGAACGCATCTCCCTTTATGAGATCTGCTGGGGAGGTCCTGCTCTCAGTCCCGCCATCTTTGCAGGTGCGATTGGCGGGCATGAAAGACAGGGCCTTCTCGGTGGTGGCCCTTCAGCTGTGGGACTCCCTCTCAAATGAGATTAAATTGGACCCCTCCCTCCTAGTGTTTAGAAAACAACTTAAGACCTGGTTATTCAAGCAGGCATTCAGTGAATGACAGAAATATGGAAATATGAAATAAGTTAGACAACCCAGGATTGATCCAAAGTCTAAATGTTTTATGTTGTATCTGTGATTGTTGTTTTATAGTTTTAATGGTTTTAATCTATTATCATATATTGTTGATTTGATATGTGATGTTTTCATACATGTGAGGCATTGAATTTTGCCATTTTATACATGAAAGAAAAACATGCCAATACTGTCCTGAAGTGTCTGTTTTGGGGCGTGTTTCTATTACATTGTTAAAATAAAATACATGCCAGTCTGGCTAACGCCTGGGTGGGAATCATGACAGCTACTCACATAGCCTGGGAGAACCATACAGTTCTCTCTCTCTTTCTCTCTCTCTCAAAGAAAGCAGTGTGTGTATAATTTTAAAAATGTTAAAATGGTTGTTAGAATGAACAAATGCTCCCTTTTCACAAGAATAGTTTAAAAAACCCAAAATAAAAGTTAAACCATAAAGTTATCCATAAAAAGCAGCAGTAACTGGGGCTCCTTCCACACAGCTGAATAAAATTCCAATTATCTGCTTTGAACTAAAATATATGGCATTGTGGACTCATATAACACAGTTCAAAGCAGATATTGTGGGATTTTCTGCCTTGATAATTCTGGGTTATATGGCTGTGTGGAAGGACCCGGGGAGAGCACGGTATAATGACTGCATACATTTTATAACAAAAGATGAGTTTAGATCTGATTGGAGAAGTATAATGCATGACAGCTTACATACACAAAGACAAATAACGTTACTCTGAATATTTTAAAAACCAAACACTCCGTGGTTTTTGCCAGAAACTGGAATGTATATGCATTTGAAGAATGGTAGAGTATTTGATCAAGAAAACTATAGTATAATAAGTAATAAATTGTTTCTGTGAACTACATTTTACCCCTGCATAAGCTGAAAGAGACTATTACAACAACCTGCCAAGTGCCTTCCATCTTCCAGAAAAAATAAATAGAGATTAGAAATCAAAATGTAGAAAGTAATATATTTCTAACATGTTTTCAAATGCTATTTAAACTTAATTTCAAGGAGAGATATGTATAGCACTCAAGAAGCAGCAATTTCAATTTCACATTACATATTTTTGCTAGGTAAGGAAATCTATATAAAATGTGCCATCTAAGCAATTTATTGGTGGTTCTGAACTGTGTCTTTTCTGATTTTTGTGTACTGAAAACATTCCGGTGTGTCTGCTTTCTCTCTCAGCCAAGGAGATATCAAGAAGCATCACATTTTAAGAAGCAACTTCATTTTGATGACAGATCTGGCACCAGTTCCAGTACAAAAACTGATTCTAGCACTCTGTTTGGAGACACAGTCACAGAAGAAAATATTCCACATCACATTTCGATAAAATATAAAGCCATTGGGAAGTCAGAAGACCATGCCCAGACATCTAGAAATAAACCTATTCTGTCTTTAAACAGTGATCATGAATTGAAGAATTACATGAACGACATTTCCTCCCCATCTTTTATCAGCTTCAAAGCAGATGACAGGACTCCTCTGAAAGAGTACAAAAGTTATGATGACTCTAAAGTGCCTAAGGTGTTCCATAAGTTTGATGATGAGGACAATGAATGCTTGACAGAGAGCGTGAGTTTTTCTTTCAAGGACATGCAACAGGAGAGTAAAAGAGACCCGAGGCATGAACCGTCATATATCTTTGACTTTCAGAACACACGCAATGTATGTAGCAAAGACAACGATTCTGGTTATCTGTCAGAACAAGACCTAACAGAAAAAGCCATGAATATGCCAAATGAAGAGTTGAAATCTAGAAGAATTTCAGAAGTGGAGGGTTCATCTGATAAGTCTCATGATGCCATGGATTCTTCTCAAGAAAATAATCAAAATGCAACCCAAGCTCCATATGAGAGAAAGTACAATAAGGAAACTCTCATGAAAGAGTGTGCTCTGGACAAGCTGCAGTTAAATTTCTTGTCCAAAGCAGTGGTAAGAGATAATTTATTATTTCCAGAACACATTGAAGACAGCCATGTAGAAAAAGAATATCAGTTGCTTAGCTCAAATAATGAGCTTCAAAATGGGACTGGTCTGGAATTCTGTGATGCCTATCCTGTGCCAGATGAGTTGGGTGGAAAAGTTAGATTAATACAGACGCCTGCGAAAGAGTCAGAACATGCTCAGAAAAAAATGATGAATCTTGAACATGAAAATATAGATCTCAGAAACCAAATGAAACCTCTCACAGACATTATACAGTCTCTAACAGAGCAAAACATAAAATATCAGAAGCAAATTAAGGACTTACATGACGACAAGAATAGCATTCAAGAGAGACTAGTTAAGTCGGAAGGAGATTGCAAAGAATGCCTTAAGGAAGTCAGGAGGCTTCTGAAAAAATGTAAAGAACTTCAGCAGCAAAAGGCAACTCTCGAGGAAAATCAGGATCAGCTTTATGCTCAAAATCAGCGTATTGTGGAAGACATCAATGATTTTCAGAAGAAAGATCAGAAGACACGGGATGATCTGGCTTTTTTCACGAAAGAAAAAAGTGATCTTATTATGGCATTAGGGTCTTTGGAAAAACAGGTGGCAACATTTCAAGAAGAAAATCAAACACTTAGGGAAAAGATAGGTCAGCTTACAGGGACAAAAACTTTACTGGAAAAAGAACATGGAGAAAAACAGATGGAAATTCAGAAACTGAAAGAAAATGAGAAGGTAACGATGTCTAATTTGGAGTCTCTACTTAATGAGATACAGTCTCTGAAAGATGAAAAGTTGAAGTTAGAGGAGACACTGCAAGAGGCACTCAAAGCAAAGGAAGTCCTGAAGAAGGACCTCTTAGAAGCCCAATCTAAAAGAACTGATGCAGAAGGGAAGCTTCTGACTGAATGCAAAACCACAAAATTAGAAATGGGAATTTTGAATACCAATTTGTCCAACACAGAAAGAGAGTGTAGGAGATTGGGAACAGTGGTGGCAAGCATTACAGAGGATAACTGGCTTCTTAAAAAGCATCTCCATGAATATAAGCAAGAGGCCACAGAATATAAAAACAAAATAAGACAACTGAGTGAGGAGCTCTTACTAATGGAAAATGAAATGCGCTCTGCAGAAAATGAACGAGATGTATTGAAGTTTGAAGCACGCCGCCTCCAGAAGAATAATGCTAATCTTCGAGACCAAGTTATTGCTCTGTTCAATGAACAGTACAAACGAAGGTTTCGCTCTCAAAATCAAAGGGGAAATTATCCTTTTGCTAATCCTGCGGAAATTTGTGATGAAATATCTAGCTACCAGCATATTTCTCTTATGCATAACCAACCAGGTATGTCAATTTATGTCAGTATTTGAGGTGGGATGTTAGGGTGACTTGGAGGTGTCTCATTCTGTGATTGTCTTGACCACAATTGACAAGCAAAATACTAAACTGATGTGCTTTCTATGTCTGAACATATGCTTAGATGATACTAAGACACCAACAGCAATGTCTGAATTTTTAGGGCATGATCAATCAAAAGAAAAGTGCTTGGAAGAGGATTCAGGTGAGCTCTTTCTCTTCTCTCTAAGGGATATTTATATTATATTGGGCCAATCACTGCTTTACATTGGACTTATGTTTCCCGTACACTTATTTAAATGTCCCTCTACTCAACTTTGCCCTGTCCCAGAAATACTCCTGTCTCTGTACAGCTATGCTTGGACGGCTATGGATTGCACCCCTGATCTTCAGGTATTTCAGACATCCCCAGTAATGAGAACTGGAAAAATAAATAAATCTTTAAAATATTTTGTGATATATAATCAGTAGCCCCACTGAAGCCCTCCTTCACTTGCTTAAAGCTCTCCCATATAAAAAATGCAGGCAATTTTTGCTTGAAAATTGTGTCCGCCCACCCACCTATTATGTGCAAGTGCACAAAAGAAAGTTCTTCACAATCACTCAAAATGTTCTTCAAAACAATTTTTCTCCAAACTGAAAAAAGGAAATAGTATGTCCTTATTTTGGTAACTACATTTTGGAGGAAAAATGGAAAAACAGAGATTTGGGCGTATCATTGAGCATTTTGGTTGTCTTAATTTGTAGGTACCCCAGTTAGTCTCCTGAAAGGGACTCATCCTTTGGTTTCGGTTTTTAAAGAACACTGTCTTTTTTTCTAGGAAATTCCAGACAAACTCCAGCAATCAGTCCTTCAAAGAAACTGTAATAAAAAAAATCTTCTTTGAAAACAGTTTTTAAACTTTCTTATATAATCAACATTACTTTTTTCTAAGGCATTCAGTAAAAATTTGGGAAGATGGTTTGCAGGTGATGAACAACATTTAAAGTTTTAATTTTCCTTTTTTTCATATAACATTTCGCTACATGCTACATAGAGTATATTTGGCAGCGCTGAATCCAGTTGTGTGGACTCCTACAATCCTCTTCCTGTTCTCATTGTAGTGGTGATCAGGCACAAAATGGCGGGTGGCCATTTCTTGCCATCGCTTCTCCGATTGCCCTTACACTCCAGACAACATTATTCCAGTCGACAAGTGGCAGCCACCAGCCATTTCATGGCTTGTAGTTCCCACTACGGTGAGAATAAGAGGTGGACAGTATGCCCCATCCTGTGTCCCAGGATCAAGCCCAGGAAATACTGTTGCTGTGTAAACAGTTGCAGTCAGTTTTGTACTGGAACTGGCCCAACTATTTACACAGGCCCAAAATCCATATTTGCTCCAGGATTTCAAGGAAACCTCAAAGCAACTCATTTCTTAACGTTCTTGTTAACGCAAATCAACTCTTATGCATCATGTAGATGCTATTAAACTGATTCACCTCCCTTTTGGGGTGAAATGTGCATGTAGATGTGTCCCGAGTTCTTGAAAATCAGGATTGGTATCTGGGAATCACAATTCAACAAATTTACAAACTTTGAAAAATTGGTATCCCCCATTACTTCCCTTTTGTGCTATACAGCAGATAGGATGGCTTTATGCTTCCTCTCTCCAATGCAATTGGTCAGGTAGGCCCTATTGGTACCCTATTCTATATGCATGAGATCTGTCCAACTTTTTCCCTCCCCCCATGACATAAAAGTGAGTTGTAAGGATTAAAAGATCATCTGAGGAACCTTTTAGGAGTCTTTCCATCTCAGGAGATGGCATTATTTCTCTCATGAGGCACAAGAGTAAAGGGCCTTAAGTCATATAAAGCTGAGCCAAATAGCTTTGCTCCAGGAGTATGGAGTTATTTTCTGTATCTGCAAATCAACATTAATGCAAATTAGCAGAATCAGACTGGGGTAGGGATGGCAATTAACATTCTTCTACATATAAATCCAAGTTCGTGGAACATGAAAGAAGAAATACTAGATGCAGTTGCAAGTAGTGGAAAAAATATATTTACAAATGCATCTTAAACTTTCCTTTGAGTAATTTCATGGAGTTTACTTGAACTTAATGTGACCTACTTCTGAGTAGTTCATATGTACTTACATGTACTGAAAAAATACCCTACAAAATTATTGGGATATGAAAATATGTTATATTGGTTTTTAAGGTGAAGGCAATAGCTAAAATCCGAGCAGTAGAATTGGCAAATAGAAATGCCCCTCCATATTTCTGTCCTCTGAACTTCCCTAAAAACCGTTCTTCCCTAAAAACCGACTGGGCAATTCTTTGGAATGGGTCTTAAAGGACTACAATAAGAAGGGAATTCATAGTAAATTCTATCATAATGCGGTCCCAGTTCTATGGAAGGAGAACTGGGACTGCACCCCAGTCATCACCCCAGAATTGTCTTATATATTTAGGGCAATATTTCAAAGGGCTTACAGTGACAGGGATGTTGTTTATTTGGAATCAAATCTTCTCCTGAAACTTTCCAACTCTATTAAATTGGTACACAAAGGATCCCTACATAAGCTAGTGTCAACAGATGGCTTCCTCTATCTTCTTCACTTGGCAAGATGACTGAATGGTTCTAAGGAGTTCATGTGTGGCCTTACTGCATGCACAAAGCAAGGACCAGGCTGGGGGGAGGGGGGCATTGAGTGAGTCAGGTACTCAGCTGTCCTTCAGTGATTTTAGTAAAGAAATTTATCCCATTGGGTTAATGTATGCCACATACTAACTACCACATGCATCTGTTCCTAAACATCTGTAATGTAAGGAAGAGCACTGCAGCTTACTTGCCAAGAAGGACAAGTTTGTATTATTTTACAATGCCTGTGAATATTATTCCAATGCAAACATATCAACTTGATAGTTCATTGGATTGTAAACTATGTTAACTACTTTCCTAACCCTTCCAATTTGCTAGAGTGTGGAAAGATTGCTGCAATCCGACGGAAACTGGAAAAAGAAGAACTATTTACAGAGAAGGGTGACAACAAAGTCAAGCTGTACAGTACTTTTTCAGTCAGTTGCACCACATCCATCGTAAGAGAATCGGGGTTTCCAAGTGTCATGCAGAAGAAATGTAGCACTCTTTGCTCCACCACTTAGTCTTTGAGGGCTAAGCATACAGATGTAAAGGACTAAAATGTATTTCTGATTATTGCCTAAGACACACAGTAAAGGACAGAACTATCAGAAATGCATAAATATTCACAAACACTAGGGAAAAAATCAACCCAAAGTTGTGCATGGGAAAGATATCCAAACTGCCGCAAGCACACATATTAATGTTTATTTGCATATCTCCTTTATTTCAGAAAAGGTTGCTTTTTAAAGAATGGAACATCAAACATAGTTTTGAATAGTATTTATACTGTATATTATTCTGGTAAACTGGGCTTTGTTTTAACAGTATCTTCAATTAAAATGAGACAAACTGGGAAAAAGTAGCATGCCTGGTGAAATGAAAAACTTGAATTCTCTATTAAAAAACAAAACAGTATTTACTTTAAAATTATGTGTAAAAATGAATGTTTTTGTTTTTTGTTATCTTTTCATACCGTAATGCTATTCCAAAAACCATATTTTACATATTTTACTTAGTTGTGAAAGTAAATAACATCTTCTGTTCTTGGTGGTAGAGGGATACCAAGTCACCTTGTCTGTCTCCTGAGGAATCTGTATAATGACCAAGTACCAACAGTAAGAACAGACCACAGAACAACAGATTGGTTCAAGATTGGGAATGGAGTACGGCAGAGCTTTATACTCTCACCCGACCTATTCAACTTGTATGCAGAACATATGCAACATGCAGGGCTTGACAAATCCAAAGCTGGAGTTGAAATTACTGGAAGAAACATTAACAACTTTAGATATGCAGATGATACCACTTTGATAGCTAAAAGCGAGGAGGAGCTGAGGATCCTTCTAACCAAGGTGAAAGAAAGTGGGTTGCAGCTAATTATTTAAAAAAAAACAAGATTATGGCAACCTGACTGATTGATAACTGGCAAAAAAGAGGGAGAAAATGTGAAGGCAGTGACAGGCTTTGTATTGTTAGGCATGAAGATTACTGAAGACGCAGACTGCAGCCAGGAAATCAGAAGACATTTACTTCTTGAGAGAAGAGCAATGACCAATCTTGATAAAATAATTAAGAGACATCACACTGGCAATGAAGATCCACATAGTTAAAGCAATGGTATTCCCTGTAGTAACCTATGGATGTGAGAGCTGGACCATAAGGAAGACTGATAGACACTTTTGAACTGTGACTGTTGTTTATTCGTTCAGTCACTTCTGACTCTTAGTGACCTCGTGGACCAGCCCACGCCAGAGCTCCCTGTTGGCCGTGGCCACTCCCAGTTCCTTCAAAGTCAAGCCAGTTATTTCAAGGATACCATTCATCCATCTTGCCCTTGGTCAGCCCCTCTTCCTTTTTCCTTCCATTTTCCCCAGCATCATTGTCTTCCCCAAGCTTTCCTGTCTTCTAATGATGTGGCCAAAGTACTTCATCTTTGCCTCTAATATCCTTCCCTCTAGTAAGCAGTTGGGCTTTATTTCCTGGAATACGGAGTATGAACTGTGATGTTGGAGGAAAATTCTGAGAGTGCCTTGGACTGGAAGAAGATCAAACCAGTCCATACGCCAGGAAATAAGGCCTGACTGCTCACTGGAGAGACACATTTTAACTAAACTAAAGCATCGAAAATCAATATATTAAATGAGCAATACATTCTAGGTCTAATAGTAAGTTTTACTAAGGTCCACTCTCAAGCAATGCTGTCTACTCATACATCATTCCCACCCAAGCAAGTGTGGTATTTTACATATGGTAGATGGATGAGAAAATGAAGAATCACACAAAGTTAGAACATGTAGTCCAGCCCCCTGTCATGCAGGAAGAGCACCATCAAAGAATCCCTAATAGAGGCCATTCAGCCTTTGTTTAAAAGCCTCCAAAGAAGGAACTTCCTCCACACCACAAGGCAGAGTGTTCCACTGTTGAACAGTTCTGTGGCTAGGAAGTTCTTCCTAATGTTCAGGAGGAATCTCCTTTCCTGCAATTTGAACCCGTTACTGCTCTGAGTCCTAGTCTCAAGGCAGCAGAAAACAAGCCTGCTCCATCTTCCTTATGGCTTCCTTTCACATATTTATACATGACTATCGTGTCTCCTCTCAACCCCAGGTCTTTAAGACGCTCCTCGTCAGGCATATTCTCCACACCTTTGATCATTTAAGTTGCCCTCCTCTGGTCACCTTCCAGCTTGTCAACATCTCCTTTAAATTGTGGTGCCTAGAATTAGACGCAGTATTCTAGGTGTGGTCTGACCGAGGCAGAACAGAGGGGTAGCATGACTTCCCTGGATCTAAACAGGGATGCAGCCCAAAATCCCATTGGCTTGTTTAGCTGCTGCATCACATTGTTGGCTCATGTTTAACTTGCTGTCCAATACGGCTTCACAATCTTTACACATGTTGAGCCAGGCGTCACCCAATCTGTATCTTTGCATTTCATTTTTTCTGCCTAAGTGTAGTATCTTACATTTGTCCTTGTTGAAATTCATTTTGTTACTTTTGGCCCAGCTCTCTAAACTGTTAAGGTCATTTCGAATTCTGATCCTATCCTATCCTCTGCAGATAACATTGGTGTTATCTGCAAACTTAATAAGCACACCCTCTAAACCTTTATCCAAGTCATTGATAAAGCACTGTTGAGCACTACTGGGCTCAGGACCAAATCCCGTGGCACTCCACTAGTCACTTCTTTCCAGGATGAAGTGGAACCATTAGTGAGCACCCTTTGGGTTTGGTACCTTAAGCAATTACAAATCCAACTAACAGTATTCTTGTCTAGCCAACATTTGACTAGTTTGTTTCCAAGAAGGTATTGGGGAAATTTGTTGAAGGCCCTCCTTCAGTCTGCTGGGACGTCTCATGTTCTCCAAGAATTCTCAAAAGATGAAGGAGGAAGATGGCCAATTTTGTTGCATCTTTACTCAACAGTAAGCTGTACTTAGTTCAATGAGTTTTGCTTCCAGTTAAAATCCAGTTTATCTGATTTGAACTAGATTATTTGGCAGTGTAGACTCATATAATTGAGTTCAAAGGATAATGTGGATTATATGGCAGTGTAAAAGGGGCCTAAGGCAACCACTTTGGGAAAATATCAACCTGCTGGATCAGACAAAGATGTACTTTATTCCCCACACAGTAGCTGCCGTGATCTCTATGGGAAGTCCATCAAAAAGACATGAACAAAATATATGAAGACTAGAACTTCTCAGTGATTAGGAATTTTTAAAGCTATAGTCAAGATCAATGGGAAATTGGGGCCCTGCTTCTTCGGGCACAATTGAAGCTTTATCATTGAACTTTGACTATTCATTCTCAAATAAGTGAAAATGTTTACTTCAGGCCATGACACAGAACTAGCACAGCTTGGCATGTTTCTGGTGCATTCCATTTCCGGTTGTCATGTTAGGTTTTATCAGAAGTATAACTCAGCAAAATTGTATTTGAGAATAACCATCAACTGGGCCTAAACTGGACATAACACAGGAGAGGTATCAGTTGTGATTTTTAGAACAGATGGAGAGAGAAAACTGTTCCTTAAGCAAAAAATAAATATTTATTTTTTTGAAAACATAGTATCTACAAATCCATATATAATTTATAGCAAAATATACTGAATAGATCCACTGACAGCACTGCTTTTGTTGGCAGAACTGGATGGGCAGAAATTCCCCCTCTTGTACTAGCAGACATCCACTGATATGATGCTAGATTTAGTTCATTATCAGTAAAAAAAATATATACACACACACATATATATATATACACACACATACATATATAATCTTCTGTTTCTATTTCTATGGAATACAACAACACATGCAGCACAGGGATTGTTATATGAGACTCATTTCCCTTGGCTACACATTTTTATTTACTTAAGGTGCCCAGAATTTTAGGAAGTTTGTTCACCTTGCTTTTGGGCAGCTAATATGACATCACACGTGGATTTGTGTAGTTCGTTGCATTTAATGACCTGAAATGTAAATGGAAAGAAAGTATCACACGACTGAATGGCTTTTAGTTGTCTGTCAGATTATGCATTACTACAATGTGCACAGCTTCTTTCTGAAGTATGGGCACCTAAATCTGGGGATGCCAAGGTGTCCAGCGATGCCAAGACTCTCTGAGGTTGCATGCGTGCTGCCGCAGCAATAAATAATGCAAAAGTTTAGTTCCAATCCCTTTTGCTTTTTAATTTAAAAAACTATATTGCAGTGAGTCAATTGTGGCCTGAAGATATTCTTGGATTGCAATTTCCATTACAGCTATTCAGCATGGCCAACGGTGTGGGCTGATGGGAATTATAGTCCAAAAATCATTTGGAAGGCCTTTTCCTGCTGAGCAGTATTAAGCTATGTTTACTTATTGTACTATACCATATTTCACTACATAATGATCACCACTACATAATTATCTGTCCCTGACCCCCACCCCTCCTGCCTCATCCCTCGTACCCCGGCCTTTTGAACCCCAAAGTGATGTTTTTCCTTTCCTCACATAATTGTTCCAGGTAGTTTTAAGCAAAACAAAAACAAACAAGGAGCTTTCTTTTCTTCCTTTCCCCCTCAAAGAACGCTTAAACCAAGCCTGCACAACATGTGGCCCAGGGGCCAGATCCATCCCTCCGAAGAGTTGGGTGTAGCCCACAAGGGCTCTGAGGTTAAGCCTGAAAGAGGGAGGCCACATGCAGCACTACAGCAGAGTAGCCATCGGAATCCGCTATTCCCTCTTCCAAGTGTTTTACTTCCGCACGTTTCCTTTCTGTATGCATCGAAGTTACCAAACTATTTATTTTATTTATTTATTTACAAATAGTATCCTGCCTTTCTTTACCCCGAAGGGGACTCAAGGTGGCTTTACATATGGCAACTATTTAATGCCTTTGAACAACAAACAGTTAAAATACATTATGTTAAAGATTTAAAAATTAAAATTAAATACACATTAAAACATATAAAATATTGTAATCGCCATTAAAAATCATGCCATCCACAATTGTAATCCGGGGCTATTTCAAATGTCATTGCACATAATTCCGTAACTATTATTGCACTATAGTTCATCTCCGAAGGCTTGACTCCAGAGCCAGGTTTTCACTTTCTTTCTGAAGCCCAGGAGGGAGGGAGCTTCTCCAATATCACTGGAGAGGGAGTTCCACAGCTGAGGGTTCACCACTGAGAAGGCCCAAACTAACCTGTGACAAAGCGGGCTCCACCAATACATCCTATCAGGATACCAGCAGTGCCTGTTTCCATTGGAAACATGACCTGGGGAGGTTGCTGGACTCAGGCTGGAGTAGTGGGGAGAGGGGATGAAGTTTTAAGGGGCATTGGACCTTTATTCAGGGAGGCTAGAATCGTGGGCTCCAGGTTATACTAAAATTTAACATTAGAGTGGTTGTTGAGAGAGAGAAGGAGGTAGTAAAGAAGAAAGGCTTCAGTTCTTGCCTCCACCCCTCTTCCTTTCTATCTGCCTCTGTCGTCTCCTTTCATCCAGCGGCAAAAACGTCTGCTCTGCACATTCACTTGTGAGGGACAAATTTGACTATGCTGCTTTTCCTTTTTGTTTGCCTCTGGGTTGCTGCTATCATCTCCTTTTCCAATGGGGAAAACCACTAACTTCTCACCACTCATTTCCCTCACTTGTGGCAGAGAAACATAGTTTTTATTATGAAATTCTTGTGCGACATATCAGAAATATTAAAAATTAACTAGGTATTTTTAATTACAAAAATGTGAGTCAAGCACTGAAAGGGTTAAATGAATGCATTGATTCAGCAAAAGCTGCAGTTCTAGATAAGCAGGTGTGCCTATAGCTTAGTAGCCATCAGTCTGAGGTAAACCTCAGTGGGAGAAAGGTCTTTGTCTGTGAGAAGGCCTCACAGTGTGAGGTAGGCCTTAGTCTGTGAGGTAAACCTTGGTAAGCAAAGGCCTCGTGTGTGAAGCTCCAGTGTGAAGGTTGAACTTTATTTGTGTCACGGAAACCTTGTACTTGTAAATAGTGCAACCATATTACTTTGCTATAAAGAAAAGCCTCCTTGGTCTGTGTGTTTTTGTTCTTGTTATCACTTTGGGCTACTGGTGCTGGGTCACGCTGCTGCTAATAAGTTACTCTGTTGTGCATTTATGAAGAGGGTCTTTCATTATAAAGCCCACTCGCCCAACAGGCCATTCATAGTGGAGCGACGTTTCTCCCTCACAAATGAAGGAAATGAACAGTGTAGAGTTGGTGGTTTTTCCCTTTTCCCAGGAAAAGGAGACAACGGAGGCAACCCAAAGGCAAAGAGAAAAGAAGAGTGGTGAAGGCAAGAGCTCAGGCACTTCTTTCCTCCAGAAAAGGGCTGCAACCTGCCACCATCCTAAGGGGAGGCAAGGAAACTGAGGCCAATTCACTTTGCTGCTTGCTCTGAAGGAAAGGCGTCCTCTTGCGAACCCTGATTGAGGTGTTCAAAATCTATCTGTGGCCCAAAGAGGTTTAGCCTATTTGATTTCAGCCTCTTACTATTTGTGCAGGCCTGGTTTAAACAAACACAGAGCTCTCCCCTTTGTTTCAAAGGTAAGACAGTTTTAAAAAGAAAGAAATCAGAACTGGCATACACAAGGCACCAATTTTATTTCATCATGTAATAGTCGAACCCCCGCTTTCCAACATAAAAAGGATTAAAAGTGTGACTATTATGTGATGAAATACGGTATGTCTATAGCTGGCAATAGCCTGCTGAGATCATGCAGTACTCTCTTTTAATGCATGAATACATCTTACCTCCTTGGCAACTGACATAAGTCTGAATCATAAATAAACTGTTCTAATTTTAACTAAATTCCCACTATATACGTGTCCCCAAATGGTTCAATATACCACTACATTCTAGAGGGATTTTTACATTTACAGGCTTAGGCCTCAATGAAACCTATTTACAGAAATTGGGTTCTACTTACTTTACAACGTTTGCAGCCATGATACTTCTTATTGGCCTGCTTTTCACCCCAGGAGACGGATGAAATATGCGTCCTTGTTTATTGGTTGTGATAAGCTTAGGCAGCTTAGGGATGTAGGGGTCTGCAGAATGGGTTGGATAAGGATCAAACGTGCCTGCTTTCATGCCCCCAGGCTGGAAAGACAGGGACAAAGAATTATTTAGAAATAGGTGACTTATCTACCAGTATTTTCTCTAAGTCACACAGTCACCTATTCTGATATCAGCAAAGGCACCTGGCAATGACCAAGAAACCTCCAGACCTTTTGTGACTACAGCTAGAGCAACAACCATCTAGCAGGACTGAACCAGTTTGCCCAGCTGGAAGGTCAGGACTCTATTCTTGATATTACTGTGGTTCAGGAACACAGGTCTGAATACACCTTCACAAAATCCAGGGCCATCTGAAGCCATTATTTCCTCTTGTCTAACTAAAGATCGTAGACTCATCGAGTTGGAAAAGACAACAAGGGCTATCCAGTCCATCCTCCTGCTATGCAGGAACACACAATCAAATCACCCTCAACAGATGGCCATCCAGCCTATGCTTAAAAACCTCCAGAGAAGGAGAGTTGATCTAAGGCACCACATTCCACTGCCAAATAGTACTTATCATGAGTAAGTTCTTCCTAATGTTCCTGCAATTTGAATCCATTCTGCTGCTTTGGAGTCCTAGTTTCGAAAGGAGCAGAAAACAAGGCCGTCTCCTCAGTGTGATTTCCTTTCAAATATTTAAACATGGTTATAATGTCATCTCCCAGCCTTCTTTTCTCCAAGCTAAACACATCCAGCTCCCTCAGCCATTCCTAATAGGGCATGGTTTCCATACCTTTATTCATTTTGATTGCCCTTCTCTGAACATGTCCAACTTGTCTAGACACATTATAGCTTGTTAATTGCCTAGGACTAGCTGCTCCATGTTCTCAAGTGATCAAGGAGCACCTTCCTTCACTGAATATATATTGAGATCTGCCTCACACCACACTGGATCTCTATTCGGACAATGTTACAGTAGAAGCTACCTGGAGATTTGGAAAACTGATTATTAATTTTATACACCTTATTCATATTCACCAACAAAAATGGGCTATATGCATTTTTTGTCTTTTTCCTAGATAAATAAAAGTCAGCAATATAAACAACAAGATCATTTTGAAATAATTGGGGTGGATCACAACTGCACCTTCTTTCCAGGAGAACTTGGCTTAAAAGGTTGGTGGATTGGTATTACTGCAGCAGGTTGTTTCTTTACTCCTGGTAATGGTTTGTCATCGTGGTAAGGATTCATATCAAAATATTCTCGGGGATAGAGATTCAACTTGAAAGGACCACCTTTCATTAGACGACGGTGTTCTTCTGTTATTTTCTACATAAACCACAGATGAAAGATGTCACACAGAGTATTTTAGTTAAGATTATGGAAAATAAATATGGGAAGAAAACAGGGCTACATAACGATCAGACAGTAATATATAAGGAACTCAGTGGAAATTTCTTCTAATTACACATGCATGCAACAGCGCATAACACAATAAATGCTATCACATAGCTATGTAACATTAGTCACAACAGAACAAGCAATTCCCTTTTTGAATCAGCAAATGCACTGAAAGAAACAAATTATACATGTATATGTGTGTGTGTGTGTGAGTGAGTGTGTGTACACACACACACACACACACACACAAGGGTGGGTCAAAAAGTTTTGCCTCCTGTGTCATAAAAACGTCAAAAATGAATATAGAGCAGCAGAAGTTGCCACAGATCGTAGCCTGAACTGTCCTGTACCCAAAACTACCATTCAATAGACACCATTGATTTGGACACATTTGCACCATTGTTTAACTCGGGCATCAAAACCATTTTGGAAAAATTCAGGGTTTTTCTTCATGACCCATGATTTTATGAAGTCATTCAAATCTTTGAATCTGAAACCACGTAGGTTGTCAGAGGTTCAAGCAGGTCAAAGTCAGAAGGGGCCAAATCATAAATATTTTTCAAGTGATGACGGATTTCCTTAGGTGCGCAACCTTCTTTGGTCAGAAACTAAATGATGACTCTTTTAGCTTCATGGTTCTAATCAGTCAATGGGAAAAAGAAAAGACTATATGAGTAGAGTAAGGTTACCTCTATCATATCATGCATAGATAGTCCAGTAGCTGTGAAAGGAATACAAGTTTAAGCGGTGGAGGCATTACTTTTTGATCTAGCCTCGTTTATCTGTGTGTGTGTGTGTAAATATATATACACACACACATACATACATGTGCTTACGTAGTCTTCTGAAGCACAGAATAAAATACCCTATATATTCATATATAAGTCTAGAAATTTTAGTCATTAAATCAACCCAAAAAAAACCTGGATTGACTTTTTTATGGGTCAATGTGAATAGTGTACTTTAACTTTTTATCAAGAAAGTAACCATTCCCCTTAGCTGAGTAAAGTGGTGAAAAGAAAAGTTACTCCCTTTCAGGAGAACCTAAAGACTATGGCACTGCTTCTAGTCTTTTTCAATGTATGGGGAAATGACAACAGCGGTTAGAGGCAACTGGACCCCTGAGATGGCATTGATGCTTTCCCTTTGTCACAGAATGACCCTTGACTTAACCACGGATCATATAAAAATCCATAATTTTGGCCCCAAAACCTGTCTGCGACTTATACATGAGTATATGCAGTAAGTTCTGATGATCTAGAACAGAGGTCCTCAAACTAAGGCTCGGGGGCCGAATACGGCCCTCCAAGGTCATTTACCCGGCCCTCGCTCAGGGTCAACCTAAATCTGAAATGACTTGAAAGCACACAATAACAATAATCCTATCTCATCAGCCAAAAGCAGGCCCACACTTCCCACTGAAATACTAATAAGTTTGTATTTGTTAAAATTGTTCTTCATTTTAATTATTGTATTGTTTTTAAGTGGTTTTTTTGCACTACAAATAAGAAATGTGTAGTGTGCATAGGAATTCATTCATGCTTTTTTTCAAATTATAATCCGGCCCTCCAACAGTTTGAGGGACTGTGATCTGGCCCTCCGTTTAAAACGTTTGTGGACCACTGATCTAGAACAAGGAACATTGTCAATATATGATCAAAAATTAAATGGAAATCCAACACAATGTTACCTTAAAGTTTATCCTGCCAGCGTCAAATAATTCAACCGAGTGTGAATATTGTTTACCTATGGTGACATTTGGATACCTAAATGGAGAATATAAAACAGTGATGTCACCAGTATTCAACAGACTTTACAAACTTACAAAATCCTCAGATAACAATTATAGAATGTTTTACCCATAGCCGGTTCCTTTCTTCCCAGGATTGGTATACAGATTCTTGCCAGGTGGAACGTATGCAACTTTGTCTTTTGTTTGTGGGTTAAAATAAGGAAATGAACCTCCAATTGTTCCATAGTAAGTTCCTACACCACAACTGAAATACAAAAACAGATTTATTTGAAACTGACTACAATAAGCTATTTGTTCGCACGGCATGTTAGAATCAAGGTATTCGTTCTGGAGAGGCTACCTATCTTAAGAAGCTACTAAAATTAAGGGTTGGAACCAAAAAATGTTGCCACTTATCTAGAAGCTCCGCTGAATTCAGTGAGACTTACTTCTCAAAGCACACACGTACTGCATGAAAAATAATATATAAGACACACATGAAAAATAATACATAAAACAGAAAAATATGGTGCAATTTTGTATTTGACAGCATTTGGTGCTCCCCCCCCCCCCAATTTAATCTTATTATTTATTTATTTATTATTCAAACTTATATGCCGCCACTCCCCTAGGGCTCGGAGCGGCTTACAAGAACAGACTAAAATCTAAAACAATAAAAAAAACCCAGCAATATCAAAGATCAAAAGCCTGTCGAAACAAATATGTCTTACATGCCCTGCGGAAAGCTGATAAGTCCTGCAAGGCACGGACTTCAGGTGGCAGAGTGTTCCAGAGTAATGGTGCCACTGCTGTCTGGTTGCTGTTAGACGCAAGGTCTTAAAACTGGGAACTTCCAATAAATCTTGGTCCTCAGAATGAAGGGATCTCTGGGATTGGTAGGGGGTGAGGCGGTCCCTCTTATATTTGTTGGCAATTGATGCTTCCATTTACTATTCCATTTAGTAATTGCTCAGTGGTGCAGCGGGTTAAATTGCTGAGCTGCTGAACTTGCTGACTGAAAGGTTGGCGGTTCGAATCTGGGGAGCTGTGTGAGCTCCCACTGTTAGCACTGCACGGGCCATGTAGTCCCTCCAACTCCTGCCATGCAAGAAAAGCACATTCAAAGTACCCCTGACAGAAGGCCATCAAGCCTCTGTTTAAAAACCTCCAAGGAAAGAGCTTCCACCACACTCTGAGACAGAGAGTTCTACTACTGAACAGGTCTCATGATCAGGAAGTTCCTCCTGAAGTTCAGGGTGGAATCTTCTTTCTTGTAATTTGAATCCATTGCTCCAAGTCCTAGTCTCCAGGGCAGGAGAACACAAGCCTGCTCCCTCCTCCTTATGACATTTCAGATATTTATGCATGGTGATCATGACTCCTTTCAACTTTCTCTTCTGCAGACTAAACATTCCTAGCTCTTTAAGATGCTCTTCATAGGGTATGGTCTCCATGCCTTTCATCATTTTAGTTGCTCTCCTCTGGACACATTCCAGCTTGTCAATCTCTCTTTGAAATTGTGGTGCCCATAACTGGACACAGTATTCCAGGTGCGACCACCTCCCCCTTTTCCTGATCATGTGAGGTCCCTGTTCTGATGTCAACAGAGGTACCTGGAATGGCCAGGAGGTCAGACAGTGAGACATCTGCTGCTATAGACATTGATGCACTCCTGGGCCATCCTAACAATGACCACAAATTCAGCACCAACATACCAGATCTGGGGCTACTGGGGAGCAAGTTTACACCCAAGCTATCTTGCTAGTATTTTTTAACTTAAAATACTGTATCACCAAAAAAACTATGCTGTATAAACACCCAGATTAGCTACATTTCCCCAGCACTTACGGATATTTATCACCATTACTGGGGAGGAAGGCTTTGTCTCCCAGGTTTTTCTTTGCCTCTGCCATTCGATATCGTCTCCTTATCTGAACGGGATTAATATAACTTTCACCTTCCATTATTCTTGAAAATACAGGATCAAAATAACCAGCCTGGGTGGCTGACTTTTCTTTACTGCCTCCTGGCAACATTTGCTTGTTTTTGCTTGCAGCTTCATTGAAAGGGCCTGTAAAATGAATTAATTTATGTCAGTATTGGTAAGGCTTTTCTTAATTTTCAATAGGGGAGATGTCCAGTTACTTGAATCTGCACATAACAAAGACCTTTAAGAAAAAATATAACTTGCAGGCAAGCTGAAAAGGAGTAATTTGGAAAATACCTGCTATTGTAGTATATTATAAGAGTCCCATAACAACCCCCAAAGCAGGATTAGAGATTTTTTGACGGTTTCCTCTTATTTCTTTCTTTCTTTCTTTAGTTTATTTAATATATTTTTATATTGCTTCCAAGCCAATAAGGGCTCCAAGACAAATAAAAATTCAAACAGTAGAAATATAAAACATTTAAAAACGCATTAAAGTGCATTTAAAAAAAACAGTAAAGATTTTTCGCAAAGAAAAAAAATTGGAATAGATTTGAACAGTATCAGAAAATCTACCTTTACCCTAGAGAAGGATGCCATACTATACACAAAAGTATCTCCATGTGGGAGTCTGCAGGCCTAGAATCTGGTCACCTGGAAAAGAAAATGCCTGAAAATGCTCCTATACTACCTCTCTCACACCATCCTTTTCTTCCTTTGTTGTCTCTTTCTTTCCTCCTTCCTCTTTCTCCTTCCCTTCCACTCTTTCATCCTTCCTTCCCTCTCTCCCTCTTCTTCTTTCTTTTTTGTCTTTCCGTCCTTCTCTTTCCTTCCTCCTTCCCTCCCTCCCTTCCCTCCCTCCCTTCCATCCATCCATCCATCCATCCATCCATCCATCCATCCATCCATCCTTCTTTCCCTTCCACCCTTTCGTCCTTCCCTCCCTCTTCATTCTTTCCTTCCTTCTCTTTCCTCCCTCTTTCTGCTTCCTTCCTTTCTTCCCTTTTCTTTCCTTCCTTCTCTCTTTCTTCCTCCTTCCCCTCTTTCCCTCTTCCTCTTTCCATCCTTCCCTCCCTCCCTTTCATCCTTCCTCCTCTCTTTCCTTCCTCCTTCTCTTCCATCACCAGTCGGGCTATAGCACAGCTGGTTAATCATCAGTAATAATAGATCATTGCCGACTAGAAGTTGGCAAGTTCAAAGCCTGAGTCAGATTGAGTGCCCGACTGTTAGCCTAGCTCACTGTCCATCTAAGCAGTTTGAAAACAGCTGAATTATGAGTAGAGAAATTAGGCACCGCTTAGCAGGATGGTATTTTATGACACCATAAAAATGCCAATAATCAAAGAACAAAGGAGGGACATTTCTGTTATCAAAAGGGCTCATTGTCATAGCGGTTGGAGCAACAAAACCCTCCTGTGGCTGGAATTGAGCATAACCTAGAGGCGACAAAGTTGGAAAATGCCCAAATACCTCTATCTGTATGTCTGTCTTGTATGTCTAAAAACAGTGTTGAATGTTTGCTATGTATGTGTGCATTGTGATACACCCTGAGTATATAAGGATGAGAAGGGCGGAATATAAATGCTGTAAATCAATCAATCACTGGGCAGCCAGTTCTTCTAGCAGGGAGTGCTAGCACTCAGCCCCCAAGTTAGGAAGTTTGCCCATGCCTGTCCTATACAAATGCAATTTCTTCACAACACTGGCAAAGTTGTTATGGTCAATAATTCTGTAGTTTTTTGCTAGTGTGAGCCTTGCTACCATAAAAGATCAAGGAAAACAAAACAGATTCAGAATTCCTTATACAAAATGCTTTGAAATATTTTGCATTTCCTATATTTTCAGATTTTGGAATTCCTTTATTTTTATACATGTACATAATGAGGTATCTTAGAGATGGGATCCAAATCTAAACACGAAATTCATTTCCACTTCGTATGCACCTTATACACATAAACTAAAGATAATTTTATATACAAGAGTTTATATTGGTCTGTGTATATTGGTGTCACTATCTTAACCATCCAAGTTGGATTTTGGAGTATTTTTGTTTTTGGAATTCCTGATAAGGGATGCTCAATCTGTATTTTAAATTATTTTATCCAACAATACCATAATTATTTTAGTTTCACCTTTCTTCATGTTAATAATCAAATACTATATTAATATTACAATATTAATATTTTGAATACTTCCTCAAAAACAAAAAACAGCTCTGCAGATAGTGACAGTGGATGACATATACTTACGGCTATATGGTGAGACATATTTATCCCCAATAGTAACATATTCCATTTCACTAAAGAGGCCAATCCTCTCCATATCTGTTTTTCCTGTTTCTGATGGCATGTTTGCTTCTTTTTTCTAGCCTCCTATTCTTGAAATTTACAGCGTCTTATGGTGCCTAGAAAAAAGATAGAGAAGGAGTGATATAGAATTAAGAGTTTATTCAGTTAAAAATAAGGGTGAGCATTATTTACAACACATTGCTGGGTTTCTGTTGAAAATAACATATAACGTTCAAGATATAGCTTATTTCTATTACTCTCTCTTATACACAAACTGCACAGGTCTGTGAATCGCAAAAATGAGAGGGGAGTTACAATAAAATACTGTAAGCAAACTTTCAGCATACCTGACTGTCCTGGTTCTTGAATTTGACAAATATATCCACAGCTTTTACAAAATGCCACATGTATTATTCATTAAAAAAATTGATTCATTCCCCCCATTTTATTATCTAGATGTCTAGATGACGGATTCTCTACCTCTGGTCTACCAGATATTTTGAACATCAACTCTCAGAAGCCCAGGTCAGCAATGATAAGGAATCTCATAGATTATTTTGAAAACATCAAACATATAGAGCAGGAGGAGGGTTTACATGGTTCTCCATATGTTATTAGATTATAACTCCCAGCTTCTTCCACCATTGCCTATCCTGAAAGGCAGATTGGAATTGCAGATGGGGATTTTATGCTGAGGCAGAGAACATACAGCAATCACATACAAATTCATCAAGACTTCTACACAGTGACTTCAAAACAACCTACCAAAATATGTGATACTCAGTAGATGGTCCTTCTGGAGAAGCACTTTTTTCAGAAAAGAAAATTCTCCGAAGCCAGATGAAACTACTCTTAACAGTACTGGTTCCAGGCAGTAGTGGGTCCTGGTAAAGTAGAATATTCAATCCAAGACTTTTCTTATGCTATCTCTGAGCCCACGTGGGTTAGTGGTATCTTGGATTAGGACGCTGGCAAACCGGGTTTTGAATCTATACATACCCATGGAAACCCACTGGGCAGCCTTGAGCAATTCAAGCCTCAGAGGAAGGCAATGGCAAACTACCTCCAAACAAATCTTGCCACAGAAATCCTATAATAGACTCACCTTAAGGTTGTCATAATTTGAAAATTACTTGAAGGTATATAACAGTAACAAACTTCAGAACACCGTGAGTGTTCCTTGGTTTTAAAACTTTATAATATTATTATTATGCATGTAAAGCCACAAAAAACATACCATAGGCCTCAAAAAAGACAAATATGTTCCCAACTTTTTTCCCCTCTGAGATTGCTATTCAGTATGACTTTTATTTGTGAAATGGTGAAATTCAATTTTATTCCTGTACTAGCTTGGGGATCCGGCAGTGCCCGGGTTATTTGAGAAAGGCATTGTTTGTCTGTGCTTCAAGTTTAGTCTAGATCCAATATCAGCTGTGTTCAGTGGGTCAGTGGGTGCAGGTGAACTACAACTCCCATATGCAAGTCCCATCGTCCATGGTCCATTCTCTTCCAAACCGCACCAGGATTGCATGAAATCCCAGTAATGTTAAAAATATCATGAAACAACTGTTTCCACACTTGCACTGAATCAAGAGCAGTGCTTTTCCATTTCTGTTTTACAGAGCAGTGTTCTCATTTTCTATGTTCATTTTCCCCTTGAAATCCTAGGGCTGCCTGAGGTGAGAGGCTGGTTTAGCAAACTAGGGGTAGATCTACAGTGTAGAATTAGAGCAGTGTGACACCACTTTAACTGCTGTGGCTCAATGCCAAGGAGTTGTAGCCTTCAGCCTTCTCTGCCAAAGAATGCTGCAAGCTACAAAGCCCACAATTCCACAGCACTGAGGCAGGGGGGTTAAAGTGGGTTCAAACTGCATTACATTGACAGTGTAGATGCACCTTAGGAGTGAGTCTATATTGTAGAGTTAATTTAGTTTGACATCATTTTAAATGCAATGGCTCAATGCTCTGGACTCACAGAAATTCGCCTTCTCAGCCTCACCAAACTACAACTCCCTTGACTCCATAGCAGAGTCATGGCAGCCAAGGTACATTAATCGTACAGTATAGAGATACACCTCCAGCAAACGCCATCTGACTGGGAAAAAATCAACTTATATCCCCATAACAAAAAAGCGAAATGCTAAAGAATGCTCAAACATCCGTACAGTGGCCCTTATTTCTCATGCCAGTAAGGTAATGCTCAAGATCCTGCAAGGAAGATTCTAGCAGTACATGGAGAAAGAGTGGCCAGATGTACAAGCTGGGTTTAGAAAAGGCAGAGGAACGAGAGACCAAATTGCCAATATCCGCTGGATAATGGAGAAAGGCAGGGAGTTCCAGAAAAACATCTATTTCTGTATATTGACTATTCTAAAGCCTTTGACTGTGTGGATCATAATAAATGGTGGCAAGTTCTTGGTGGGATGGGCATATCAAGCCACCTTGTCTCTCTCTTGAGGAATATGTACAAGGACCAAGTAGCAACAGTAAGAACTGACCATGGAACAACAGACTGGTTCAAGATTAGGAAAGGTGTATGGCAAGGTTGTATACTCTCACCCAACCTATTCAACTTGTACGCAGAACACATCATGCGATGTGCGGGGCTTGAGGAATGTAAGGCTGGGGTGAAAATTGCTGGAAGAAACATTAACAACCCTAGATATGAGGATGATATCACTTTGATGGCTGAAAGCGAGGAGGAGCCTTCTAACCAAGGTGAAAGAAGAAAGTGCAAAAGCTGGGTTGCAGCTAAACATAAAAAAACAAGATGATGGCAACCAGACTAACTGACAACTGGAAAATAGAGGGAGAAAATGTGGAGGCAGTGACAGATTTTATATTTCTAGATGCAAAGATTACTACAGACTCAGACTTCAGCCAGGAAATCAGAAGACACTTACTTCTTGGAAGGAGAGCAATGTTCAATCTCGATAAAATAGTGAAGAGAAGAGACATCACACTGGCAACAAAGATCCACATAGTTAAAGCCATGGTATTCCCTGTAGTAACCTAAGGATGTGAGAGCTGGACCTTAGGGAAGGCTGAGTGAAGGAAGATCGATGCTTTTGAACTGTGGTGTTGGAGGAAAGTTCTGAGAGTGCCTTGGACTGCGAGAAGATCCAACCAGTCCATACTTCACGAAATTAAGCCTGACTGCTCATTGGAGGGAAGGATAGTAGAAGCCAAGTTGAAGTACTTTGGCCACATTATTATTATTTATACTATTTCATATATTTATATCCCGCCCTTCTCCCCACAAGGGGGACTCAGCGCAGCCTCACATGAGCATCAGAGGATGCTAACAACATAAATACCATAAAAACTACAACTCACAATAAAATCATTTTAAAACATTGTACATCATCAATAAAATTTAACAATAAATTAATAGATTAACGTGCCAGTAAAACCAAGCCGAGCTGGGAGAATCCATGGCGCAAAAAGCCAAGTTTCCTTTTCCTATTGCCGCTGGCCTCTAATCGAACGCCTGGCCCCAGAGCCAGGTCTTCAGTTGTTTCCTAAAGGACAGGAGGGAGGTGGCCAACCTGATATCCTTACGGTGAGAGTTCCACAGACGGGGGGCCACTGCCGAGAAGGCCCTGTCTCTCATCCCCACCAACTGCATTTGCGAGAGTGATGAGAGTGATGGCACATAATGAGAAGACAGGAGAGCTTAGAGAAGACAATGATGCTGGGGGAAATGGAAAGAAAAAGGAAGAGGGGCCGGCCAAGGGCAAGATGGATGGATGGCATCCTTGAAGTGACTGGCTTGGCCTTGAAGAAGCTGGGGGTGGTTACGGCCAACAGAGAGCTCTGGCGTGGGCTGGTCCATGAGGTCACGAAGAGTCGAAAGCGACTGTAAACAACAACAATAGAGATGCACCCAAGGATTCCCTGAACACATCACTACCACAGCATCCAACTCCAACTCCCATCATCCCCCCCCCCACCATCCTGACCATCTAATTGTTCCAGTTGCCACAGTTTTTTCCAGAGAGCCCCTGAAGTAATCACTCCCTCACCCTTCCCTCTCTCTCTAAAGCCGGGCCTGGACTTTCCCGCGCTTCCCTCCCCTTCGCAACCGGCGCCAAGCTCTTCTCGCTCTGCGAAGCCTCTCTGTTGACGACTCGTTGCCATGGTTTCCGCTGACGGCGCGCGAGCAGTCGCTCACTTCCGCGCGCTCCGCCTCCTTGCGCCTGCGCAGTAAGTGAGAGCAAGACATACACTCGGGAAATACAGTCCAAGAAGGATATAGTGGCCGGGCTTTAGACGCAGAGCTTCTCCGCCCCCTTTGGACTGGGCGGGGCCAAGGGCGGTGACGTGTCAGCCGGCGCGAGGGGGAGAAACGTCATCTCGAGCTTCTCCGTCCAGGTTCGAAAGGGGAGGAGCATGCAGCTGCCCGCGGTGCCCCTGACGGACGTGGTGAGTGAGTGGCTGCGTCCACACTGGGGCGTTAATGCAGTTCGACACCGCATTAAGGCAGTTCGACCTGGGAGCGTCTCTTTGGCTCAAAAGCGTATAAAACTACAACTCCCAGGATTCCATAGCCTTGAGCCATGGCAGTTAAAATGGTGTCAAGCTGCAATCATTCCACAATGTCTTCTATCAATATAAATAAACATGTAATGTTCGTTTGTGGGATTAACATATAATTATTATAGAGGTGGAGCCCCTGGTAGTGCAATGGGTTGAGCTCCCTCTGTCAGCTCCAGCTCCCCATGCAGGGACATGAGAAAAGCCTCCCACAAGGATGGTAAAACATCCAGGCAACATCCCCTGGGCAACGTCCTTGTAGACGGCCAATTCTCTCACACCAGAAGCGACTTGCAGTTTCTCAGGTTGCTCCTGACACACACACAAAAATTTACAGAGGTATAGATATTTTTAATATTAAAAATATCTATTAATATTGACACAGATATTTTATAGGTGTATAGATATTATTATTATAGATATGATATTTCTATTATTATTGCAGAGATATAGATATTTTACTGGTCCATTTAGTTTTCTTGGCAAGGATACTGGGGTGGTTTGCCATTGCCTTACCCAGGGATCACGCTTGGCCACAGCATGAGGAGACAGCAAAGCCTAGAGAAGACAATTATGCTGGGGAAAGTGGAAGGTAAAAGGAAGATGGGCCGACCAAGGGCAAGATGGATGGATGGCATCCTTGAAGTGACTGGCTTGACTCTGAAGGAGCTGGGGGTGGTGACGGCCGACAGGGAGCTCTGGCATGGGCTGGTCCATGAGGTCACGAAGAGTCGGAGACGATCACGAGGCCCTGCTCGTGATCCCACCCGCGTCGCAAGCGCGCTTGGTGGGGACGCGAGACAGGGCCTTTTCTGTGGCGGCCCCCCGACTTTGGAACGCCCTCCCAAAAGATCTTAGACAGGCCCCTACATTGGCAGTCTTCAGAAAGAATTTWAAAACTTGGCTGTTCCGATGTGCCTTCTCAGATTAGGAACCCCATCACCAAGTCCTAGAAGCACTTTAGTAGAATTAAGATCGCTGCACACRGCACATRGCACTTACTTTATAATCCTACATTCCTCCTGCCACTTCAGCACTTTTAATCCTGTACCCACTGCTCTGGCCGGCCCAGTTTTAAAGTGTCCCGATGTATTGTTATTGTTGTTGTTTAATTTGCTTAACCGTTTCGATTTGCTTCTGGTATTGTTGTTGTATTATGTTTTGTTGTATTGTGTTTTGAGGRTTCGGCCTATGTGAGCCGCATTGAGTCCTACGGGAGATGCTAGCGGGGTACAAATAAAGATAATAATAATAATAATAATAATAATAATAATAATAATAATAAATGAATGAACAACAAATAGATATTTTATTATTATAGACATAGATATTATAGGCATATAGGTATTATTATTACAGATATAGATATTATTGACAGACAAATATTGTTATTATAGACCTATAGATATTATTATAGACATATAGACATTATTATAATAATATCTATAGGTCTATAATAACAATATCTGTCTATCAATAATATCTATATATCTATAATAATAATACCTATATGCCTATAATAATATTATAGACATTATTGGGAGCCCCCGGTGGCGCAGTGGGTTAAAGCGCTGAGCTTGTTGACCCAAAGGTCGCAGGTTCGATTCCGGGGAGCAGAGTGAGCTTCCGCTGTCAGCCCTAGCTTCTGCCAACCTAGCAGTTCGAAAACATGCAAATGTGAGTAGATCAATAGGTACCGCTCCAGTGGGAAGGTAACGGCGCTCCATGCAGTCATGCCGGCCACATGACCTTGGAGGTGTCTATGGATAACGCCAGCTCTTCGGCTTAGAAATGGAGATGAACACCACACCCTAGAGTCAGACATGACTGGACTTCATGTCAGGGGAAACCTTTACCTTTTCCTATAGACATTATTATTACAGACATACAGATGTTATTATAGACATGTAGATATTATTGTTATAGACATATAGATATTATAGACATATAAATATTATTATAATAGGCCTATAGATATTATTATTATTACAGACATAGATATTGGGTTGTTGTAGGTTTTTTCGGGCTATATGGCCATGGTCTAGAGGCATTCTCTCCTGACGTTTCGCCTGCATCTATGGCAAGCATCCTCAGAGGTAGTGAGGACCTCACTACCTCTGAGGATACTTGCCATAGATGCAGGCAAAACGTCAGGAGAGAATGCCTCTAGACCATGGCCATATAGCCCGAAAAAAACCTACAACAACCCAGTGATTCCGGCCATGAAAGCCTTCGACAGACATAGATATTATTATTATAGAGTTATAAATATTATTATGATAGATATTATTATTGTAGATATTATAGCCCAGGGTTGCTATAAAGTAAAAATGGATTGCCATCTGTCGGGAGTTCTTTGATTGTGCAGCCTTTCGTAACTCACAGAGCGTGTGTTTCCTGTTTTTGTTCTTTCTTTGAATACGGGACTTCATTTCCCATAATTTCTTCCCATAACTCAGTATGGGTGAGCTTTCTGGGAGTTGAAGTGTGTAGAGATATGTGTGTACACATACACACGTGCACGCACACACAGAATCCCTCCTGTGCGAGTTCCTAGCAGCCCAGTGGAGGCGCCTCCATGCTGCGTACCCAGAGCCCCGAGTCCCAGGCAGCCATGAGGGAAGGGAAACATGATGTTTTGGTGCTTAATTTGTAAAATCATAATGTAATTTGATGTTTAATAAGCTTTTCCTTAATCCCTCCTTATTATCCAACATTGTTGCTTATCCAACGTTCTGCCGGCCTGTTTATGTTAGACTAGCCGGCCCCTGCTACGCGTTGTTGTGGCCCAATCTGGTGATCTGGAAAATAAAGTAATGAGAAAGTGTTTGTTTCTAATATATGTAATTTCTTTATGCTTGTGCGTAAATAGTATTTCTTGCTGTTTCTTTGTCAGTGTTGATGTGGGGATTGACTGGTTTGATATTCTGGGATATAGGGCTGTATGGAAGGACCCTGGGCCATCTAGGAAAGGCAGTTTTCCTTCATTTTTTTTTTCCATTGTGAACTGGATGTTTGGGTGGATGCTGTTGTGGTGGTCCAGGAACTTGTTTAGTTCTTCTTCTCTGTAGCTGCAAATGGTGAAGGTATCATCCACATATCTGAACCATGCAGTGGGCTTTTTAGCAGACAATGTGGATTATCTGCTTTGATAATCTGGATTATGTGGCAGTGTAGAAGGGGCCTAGTACTTTACGCCATACTATACGATACCAAATTCTGTATTGACTTGATATTAAGATTGAAATACAGGAATTAAAAGTAAATAAAAACCAGTAAAGACAAACTTTGCTTAAAGTAGCAGTTTTACTGTTTAATTATATTATATAAACAGCTTTTAAAAATTAAGATCTTCACCCAAAGCAGCAATGCTTCAATTCACATTTATTCAACTTTTTCTTCTTCTCCAAACAGGTCATCCTAGAGTCGATGGATATTATCTTTAGGATAAGAGGAGGCCTGGATCTGGCCTTTCAACTGGCCACTACTGATGGTGCGTCTGTTCATCTGCTGGACATTTCCTTAGAGTATTTGTAATATATCTTTTAAAAAATATATTAATGGGCTTCACTGACAGGGTCATTTTAAAGCACTGCGTCAGCAAAACAGTATGCCTTTCAGCCAAATGGGGTGAGCAATAGATTTTTAGTACTTCTTGGTATTTTTATTTATCGTGTCAGGGCAACCAGTCAATGATATTACATTTCTAACAGAACAAAGCAAACAAACAGACAAAATACAAAATTTGTGAGTTTGGTAGTTGATTAAGTGTCCTTTGACCAGTATCTGGCCACTTGGAGTGCTTCTGGTATTGCTGCAAGAAGGTCCTCCATTGTGCATGTGGCAGGGCTCAGGTTGCATTGCAGCAGGTGGTCAGTGGTTTGTGGTTTCTTGGTATATATAGGCCATTTTCAAAGCTTGGGTAAGTTGCTTTTTTGCACTGTAGACCGGCATAGCCAGAAACATTCACTGCTGCTGTGGGTTTAACTTTTGCGGATGTAATTATGTCCAGATTTAGTATGCGATCATCTCTGTGTCTTCCAGGGCAACTCTGTGGTCAGCTTCCTCCAGAAGCTGATCATAGAATAATGTTGGAGGATGTTTGTATCATTTGTAGATCCTTCATTGTGATTCTAGAGTATTGTGATTCTGGGGAGCTAAACGAGGAAATCCCAAATGGATGTCCCCCTACGATGCCATACCTCGTGAAGTCTGACTTGACCATGGTGGTCCATGCCTTAGTTACCTCTAGACTGGACTATTGCAATGCTCTCTACGTGGGGCTACCCTTGAAGACGGCTCAGAAATTACAACTTGTCCAATGGTCGGCAGCCAGATTAATAACTGGGGCAACTTACAGGGCGCGGTCAACCCCCCTGTTTAAGGAGCTCCATTGGCTGCCATTCATCTTCCGGTCCCAATTCAAGGTACAGGTTCTTACCTATAAACGATTTGGGAACCGCCTACCTTCGTGACCACATCTCTCTCCATGAACCAGCCCGTACCCTTCGATCTTCAGGCAAGACCCTCCTTTCGCCCTTGCCAGTCTCTCAGACTTGCCTTGTGGGTACAAGGGAGAGAGCCTTCTCCTCTGTGGCCCCCCGACTCTGGAATTCACTGCCCGGAGAGATTAGGAAAGCCCCTACCTTGGAAACCTTTAAAAAGAGTCTTAAGACCTGGCTCTGCCATCGCGCTTTCGAAGAGTAGCCATATAATTTTATGCTTTAATCACATGATATGGAAATGTGATAGAGTGTAGGCATATTGAGTCGCCTTCGGGCTGAGAAAGACAGTGTATAAATACAGTAAATAAATAAATATTGGGGAACGATTGAAGGAGACATTAATAGAATGTTAAATCTTCAAATAATATTCAACAATAGAAATGTATTACATGCAAGAATACCAGGAGTGTATAATGTGCAAAAGAGTGGTTGACAAATTGATAGCGTGTGCGCAAATTGTTTTAGTGAGAGGTTGGAACGATAAAACAAAGTGGATTCTGATGAACTGGTATAATTATAAAATTAATATGTTAAATATGCAAATAACAAATTATAAATTGAACAATAATAATAATAAAATAATAAAACTATTTATACCCCGCTCCATCTCCCCAAGGGGACTCGGTGCGGCTTACATGAGGCCACGCCCATCAGTACAATACACAACAATATAACACAAGAACATAATAAAACCAAAAAATAAAATACATAAATGCAAAACAATATAATAGCAACACAACAATATAAAATCAGACATTAAAACACAAAAGATTTCGCTGGGCAGGGCCAAATTCAGGATAAAATTTTAAAACACTGGGAGATAGGACAATGTCAAACATCGGGATGGGGATCTGGGGATGAGGAAGGATTTAATTGCACGAACCATAAATAAAATGCTACTGAGGTCATTTAGTGCAAAGTTTTTGGTCAGGCAGTACCTTACGTTCAATCACTGAAGGCACATTGGAATAACCAGGTTTTCCAATTCCTCCTGAAGATTGCTAGCATGGGTGCTTGCCTAATGTCTTTGGGAAATGAGTTCCAGAGTCGAGGAGCCACCACAGAGAAGGCTCTCTCTCTCTCGTCCCCGCAAGTCGCACTTGTGATGCAGGTGGGAGCGAGAGAAGAGCCTCTCCGGAAGATCGAAGAGGTCGTGCGGGTTCGTAAATGGAAACGCGGTTGCGAAGGTAGGCGGGTCCCAAACCGTTCAGGGCTTTGTAGGTCAAAGCCTGTACCTTGAATTGGGCCCGGAAAATAAACGGCAGCCAGTGGAGCAAAATAAAAAAATGTTATAATAATTAAGAGTATGTGGGATCCGGTTAGGACTTATTTAGAGAATGTATTAAAAAGTAGAGTGGAAAAATTGAGATCTAGACTGATATTTCAAATGTAATTTCTGTAGTTTATTGTACAAACTCTATGTCCAGGTGGAGGGTGGGAGTCGGGTAAAACATTTTTTTAAAGCCCTTCTTAACATTAACTGAAAAATGGCAACGTGTCATCATCTGTTAATGGAGAGAGTGAACAATGTATTGTCGAAGGCTTTCATGGCCGAAATCACGGGTTGCTTAGAGCAACTCAGAGTGAACAATCCTCCTCCTTTCCAAGATCTACATTTTTTTTCTCTTCTCTCCATTTTAGATTCTTCAACTAAAGAGGCACTTAGATATGTTTTCAGTGACCTTTCAACAAAATTAGCTTCAGATGTGCTGGTATTCAGGATTTGTCATAGTCCAGTGTACCTGTGGCCAAATAGTGGGAAATACTCAGTGGCGACTGAGCTTTCAGATGACTCTGCTTGTAAGGAGATACTGCAGTTCATTCAGTGAGTATGAGCCAAAGCAGGAGGGATAGGAACCCTACATGGAGTTGGTATTGCTGCCATTTTGTATTCTAAATTGATCTTACTACTGTTTTTCAGATTTGAACAAGGAGATGAGACTAAACGCAGGTTTTTTAAAAAGAAAGACAAAAAGTTACAAGAATCAGTATGTATATCTTTTATCATTTTGACTTTTGTTCTGACTTTTATTTGTTTTGTTTGATCAAACTCTTATCTGAGGCATGGGGGGATTTTTCCTTGATTAGCAGTGAATGGCCTTGCAGCTTCAAAGCCTGGCTGCTTCCTGCTGGGAGAATCCTTTGTAGAGAAGTGCTAGCTGACCTTGATTGAGTCTTGTCTGCAATTCCCCTGCTTTTGAGGTGTTGTTCTTTATTTAATGTCCTGATTTTATAGTTTTTAAATACTGGTAGCCAGAATTTGTTCACTATAATAGTTTCCTCCTTTCTGTTAAAATTGTCCACATACTCGTGGATTTCAATGGCTTCTCTGTGTAGTCTGACAAGGTAGTTGTTAGAGTGGTCCAGCATTTCTGTTTTTTCAAATAATATCCTGTGTCCAGGTTGGTTCATCAGGTGCTCAGCTAAGGCTGACTTCTCTAGTTGAAGTAGTCTGCAGTGCCTTTCACGTGCCTTGATTAGTGTTTGGGCGATGCTGCGTTTGGTGGTCCCTATGTAGATGCGTCCACAACTGTAAGGTATATGGTAGACTCCCGCAGACGTGAAAGGATCCCTCTTGTCCTTTGCTGAACTGAGCATTCTTATTTAGATTTTCTTAGTATTAAAATGCTCTAAAATCAGGACCATAAATGAAGAGCAACACTCAAAAAATCAGGGGAATTCCAGACAGGAAACAATCAGGGCCAGCTAACATCTAACATCAAGCAGCCAGGCTTTGAAGCTGCAAGGCCATTCACTGCTAAGGCCAATTACAACATTCACACTATCCCTAAACAGGCAAGAGTTCTTTCTCCCACCCTGGACATCATTCCACAGATATATAAACCCCAGTTTTCACCAGACACCTCAACCTCTGGGGATGCCTGCCATAGATGTGGGTGAAACGTTCTGCAACATGGTCATACAACCTGGAAAACTCACAATAACCCAGAACTAAGTTTATATTTGGTATTGTTTCCTTGTTTTACAAGCATCAGTAGGGCTACCTGTTTTACAGTTGAACATTGATGTGTCTGGGGAGGGGAGCTCTTGATGCTTTTCAGAGTGTGCCTTTCTCTGATCTAAATTTATTTTCTCAAGTTGTTACTTCTTCAATTAAAGAAAAGTATACAAGAATTGCATTGCACAATCTGTACTTGTAAACCTTTATTATTTACAGCAGCCCATCGTAAATATTGATCTTATGCTAGAAATGACGACTTCAGCAGAGCCTCTGGCTCCAGTCATTGAAAAGGAGAATAGGAGCCATCACTACATTAGCATGACCTTGCCAGTTGATGCGGTTGTCTCTGTGTCTCCAGAAGAAGTGTGGCGGAAGTAAGTCATGCTTGTATATTTAATTTAGATTGTTTTGTATTGCTATACAAATCTGAGTTATCTAGGCTCTGAGAAGTTTCAGAAAGGTAGTACTAATCCAGGTTTGGTCCCCTTTGAAATTGCTATTGCAACCAACTCAGGGTGTTGGTTATTATTATTCAATATATTCACTCTGGACAGAGGGGAACAGAAGACATTTCCATCTTGTCTTTACTAATAATATAATATGGTATATTGTATATACATATAATATTTATAATATTATAATGTAATACAATATCATACTACTAGTAATGATACAATATTATAATTATAATTATTTATTTACATTACATGTAATATTACTAATAATATTACAATATAATGGTATAGTGCAATATAGTAATATATAATACTGATATTGTACTATCCTAATAATATAATATATTGTATGAAAATAAATCTTGTAAGCCACTCTGAGTCCCCTTCGGGGTGAGAAGGGTGGCATATAAATGCCGTAAATAAATAAAATAAATAAAATATTCAGAGTGAACCTAGGTATAGAGGTAGTATGCTTCAACAAATATCCCAGTTTTCAGCTTTTAAGTCAGCATCCTAAAAGGTTTGCAGGGCTAGATTGACTCCCTTCTCTCTTTACAGTTTCTACACTTACAGCTTGATAACAACAGCTAGCCTCTTTATTCATAACTGCTGCCAAAAAAGTTTAGGTTTTTGAAGTGTTTCAGATTTCCAAATAAGTGAGACTCAACCTTTTGTAGGTGGTTATTCACATTCATGAGTGATAGTTATTCACCATTCACAACTTCTATTAACCCAATATAAATAGAAGAGAAAACAGGGGAATTCCAGACAGAAAACAATCAGGGCCAGCTAACACCTCCCAACAAAGGATTTCCTTAGGCAAGAAGCATGCAGGCTTTGAAGCTGCAAGGCTACATAGTTCTAATCAAGGTGGCCAATTACAGCATTCACACTTGCCTCAAGCAAACAAGAGTTCTTTCTCCCACCGTGGGCATTCCACAGATATATAAATCCCACTTGCCTAGTTTCCAACCGACCTCACAACGTCTGAGGATGCCTGCCATAGATGTGGGTGAACCATCAGGAGAGAATGCTTCTGGAACATGGCCATAGAGGCCGGAGAACTCACAGCAACCCAGAAGACATTTGTAAAGTGTAGCAAATGCTGCTTGTTGGGAATTCCTGTCCTTTCTGAATTTTCTGAGTCAGTAGATAGAAAATGAAAGAGTGATGTTGCGCATTCGGTATTCTAGTTTTTAAATGATTTCCTTGGTATCTTGTAGTGTACGGAGTCTTCTGGTGAATGCAATTCACACACAGCTAACCGACATGGAAAAGTGCATTTTAAAATATATGAAAGGAACATCGGTTGTGGTTCCGGAACAATTTCATTTCATGCTACCAGTAAAAAAACAGCTTGTAACTATTTCATACCCATCAGGCATTTCTGATCATCAGCTAGAGACTTACAGACAGGTATGTTTTGCATTGAGAGATTGTGTTTGACGACATTGCTTTAAATATTATGACACATATTTTTCTTAATTATTTGTGACATAAGATTATTACTTCATAATTATTTTTGTGGAGGTTAATTTGTGTTGCAGGTGTTCTTTTGAGTCCTTCGTACAAGCATTGTATTGTACAAAAAATGATTATTTTTTTTTGGTAAAGTGGCCACTATTTAGTTCAGTGATTCTCAACATGTGGTCCATGGACCACAAGTGGTCTGCAAGAACTAAAATATGGTCTGCAGTCTCACTGTTACTACACTGTTACAACAAGAGCAACTGGTCTCGTAAAACCCTCTTGTAGTGCCAAGGCTTATGGTTTTCTGTGGGTGAGCAGATGGTGACTATTGGATGGCATATGTTCCATATCAGAAACTAGAGCTGATGTGGTTTTTCCAATGTCATTTTCTGAATCAGCACCTCAAACAACCCAACTGAATCTAAAGTTGACCAAAAACTGATCAGTAACCCTTTTGTTACTAATATTGGAAAATGGTCCCTGATCAAGTGGTCCCTGGTCAAAAAAAGGTTGGGAACCACAGATTTATAGGCATCCAATATGTTAATCAACGGATTTCTGATTATCATATTCCAACAACACCTTAAGAGTTGTTGTTTTTTTCTCTTTCTCTCTCTCTGTACGGTAATTTTTTTTTCTTATTTGTGCAGCCGCTTTAGAGATGGAATTTTGACTAAAAATTATACGCATGGCATTGCTTCTTGTTCTTTTCTGTACATAAATTGTTGTTGACTATGTAATAACACCTTACTCCATGTGCTGTGCATTTAATTACTCAGGTGAGTAAGAGATGAAGTATAAGATACACAACTACACTAAAAGTGACCCTTCCATGTTTTATTTCTGTCTGGAAAGTTTGGCCCAATTCCATCGTTGGTGGGATTCAGAATGATCTTTGATTGTAGATGAACTATAAATCCCAGTAACTACAACTCCCAAATGTCAAGGTCTGTTTTCCCCAAACTCCATCTGTGTTCACATTTGGGCATACTGAGTATTTGTGCCAAGTTTCATTCAGATCCATCATTGTTTAAGTCCACAGTGCTCTCTGGATGTAGGTGAACTACAACTCCAAAACTCAAGGTCAACGTCCACCAAACCCTTCTAGTATTTTCTGTTGGTTATGGGAGTTCTGTGTGCCAAGTTTGGTTCAATTCCATCATTGGTGGAGTTCAGAATGCTCTTTGATTGTAGGTTAACTATAAATCCCAGCAACTACAACTCCCAAATGACAAAATCAATCCCCCCCAACCCCACCAGTATTCAAATTTGGGTGTATTGGGTATTTATGCCAAATGTGGTGCAGTGAATGAAAATACATCCTGCATATCAAACATTTACATTATGATTCAAAACAATAGCAAAATTACAGTTATGAAGTAACTACGAAAATAATTTTATGGTTGGCGGGTCACCACAACATGAGGAACTGTAATAAGGGGTCATTGTTTTCGGAAAGTTGAGAAACACTGCAATAGAAGTACAATCGTTTCAAAAAGTGCCAGTCCAGTACCAATAGTGGGTGCAGTTCAAGATGCTGTTAAAAAAAAATCAAATTTTAAAATGTATGCATAATGTAGCAGAGCGACATGATAATGTGTATGCCTTGATTACCTTTTGCCTTGTTTTCAGGAATTACATAGACGGTTTAATCTACCTTTCGACAGACCTTATTTCCGAAGGGCGAATGCCTACCATTTCCCAGATGAACCATTCAAAGATGGCTATCTCAGAAACCCGCACGTGCATCTCAATCCACCTGGCATAGAGTCTGGTATAGTGAGTTTCATTTATACTTGCCTTTCGTCTAATTTCAAGGCTAAGGACAAAGTGAAAGAACAGAAAAGGAAGTGAACAGAATCCACTGAATCATAAGACTTTATGAACATAGAAGGGGTGGCTATGTGGTGCCCAGAATGTATGTTTCACCTTTGGTATAAATAGTTAGCACACAACTCTCTACCTAGAAGACTACAAATAAATAAATATCTAGCAAGACTCTGGTATAGGAAAGGATGCAAAGCCCTCCATGGGCAATTGGATTTAATTTTTGACATCCCTGGCTCATTCTAGCACATTCCTGGTTAGAGGAATTCTCATTCCAGATCTCTTAAGTTGAATACAAACAGGCAACTTGTCTTCTGTTAAGTACACAATTTTTGTTTCTGGGTTATAAATGTCATTTCCTAATTGGTTCTATCATAAAACATGGAAAAGTGTATTAAACTGCAAAAACTTTGTTACGGTCTGCACACTGAAAGGTTCAAAATGGCATATTTTAAGGGAAATTAATTTTAAGGAAAATTACAAAGTGTCCAGACTGAAGTAAATAATAGTACTACCTTCATCCACAGAAACAAAGTTTCTGGAGTATAACAACTACTTTCAAAGTAAGTACCACACAATTAAACACGAAATAGCACTTTCAAACATGGTTACACAGTTGTAGGTTTTTTCGGGCTATATGGCCATGTTCTAGAGGCATTCTCTCCAGACATTTCACCTGCATCTATGGCAAGCATCCTCAGGGGTAGTGAGGTCTGTTGGAACTAGGAAAGCACCTGGACATTGAGAACACAGAAATGCTGGACCACTCTAACAACCACCATGTCAGACTACACAGAGAAGCCATTGAAATCCACAAGCATGTGGACAATTTCAACAGAAAGGAGGAAACCATGAAAATGAACAAAATCTGGCTACCAGTATTTAAAAAAACTCAAAAATTACAACAGCAAAACAAACAAACAAGGACATCTAATCACCTCTCAACAAAAGATTGCCCCAGGCACTGCCAGGCCATCAAATGCTAATCAAGGTGGTCAGTTGAAACATTCACACCTAGCTCCAACAGACAAGAGTTCTTTGTCCCACCCTGGTCATTCCACAGATATATAAACCCTTTTTCCTAGTTCCAACAGACCTCACTACCTCTGAGGATGCTTGTGATAGATGCAGGCGAAACATCAGGAAAGAATGCCTCTAGAACATGGCCATATAGCCTGAAAAAACCTATAACAACCCAGTGATTCCGGCTATGAAAGCCTTCGACAATACATTGTTACATAGTATTATCATTCCACTTTGTGGTATCAGAAAGAGAAGCCATACAATCTGGCCCGTTCTGTCATGTGGTCATTATTTTCTTGATAGAATTGTGTCTATAGCTGCTTTTCGTAGTCACTTATTTAAATGCATTTATTTAAACGCATGATGAATTGGTGTCTTGGGCCGGCTCCAAGACACCAATTCAAAAGTGTTTTTGGCAGGGGGTGTTTAGACATCTTCCCAGAACCTTCGGGGAGGACAGAGATACACCCATATCCCCACCCCAAACCCCTTTAAAAACCCCTAAAAACTAAAAATTACTTCCCTGGCTGCCATTACCCTTCTTTCGGCCGTCTCCTGGCACATAGAAATGACTCACCGGGAGAAGAGATGGGGGCCAGGAGGAAAATCACTCCTCCTCCCCCTTCTCCTAGCGTATCATTTCTATGCGCCAGGAAAGGGCTGGTGGAAGGTAATAATAATAATAATAATAATAATAATAATAATAATAATAATAATAATAATACAACTTTATTTATACCCTGCTACCGTCTCCCCAAGGGGACTCAGAGCGGCTTACATGAGGCCAAGCCAGACAACGCATCAATAAAACAAAAAACAATAAGCAAAAACAATACAATTAATATAACTCACATATAAACAGTAACACACAAGGATTTAAAAAAACCTATGGCTGGGCCAAATGTAATAGTTTAAAATTTAAAAAATAAAAGGTAATTAATTCTTAGTTTTTAGGGGTTTTCTGACGGGTTTGGGGGAGGGGGGTTACAGCTCTCTGGTTTTTTCGGGCTCATGGAGCTCGGAAAACGTGATAGTGTGGTCCAGACAGCGGCCATACGGGATTAGACCAGGGTCTTTCATGAAAATCCAGTTCCTAATTAATTTGGCACAAAGCAGGGGTTTCCTGTTTTGTGCCAAATTAATTTGTTTTTACCTGAGGCATCGTTTGGACGGCACACGTAAAAGCACCGGAGCTTGCACTTTTTATGAGATGTCTGGATGCACCCTTAGGCCCCTTCTACACCGCCATATAATCCAGATTATCAAAGCATGATAATAATAATTATTATCTATTTATTTGACTAGTCATATGACCGTTTCAAAATACAACACGAATAAAATACAAGGCAAAAATCCACATTATCTGCTTTGAAATGAATTACATGAGTCTACACTGCCGTGTAATCCAGTTCAAAACAAATAATCTGGATTTTGTATGACATTGTAGAAGGGGTCTTAATTACCTTGTTCATCTGTTTCTTTCCCAAATCTTTGTATTTTTGTTTTTACCCATTTGGTTGTAAGCCTGTAGGCATGTACACATTAGAAGTAATAGTTATAATGTGGGTTATGTGAAATGATTGTCTTTAGAGAATCTCCTTCTGGACCTGTCCTACAAGGCTACTATGTGCTTTTTCTTTTCATTACAGATATATCTGGTATATGGCACGTACAGTTACCATCACTACATGCAAGATCACATTGACGATAATGGTTGGGGTTGTGCGTATCGTTCCCTGCAGACTATATGCTCATGGTTCAGGCATCAAGGATACACAGACAGATCAATACCTACACACAAGGAGATCCAGCAGGTACAAAATTTGGTTTCCTTGACATAACAGATGCAGTTGATGGCTTGTAGGAGACTTTGTTCACCCTACAGATGCGTGCCTGTACTCCATTTAATGACTGTGCCACAATTTTCCTTGTTCTATGTTTGTTTCCAGAAAGGTGGATTTAAAACAGTGTTGCATAGGTAAATGTAATATTACCTACTTTTCAAACTGGGATTATTTCCAATTTTCACATGTTTCCAATTCTAAAGGCTCTAGTTGATGTTGGAGACAAGGTGTCAGGATTTGTTGGATCATGCCAGTGGATCGGTTCCATTGAAGTGCAGCTTGTGCTGAGCCAACTGTTAGGGATAACTTCAAAAATACTGTTTGTCAGGTAAGGATATTTAATGCAGTTGTAACCAAACCAAGCAAAAGCAGGGAGAGGCACAAAGGGTGGGCCATATAGCTATTCAAATCTGCCCTTTTGAGATCAAAATTAGAGAAGTCTCAATTTTTCTTCAGGAGTTAAGTTGTTTTAGGCAAACACCAGTTATATCACCATGTTGAAATAATTCCAGAGAAAAAGTTAAGTATTTATTTCCTAGCATAACTTTCTTGCTGAGTAAATGCTTATACCTTATACTCAAGTATAAGCCGGGTTTTTGGCTCCTTTTTTACGCTGAAAAAGCCCCCTCGACTTATATTCGTCAAGGTTATTTATGATTTTACTCTCTTATTATGATTATTTTATTACTTTTATTATTATTATTATTGTATTATTTTACTCTATTATTATTTTTACGTTTATTATTTTTCTGTATTATTATTGCATTTATTATTTTACTCTATTATTATGTTATTTTACTGTATTACTATTTTTACATTTATTATTTTTCTATATTATTATTGGATTTATTATTTTACTCTATTATCTTATTTTACTCTATTATTTATTACATTTATTATTTTTCTCTATTATTATTATAACATTTATTATTTTACTCTGTTATTATTACATATATTATCTTACTCTATTTATTTTTGTTATTATATTTATTATTTTACTCTATTATTGTTCTTATTACATTTCCATTATTTTACTGTATTTCCTATTATTGCATTTATTATTTTACTCTATTATTGTTATTACATTTCCATTATTTTATATTATTATTATTATTATTACATCTATTATTTTACTCTCATTATTATTATTGGAAGGATACCTAAGCATATTTACATTGAAGAAGGTTAGAAGAATGGTTTAATCAGAGTTGGAAAGTCGTATCTTAAATATTCAAATCATTTAACCTACTGATGCCTCATGTAATTTGTAATTTGTAATGTAATTTTATTGGTATCTATTTTTCTTTTGAAGTTTACCAGTAGCTGTTGCATTTCCCACCTTCAGCTGGGTAGGAATCAAATCAATAATTTTTCCCAGTTTTTGTAGTAAATATTCGGCTTATATTCGGGTTGGCTTATACACGAGTATATATGGTATTCTGACTTCTATTTTGGAGTCGGGGCTGCTGATAATTTCTCAATTCATAGAGTCCTACAAATGTAAGGCGAATCCATAGCAACCTTGGCAGGTGGGTATTTCTGATAGGGAGTGCTGAAATGAGAGGTGATGGGTGGTGATCATGCCTTCCTTACTTTTGTGGCAGCTAGTGATGATCATCTTTCCTTGTAGCCAAGGGTCTGAGATGGCTTCTCAGGGAAGAGAACTTGCTAATCATTTCAAGACTGAGGGAACACCAGTAATGATTGGTAAGATCTTGAACATTATTCAGATTTTTCTATTTTACATACTATTCTACTGGTCCTTTGAGAGAGCACTGTTTATAGATCTTTGACCATTTTGAAGTAGTTCTTGAATGTTGTGGAACTGTTCTGTTTTAGAACACAAATTGGGAGATTGTGTTTTAAGATGTTCTTCCACATTAAAAAATATCAGTTTCTCTTATTAGGATAGCAGTGAAAAGTTCTAGATGTTTTTTCCCACTGCAGATACTTAATATTTACATAGGAGAGCTTTCATCCTGGTAATACTCCTGGTATTGCCAGGATGAATTCTTTGCCAAGGTTCATCCTCAGGAAGCGTAATTCTGCAATAATTGTGAACACATGATAGAACCTACTTCAAAGCTCTTTAGTGTGTTTGCTGAATCAGGTTTGCTCCAAATCATGATAGATGGGTCTACCAGTTGGTTGTGTTAGTCTGAACCTTCTGGCATAAAGAAGACTTCTATCTCCGTGTTGTTGAAGACTTTCAGGGCCGGAATCACTGGGTTGCAGTGAGTTTTCTGGGCTGTATGGCCATGTTCCAGAAGCATTCTCTCCTGATGTGTCACCCACATCTGTGGCAGGCATCCTCAGAGGTTGATAGGTTTGGGTTGTTGTAGGTTTTTCCAGGCTATACGGCCATGTTCTGGAGGCAATTTTTCTCCTGACGTTTCGCCTGCATCTATGGCAAGCATCCTCAGAGGTAGTGAGGTTGAGTGAGTTGATAGGTTTGTTGGAGGCAAGACAAGTGAGGTTTAGATATCTGTGGAATAATGTCCAGGGTGGGAGAAGAAACCCTTGTCGGTTTGAGGCAAGTGTGAATGTGAACTGTGAAGCCTTGCAGTTTCAAGGCCTGGCTTCTTCCTGCCTGGGGAAATCCTTTGCTGGGAATTGTAAGCTGGCCCTGACTGATTCTTGTCTGGAATTCCCCTGCTTTTTGAATGTTGATCTTTATTTACTGTCCTGATTTTAATTTTTTTTTAATACTGGTAGCCAGATTTTGTTCATTTTCATGGTTTCTGTTGAAACTGTCCACATACTTGTGGATTTCAGTGGCTTCTCTGATATAGAAGTTGTTAGAGTGATCCAGCATTTCTGTGTTCACAACCTACAAACTATGTACAGACCCACTAAGAAAATACAACAAATGCTATGTTCAGCAAAGGACAAGAGGGATCCTCTTGCCTCTGGAGGAGTTTACCGTATATCAGGCAGCTGTGGACCACCACATAGGGACCACCAAATGTAGCATTGCCCAAACAAGAATCAAGGAACATGAAAGGCACTGCAGACTACTTCAACCAGAGAAGTCAGCCATAGCAGAACACCTGATGAACCAACCTGGGCACAGCGTATTGTTTGAGAACTCAGAAATTCTGGGCCACTCTAGCAACCACCATGTCAGGCTACACATAGAAGCCACTGCAATCCACAAGCATGTGGACAGTTTCAATAGAAAGGAGGAAACCATGAAAATAAAATAAAAAAATCTGGCTACCAGTATTAAACAATCCTAGAATCAGGACAGTGAATAAAGAGCAACACACAGAATACAGGGGAATTCCAGACATGAATCAATCAGGGCCAGCTAACACCTCCCAACAAAGGATTTCCCCAAGCAGGAAGCAGACAGGCTTTGAAGCTGCAAGGCTATTCAATGCTTATCATGTTGGCCAATTGCAACATTCACACTTGCCTCAAGCAGACAAGAGTTCTTTCTCTCACCCTGGACATTCCACAGATATATAAACCCCACTTGCCTAGTTTCCAACAGACCTCACAACCTCTGAGTGTGCCTGCCATAGGTGTGGGTGAAACGTCAGGAGAGAATGCCTCTGGAACATGTCCATACAGCCCAAAGGAAAACTCACAGCAACCCAGAAATAACATTTTTCCCTCCCAACAACTGTTTTTACTTCCTATAATGGGCTAATTGTAACTTTGTCATTGATATCTTTCCTATTCAGGTGGAGGTGTCTTGGCTCATACAATACTCGGAGTAGCGTGGAATGAGACCACGGGGCACATAAAATTTCTAATCCTGGACCCCCATTACACTGGAGCAGAGGACCTGAATACTGTATTAGAAAAGGTGAGGTTTGACTTTCACATTTGATTTCCATTTCTTTGTGTTATCAGAGTGTCCGTAAATGAACCATAATGAACACTGAATCTTCATTCTTTTAGTGTTAGGCTGTACACAACTGGAACCATTGTTTTGAAAACGTTTCTTTAAAAAAAGGCCAGTTCTAACCAATCTGGGTTGCAGACAGAGCTTAGAATGTGGAATGAACTTTCTTTTAGGCCTTGCTTCTACAACATTTTGATCAATAATGTTTTCTGACAGTCATTTCACAGGTATCAAACCTGGATACTTCTTTACACAAAGTCAGGAAAAGTTGCTATACTGGTATTATACCAGCATAAACCAAAAAGAGGATTCCTGCCAGAATGTGTATTTATAGGGGTATTGTGAGTTTTCCGGGCTGAATATAATTTTAGTTCTGGGTTGTGTGAGTTTCCGGGCTGTATGGCAATGTTCCAGAAGCATTCTCTCCTGACATTTTGTCCACATCTATGGCAGGCATCCTCAGAGGTTGAGGGGTCTGGTGGAAACTAGGCAAGTGAGGTTTATATATCTGTGGAATGATGTCCAGGGTGAGGGAAAGGACTCTTGTCTGTTTGAGGTAGATGTGAATGTTTCATTTGTCCACCAATACTTCTGAGGATGCCTGCCATAGATGCAGCTGAAATGTCAGGAGAGAATGCTTCTGGAACATGGTCATACAGCCTGGAAAACTCACAACAACCCAGTGATTCCAGACATGAAAGCCATCGACAATACATTTTGTATTTATATTTTTTTTCCATTTTTGAAAAGTAAGCTTAATAAATAAAACAGAAGTTGATATTCATGTCTGTTTTACTGAAATGTTAGCTATAGCCACTTAGTAAACGATCACATTTATATTGTTGTGTATTTTTATATACCCCCCCTCCCCTTCCTATTATACAGGGTTGGTGTGGATGGAAGGGTCCAGATTTCTGGAAGAAAGATGCTTATTATAACCTGTGTCTACCCCAGCGACCAAAATCTATTTGAACTTCTGTTTAGATGATTGTGATACATTACTTATCTTAATATATTTTGTCTTTACGCATGCATATCTTCATTTTTTTGAGAATTGATGAGTACGTTTTTATTAAAATTTGTTCAAAATCCCAGTTGAAATAGAAATATCAGTCTAACAGAGTTGGGAGAAAAGTAATTTGAGGTTGTATGTTTTCCAGGCTGTGTGGCCATGTTTCAGGAGCATTCTTTCCTGACGTTTCACCCGCATCTATGGCAGGCATCCTCAGAGGTTGCCTGCAGGTGAAATGTCAGGAGATAATGCTTCTGGAACATGGCCATACAGCTGAGAAAACATACAACAACCAGGGATTCCGGACATGAAAGTCTTCAACGATACAAAGTAATTTGAGATTTTCAAATAAAACCTGAATATTAAACATTGTCATTTTTCTGATAGTTTATTTCGTCTTTTGTAATCTGATGCTAACATTACAATTGTACCTGTATCCACTTAAGAAAAAAGGACTTCCTGCCAAATTTATAGCGGCAATTTAACAATTGCATAGTTGTAGTTTAATTATTTGAGCCTTGTAGATAAGACACACATGCTCACAGTGTATATTAATCTACAAATTCCTGCATTGTGCTCCAAACGCAAGCTAAAGATATTTTATGTCATTGACTAAGTGCAGCCCTTTGTTGGATTGCAGATCCCAGCATTCCTTGCCATTGGCTGTGCTGGATGGGACAGGCAGGAGCTTCAATCAACAACATTATGAGGGCTGAATCACAATCATAGAATCATAGAGTTAGAAGAGACCTCATGGGCCGTCCAGTCCAAACCCCTGCCAAGAAGTAGGAAAATCAGATTCAGAGCACCCCTGACAGACAGCCATCCAGCCTCTGTTTAAAAGCCTCCAAAGAGGGAGCTTCCATCACACTTTGGGGCAGAGAGTTCCACCGCTGAACTGCTCTTACAGTCAGGAAGTTCCTCCTAATGTTCAGGTGGAATCTCCTTTCTTGTAGTTTGAAGCCATTGTTCCACATCCTAGTCTCTAAGACAGCAGAAAACAAGCTTGCTCCCTCCTCCTTAAGATTTCCCCTCACATATTTATACATGTCTTCTCTCAGCCTTCTCTTCTGCAGGCTAAACATGCCCAGCTCTTTAAGCCACTCCTCATAGGGCTTGTTCTTCAGTTGCCCTCCTCTGGACACATTTCAGCTTGTCAGCATCCCCCTTCAATTACAGTGTACAGAATTGGACACAGTATTCCAGGTGTGGCCTGACCTATCTCTTTGCCATGGAGGAAGTCAAATAATTATAATTTTTAGAAACGAATGCTAAGGTCTCCCATTTGCTTTCATGCAGTAGCGTTTCATACTGTTAAGTCGAGTAGTGCTAAATACTGTATACCTTCTCGGTAAAAGAGAGAGAGAGAAAGGACAATACTGTTTCCAAAGATTTATTATTGTGGAAATATCTGTACAGCAATAACAAAAATAGAAAAGTATCTTCTTCAAGAAGCAACCCATTTCCTTCCCAGAAGGCATTGTTCAAAATATTTGGTGTCGAGCAGCAGACTCATGTTTCTCTGTTCAAGCGTATTCTCGTGTTGATTGGTGTTCACATGACATCAAGGGTTGTGCATCTGTTTAAAGGCAGATAAAGGTTTGCATTTCAGATGGTTGCATTTGAATTCAATATATTGGGACTACTGGTACATATCCCACTTTCTATATGATATCACTGTTTTGGAAGCCTTTGCTGTCCTGGATGACCATTTTCTTTCCCATACAAACCTACCATCTCTTAACTGTCAACAACATGCCTCTTTATTTAGGACAGTATTTCTCAATATTGAGTATTCATGTCAAGTTTGGTCCAGATCTATCATTGTTTGAGTCCACAGTGCTCTCTGGATGTAGGTGAACCACAACTCCAAAACTCAAGGTCAGTGCCCACCAAACCCTCCCAATATTTTCTGTTGGTCATGGGAGTTCTGTGTGCCAAATTTGGTTCAATTCCACCATTGGTGGAGTTGAGAATGTTCCTTGATTGTAGGAGAATTATAAATCCCAGCAACTACAACTCCCAAATGACAAAATCAACCCCACCCAACCCCACCAATATTCAAATTTGGGCGTATCGGGTATTTGTGCCAAACACGAGGAACTGTATTAAGGGGTCACAGCATTAGGAAGGTTGAGTGCCACTGATCTAAATAGTACAATCCTTTATCACCGATAGCAATAAGTGAACATAGCCAGACTTCTCCACAAGCATGTGTAAGGGTTGCTTTGTAAAATAAATACACTTCCAAAACAACTGGAAACCAAACTATTGGTGGAAAGTATTAGCAGAAACCTTGAGATTGTGGAAGGGAAAATGAAACTGAATGGATATGATTAGTAACAGGATTGATACAAGGCTCTGTGTTTAAAACTTTATATAATTTTTTGGGATTATATGGTTAAAATTTCCTTCCTTCCCCTATCTCCCTCTCCCCTAACAATCGCTTGGACTCTTACGTTGAAATTGGCTCTTTCCCTGAGCTTCCATCAACCCAACCAATCCAAATATGCTCCCTCTACAGATGTTTGAAACCCACCAGCCTTTATATATATTCTAATTCTGCATTGTAATAGAATGAGTGACTGTCACTGGAGCAAAACAGAGGAAACAGAAAACCTTGGTCAGCCATTAAAAGATTTTTTTAAATCTACATTAACTATTCTCTAGTGCAGTTTATGTTTTTACCATGTTCTCTTTCTTCTTTGTTGCTCCCTCTTCAGAAACTTGCAGAACGCCTCTCAAAGGGCCCCATGGATAGTAACCCACCTGACCTTTCCCCTCCCTCTCCATTGTTCAGAGTGAGCCAGAACACACCCAGCAATCAATAAAAGGCCCAAAACCTATTGCATTAGCAAGTTACAGCCATTACAGATAAAACAAGTAAGATTATTTTAAAGTATTACTGCAAGAAGTAAAGAGTCACCAATGGTAACTTATTACAAATAATCAGTTAGTTACAAGCTCTGATCCTGAAAGAAATCCTGGTCTGAGCTGCAGTCGCTCTTTGGAGCGGGATAATATATGCAGTACATCATGCAATTTTATATATTTACTGTTTCTAAAAAGGTCCAGGCCACCTTTAATTTTGTCTTAATTATGTAAAATTGTTCAAGTTGTTTCATAATTATTCTTAAAATTGCAAAGTGGTTTTTGTTTTGTTTTTTGTCGTGTCAGGAGCGACTTGAGAAATTGCAAGTAGCTTCTGATGTGAGAGAATTTGCCGTCTGTAAGGACGTTGCCCAGGGGATGCCCAGATGTTTTGATGTGTTATCATCTTTGTGGGAGGTTTCTCTCATGTCCCCGCATGAGGAGCTGGAGCTGTTAGATGGAGCTCATCCGCACTCTCCCCGGATTCGAACCTGCGACCTGTCGGTCTTCAGTCCTGCCAGCACAGGGGTTTAACCCACTGTGCCACCAGGGGCTCCTTGCAAAGTGTTAAATTGTTTTATTGTATGCTTTCTGGATAGACAAGGATATAAATATTTTAATTAATAAAAAATAAATGAAGCCGATAGCACTACACAGGTGTGGTTAAATGCCGAAGTCTGAACCCATGACATTAAGCTCCAATTAGAGACTTAAATGGAACCCCTGGTGGCACAGTGGGTTTAACCGCTGAGCTGCTGAACTTGCTGACCAAAACATTGGTAGTTTGAATCCAGGGAGCAGGGTGAGCTCCCACTGTTAGTCCCAGCTCCTGCCAACCTAGCAGTTCAAAAATATGCAGATCAATAGGTACCGCTTTGGCGGGAAGAAAATGGTGCTCCATGCAGTCATGCTGGCCGCATGACCTAGGAGGCATCTACGGACAATGCTGGCTCTTTGGCTTAGAAATTGAGATGAGCACCACCCCCAGAGTCAGACATGACTAGATTTAATGTCCAGGGGAAACGTTTACCTTTACCTTAATTTTGCTAGCATTAAGGTTCACTAAAATCAGTTGGATTTCCTGTAGAATGGTAGCACATAATTAACAGTATCTAGAATTTTTTTGTACTCACACTAATGGATAGTGAGTTATGTAAACAGTACTTGAGCCAACATACCATTTGGTTTCATTCTCTTCTGGCTGGTGGATCTTTTACTTTCACATGTTCTTTTCTGTCTTGCAGCATCTGTTAGTAAGTCTTCATCCTTGTCACGTGGGACGCAACTTATCTGTGTTATGTTTTTCCTCTTCTGACTGTTTTTCACTGTCACAAGAAACTGGGCACATTCCAAAAACCCCAAATCCCAGGCTAGATCTTCTGCTGTTTTCCCATTGTTATTGCGCAAACTGTGAAACAAAATGAAAATCAACGCATTTAGTTAAAATTTAATTACATTTGCACAAAATTATGTTAATGTTTACATGTCCATCATACAATACTATAATGTCTACTCAGAAATAAATAACGTATGAGTGACTAGAAGCTACTTCTAGGTAAGTGTGGATAGGCTATTATTCATTGAGAATCTGGAGCCCCGGTGGCGCAGTGGGTTAAACCTCTGTGCCGGCAGGACTGAAGATCAACAGGTCACAGGTTCAAATCTGGGGAGAGGCGGATGAGCTCCCTCTATCAGCACCAGCTCCTCATGCAGGGACATGAGAGAAGCCTCCCACAAGAATGGGAAAAAAACCATCAAATCATCCGGGCGTCCCCTGGGCAACGTCCTTGCAGACGGCCAATTCTCTCACACCAGAAGTGACTTGCAGTTTCTCAAGTCGCTCCTGACACGACAAAAAAAAATTGTGAATCTAATGCTGCTTACTTCTAGTTTTGTTTTTTTCGTGTCAAGAGTGACTTGAAAAACTGTAAGTCGCTTCTGGTGAGAGACAATTGGCCATCTGTAAGGACGTTGCCCAGGGGACGCCTGGATGTTTTACCATCCTGTGGGAGGCTTTTCTAATGTCCCCACATGAGAAGCTGGAGCTGACAGGCGGGAGCTCCACCTGCTCCCCAGATTCAAACTGCCGACCTTTAGGTCAACAGTCCTGCCGGCACAAGGGTTTCACTTATTGCACCACTGGTTAAACATGTGTAAAATTTTGGACCACATGGTTCCGATCTGACTGAGGATTATACTTAAGTTCTGTTGAAAGTGATATAGCAAGTTAGGCATAATTAATTTTAGTCTTGCATGATTTCAAGCTTGTCAAACAAACTGGGATCCAACATTGCTTTAATCCCTCAGTATATTTAATACAGAACTTTAATTCTCTAAAGAGGGAGGTAACAACTGATTTTAGGAGGCGATTAGATTTCAAGTCTCCATATTTCCCCAGTGAAGACAGTGTAATGTTTGAATAAATATTCTCCCAAGTGCCTAGTATTGGAACTCATGTACTTACTCAATGCGGACCTGACTGGCAACGAGTAAAGCGAGGCACTCCAAACTCCCAACTTTAGCTGCCTTGTGAATTGGAGCTTCTCCAAGCCAGTCCTAAATGAATAATATTTGATTTGTTAAATAAAACAATCACTTTACTTTTGTAAACAATGAATAGTTGAGGTGAGTTACTAAATAAAGGGAGAGGGTGAAGGTGTATGATGTGAAATGCCAGAATCTTCATTGCATAATCTCTGCATGAGAATTAGCTGAACATAGCGTTGTTGTGAGTTTTCCCGGGATGTACGGCCATGTTCCAGAAGCATTATCTCCTGACGTTTCGCCCACATCTATGGCAGGCATCCTCAGAGGTTGCCTGACATAGATGCGGGCGAAATGTCAGGTGATAATGTTTCTGGAACATGGCCATATAGCCCAGAAAACACACAACAACCCAGTGATTCCATCCATGAAAGCTTTCACCAATACAAAGTAATTTGAGATTTTAAAATATAACCTGTTTCAGTTGGCCACCTTGATTAGCATTTAATTGCTCAGCAGTTTCAAGGTCTGGCTTCTTACTGGCTGGGGGATATATAAACCCAATTTTTTTCTAGTTTCCAACAGACCTCACAACCTCTGAGGATGCCTGTCATAGATGTGGGCAAAATGATAGGACAGAATCCTTCTGGAACATGGCCATACAGCCCAGAAAACTCACAACAACCCAGTGATTCCGGCCATGAAAGCCTTTGACAACACATAAGTGAACATAGACTGTAATTCTTTGGAGTGGCTTAATTTTAAAAAAGTATGTTTTAACTCATGCTTTCTCTCTCTACAATATATAGAAATATAGTCTTCTGTTGTTGTCTTCAGAAGAATACTACTTTAAATAAGCCATTACAACAAAGGTGCTTACAAATAATGTGGGTCTTATTACTTTCAATTTGATCTGTTCAGTATACCTTATTACAAAACTATTTTTCTCCGTATTGTCAAAGGCTTTCATGGCTGGAATCACTAGGTTCTTGTGGGTTTTTTCGGGCTATATGGCCATGTTCTAGAGGCATTTCTCCTGACGTTTTGCTTGCATCTATGGCAAGCATCCTCAGACCTCACTACCTCTGAGGATGCTTGCCATAGATGCAGGCGAAACGTCAGGAGAAATGCCTCTAGAACATGGCCCTATAGCCTGAAAAAAACCACAAGAACCTAGTATTTTTCTCCCATTGCAAATCTATATGAATAAAAATGTAATGTTCGTTTGTGGAATTAACATAACTCAAAAACCACTGACTGAAATAACATCAAAACGCCTACCAACCTAAGGAGTAATTATCACTCATAAACGCTTCCCAAAAAATAGCGGAAAGGACTTAAAAACCCAAAAAATCTAAATAATGATACAACAAATGCGTGGAAACGACAACTCCCAGCATCCACTAAACCAGGCCCTTTAGGGGAGGAGGATGCTCCAAATGCACTGCTTCCAAACTGCAAGCTTGCTTCTCCTTCGATTTCTTTGAGAGCATCCCAATCCATACATATTTCCTATTTCCTATTCCTGGACTGCAACTCCCAGCAATCCTCCAGATAGATAAGATAGATAGAGATGGATGGATGGCATCCTTGAAGTGACTGGACTGACCTTGAGGGAGCTGGGGGTGGTAACAGCCGACAGGGAGCTCTGGCGTGGGCTGGTCCATGAGGTCACGAAGAGTCGGAGACGACTGAACGAATGAACAACAACATTCCTCGACTGCAACTCCCAGCAATCCTCCAGACAGATAAGATATGTAGATTAGATAGAGATAGATAGTAGGTAGATAGATCAATGAGGAGGACTGCTAGAAGATGCAGAACAAGAATAGGTAGAGAAGGAAGAAAGGAGAGAAAGAAAGAAAGGGGAAAGAAGAGAAGGTAGAGAAGGTAGAGAAGGAAGGAAGGAAGGAAGGAAGGAAGGAAGGAAGGAAGGAAGGAAGGAGGGAGGGAGGGAGGAGGGAGGGAGGGAGGGAGGGAGAGAAGGAAAGAAAAAAGGGAAGGAAGTAGAGAAAGAAAGAAGGAGAGAATAAGGGAGGGAAGGTTGGCCACAGCAATACGTAGCAGTATAGCTAGTTGTAAATAAGAAGCTAAAATATTAGGTATTCAACAGTCATCACAGCCAGAGGTGGTAGTATACACTAAAACTTGCAATTGCCTCATTCATCATCCTACACAATGGCTACCCATTCCAGTGTTGCTATGAGAAGATGGGCTTGGTTGGAACCAAAGTGCTTGAGACATGGAAAACATACCTGTTGGTTCAAATTGGCTCCTGTCTGCTGTTGCCAAAGAAGAAAGAAAGCATGCCCTCCGTGAGCAGCCAGATGAGCAGGAGATTGGACAAAGGCATCGGGAGCAACGTTCACTTCTGTCCCCGACTCCAGAAGGTGGCTCACGCCAGCAGGCTGCAAAACAAATGAGTTTATTCCTGTAGTTAAAGAAGAATTCACATTCATACAAAAAAAAAAGTCAAGATTCTCATAAATAATAGTTGGAGATCTTCATGAAAATGAAATGAAAGCAGTCTGCAAGAATGTGCCAAAAATGTGCTGGAATCTGCAACATCTGGAATTCTTCTTAAGGCAATGGTAATGTGTACCTTACTTATGACTTACCTCTGCATTGTAGTCAAACAGGAGCATCCTTTTTTCCCCACTTTCAGCAAAAATGTGGTAGGACTGATTTTCAGCACAGGTTCTTCTAGGGCTTCTAATGCACAGAAGCTGTGCTTTGGCTGCAATCCCGCCTTCTCTGCTGGGAGCTGGCTTCTGCACGTACACAAACAAGAGCACATGCAACTCAACCCACCTCGCTCGGTGCTCATTGGCTGCCTCTGTCACTTTCAGCAAACATCCTGTGCTTGCTATGCTTAGGAGACGGAAAGGCTTAGAGCTGATGGGGCGGCCATGGAGCACAGTGCAGGGTGACACGTACCGCACACCCTCAGAGTCACCCCCAGTTTGCCCTTTGACTCCTCCCTTTGCAGCAGCCAAGGGAGGAAGGAAGACAACAAAAACAACCTTCCTGAAATAGGCACTGACACTTCCTTCTGAGGTGGCTCATGAGACACATTCCTTTACCCACAACAACAAATGACTGCTTCCTACACTATCAAAGTGGCTGATAAATGAGACGGATAAGAGATGTGAACAAGACTCAAAGCCATAAACCCACAAACCAAATAGATAACACAACAACTAGAGATCACAGGAGCACTCTTAAAAAGAAATATAGTTTATGTCCTAGGACAGGGGTCCTCAAACTTTATTATTATTGGGTTGTTGTAGGTTTTTCCGGGCTATATGGCTATGTTCTGGAGGCAATTTTTCTCCTGACGTTTCGCCTGCATCTATGGCAAGCATCCTCAGAGGTAGTGAGGTCTGTTGGAAGTAGGAAAAATGGGTTTATATATCTGTGGAATGACCAGGGTGAGACAAAGGACTTTATTATTATTATTATTTATTATTATTTTATTTATTTATTCAAGTAGACATACATTTACAAGTGTTTGTTGCATACAGTGAAATACTTTCTATCTATTAATATTCCATAATCATTTATCTGATAATATATTTCCTTCAAGGGGTCACCGTCTACTATCTAAATAATACATATAAAAATATCTTGGTTTTTACTTAAATAGCTTGTCATCTGTCCAATAGATGATTTCCACTCCGGTGGGAAACTTCCAATCAACACTATGTCCACATGTTTATTGCACATATGATGGGGGAAGAGTTGTGTATCATTCATCTGGGATGTGCAAATGGGTTCGTATGGGGACAGAACCCTGGAGTTGGTACACCTTTGGTTTCACCCATGGTTTTCATATCCTTAAGTAATACAGATCTGAGTGATAAAAGTGCTTCAGGTACTTTATCCAAAGGCCTTAGAACCACCCTTGATGGTAGATGAGTGTTATTTATGTATAGTGTTATCTCCACACAACATAGAGAGGAATCAGAAATAATGGCTTGTTGGAGTCTTCCTAGCCAGTTCATGGCTGAGGGCCAAACAAAATGTGACAGATATTTGTAAACAGGATTTCAGCATTGTGGAAGGCGGAGAATATCCTCCTGTTATTTTCCTGAGTTTGACTGCTCTCTCCTGAAGTTGTTGTGTGCCCCCAGGAGAGGAAACAAATTTTGTTTTGCAGTAACATGGAAGGAAAGGCTTACTAAAAGCAATTGCAGCTAATATTTGCTAGGCAAATGATATCTCTTCACCTTAAGCCAACAGCCATTGCTTACGGTTACAAAACACACTGAAACTTTCTATACTTAAACTGATGGAAGAGACCAGTTGATGTATTTACATAAGAAAGTAGTAGATCTGGAAAAACGTTTCCCACATCTATACACATAATAAAAGCGAAAATATGTATGTGTGTGTGCCTGGGGTGTCCACTTACACAGACAAGGTCCTTCCTCCACAAACAGCTGTAGCTCCCACTACTCAGGAGACATCAAAGGCACTCCCTCCAATGAACTGCAGGTAATAGTGAGTGCCAAGAACATGTACAAAAGCCCTGCCAATGTCCTTCACAAACACAATACTGCCAACCATCCAAGTAAAGTCTTTCAATGGGGACAATTCCGTCCTAGATTTCCTCCATCACAAATATCACAGTGTTTCTTACTCTCTCCATTAGTGTGGAATTTGCATGAACCCGCCCACTGCCTCTCCCTATACACTTTCCTATTCTTTTCCATGGAACACAGCAAACAGAAGAATTGATCAGCAACTGAACATACTAGAGAGGTTTGGGGAGAATTCACCATAACTTATAGGAGTTGTAGGTACTGGGATGTATAGTTCACCTGCAAACTAAAAACACTCTGTACTCCTCCAACAATGAACCTGGAACTAACTTGGCACACAGAACCCTCATGATCAACAAAAGTACTGGAGATCTTTGAATGGATTTATAGGAGTTGTAGTCCACCTACATCCAGAGCGCACTGCGACCCCAAACAGTGATGGATCTGGACCAAACTTTGCATGCATACCCAATATGCTCAAATTTTAATACTGGTGGGTTTTGAGGGGAATTAGCCTGGACATTTTGAAGCTGTGGGTACTGTGATTTATAGTTCACCAGCAATCAGTGAGCACTATGAACTCCACCAAAGATGGAATTGGACCAAACTTGGCACACAGAGCCCTCATGGCCAGCAAAAAAATACTGGAAATCTTTGGGGGAAATTCACCTTGATTTGGGGGAGTTGTAGTTCACCTACATCCAGAGACACTGTGACCTTCACTGATGATGGACCTGGACCAAACTTGGCACACCCTAACCCTAACACCAATGGATCTGGACCAAACTAGGCTCACATACCTGATATGTTGAAATTTGATTACTGGAGGGGTTGGGGGGACTGACCTTCCTTTCTGGGAGTTGTAGTTCACCCACAACCAGAGACACTGTGACCTCCACCGATGATGGACCTGGACCAAACCTGGCACACAGAACCCCCAGGACTAATTCAACCTACTGGAGGGTTTCGAGGGGACTGACTCACCATAGTGGGAGTTGTAGTTTATCCTACAGCCAGAGAGCACACTGAACCCCACCGATTATGCATCTTCTAGAGCAGTGGTTCTCAACCTGGGGCTCCCAGATGTTTTTGGCCTTCAACTCCCTGAAATCCTAACAGCTGGTAAACTGGCTGGGATTTCTGGGAGTTGTAGGCCAAAACACCTGGGGACCCACAGGTTGAGAACCACTGTTCTAGAGCAATCCGGCCCAACATAAGACTTAAAGTGCTGGTAGTTTCTTGGACTTAATCTGGCATGATGTCTGTTGTAGTTAATCCACAACCTTATGCATTTTGGACAATTGACTTTTTCAAATAACTCCAGCAATGCTGGGTACCCAAGCTAGTACTACATAAATCAAAAGGAAAGCACATACCTAGGGGGGATTGCTTCATCCGTTCTACACATGTTCAGAGCTGCAGATAGTTTAGTCTGTTGCCAAAAGATACTTTTGGATTCTGCCTAATTCATCTCAAGTGTCGGCTCAAGGTTATACAAATTTGTGTCATGCTAAACTGTTTCAGTTTTTAAATTGCTAAAAGATTCTCTCATGATCCCACCTTTCAAACGTTTGCATTCCACATAATTACTCTAAAGTTTAGCTCCCTTTCCACTGCTTCTGGCCCTTGTGTGAAAGGAAAGACATGTTAAGAGAAGGAAATGTGCATTTCTCATATTACACAATATGAAAGAGGATGTACGTACAACTCACTCTTCCTCATGGTTTGTATGGAATATACACAGAAGTCCTTTGTTTCCAAACATTTTCCATCAGCTGCTTTTCTACCCTTCATGTTCCTTGATTCGTGTTTGGGCAATGCTGTGTTTGGTGGTCCCTATGCAGACCTATCCACAGCTGCATGATATGCAATAGACTCCTGCAGAGGTGAGAGGAGCCCTCTTGTCCTTTGCTGAACATAGCATTTGTTGGATTTTCTTAGTGGGTCTGTAGATAGAACTACTGGCCGCATAGGGAAGCTGATGAGAAAACACAATATACAAACTATCTACAGACCCGCTAAGAGAATCCAGCAAATGCTACGTTCAGCAAAGAACAAGAGGGATCCTCTCACCTCTGCAGGAGTCTACCAGATACCATGCAGCTGTGAACAAGTCTACATAGGGACCACCAAACACAGCATTGCCCAAATATGAATCATGATTGATTAGTGGTATAAATCTCATCCCATGGAATAAAATGTCATCGTGAAACAATGTCCCTTATATAAAGTGGCAAAATAAAGATTTGCCTTTTGGATTAAAAAAAAATAGCATAAAATACTTGGCATTATTTATTTATTTATTTACTCCTTTTGTATACCGCAAATATCAGCCAACGGCGACTCTAAGCGGTTTACAGTAAAATGTGCAACATTGAACAATATATGTGACAAACAACTACAAACAATACACATAACGTCATCACGCCTCGAATAGAATCAGATCCAAATCTCACAGCATTGCACCGGTGTTCTTGTGTGGGGACTGTTGCCGGCCTGCTTCCTCCTTTCTCCAGCTCTCAGAGGACCTACCTCACAATGTCTCCATGACAACACTCTGAAAAGGATAGGCAGAGTGGCTCTTACATTCTTTCCATCATCCATCTCCCTCTCGTCTTCTCTTTCCTTTCTCTTCCCTCCTTTTTCTCTTCTTTCTCCTCTTTCTTTCTCTTCCCCTCTATTTCTTTCCCTCCCCTCATACATACCTTTTCACTTTCTTTTCTCATTCTCCATTCCTTTTCACCTCTTTCTTCCTCCCTTCCTATTCCTTTACTTTCTTTACCCCTTTCCCTTTCCTTTCCTTTCCCTTCTCCTCATATACATGACATCAGAGGGCCACTTCACCTATCCACAGCCTTTGTGGTTGAAACAGACAAACCTAAATACATACTTGGACTTTTATTTAGATTTTCAAGCCATGGTTGGTTGAATTCATGGAGGCAGAGTCTGTTGAGAATCAGGAGCTGCTAGGCTCAAAATAACATTATATTGTATATACAATACAATATATTATATTATTGTATATACTCGAGTATAAGCCGACCCGAATATAAGCTGAAGCACCTAATTTTACCACAAAAAAACTGAGAAAACAGATTGACTTGAATATATGCCGAGAGTGGGAAATGCAGCAGCTGCTGGTAAATTGCAAAATAAAAATAGATACCAATTAAATTACATTAATTGAGGAATCAGTGGGTTATATATTTTTGAATATTTACAAAAATTGTAGTTTAAGATAAGACTGTCCAACTCTGATCAAATGTAATGTAATGTAAATGTGCTTACATATCCTTCCAATAACAATAAAGAGAGTAACATAATAAATGTAATAATAACAAAAATAAAGAGTAAAATAATGAATGTAGCAATAACAATTATACAGTAAAATAATAAATTATAATAGAGTAAAATGATAAATGTAATAATAATAAATAGAATAAAATAAATGAAATAATAATAATAATAATAATAATAATAATAATAATAAAGAGTAAAATAATAAAGAACCTTGACTTGAGTATAAGCTGAGGGGGACTTTTTCAGCCTAAAAAAGGGCTGAAAAACTAGGCTTATACTCGAGTATATACAGTATATTATATTATATTATGTTATATTATATTATATTATTAACATAGCACAGGAGACAAAGTGGAACTGTCTTCTGCCCCCCTCTCCCTTCACTCTGGCCCAGAGAGGCAGCTGGTGCTGGCCTTGCAGCTTCAAAGCTTGGCTGCTTCCTGGCTTTGAAGTTAGTTATTGCATAGTCAGATCCCTTTGCAGCCTTGTGGCCTGAGATGCAGGAGAAGAAAGAGAGAAGAAGCATCTCCCACCTATCAGAGCGGGGAAGTAGTTTGTGACGTCACTGAGGTCGCTGGCCCCGCCCCTTTTGCCGGCGCCAACCGTGGGATTCCATCACAATAGGCGCGTGCTTCCTTTGGGCGCGCGGGCATCCAGGTAGCAGCGCGCGCCGCTCAAAAGGCAGGACTGAGAGGCGTGGCCTTACTCTGGCGCGCGCGTTGCCAGGCAACAGCAGAGCTGCTTCTGGTCCCGCCTTGCCAGCAGGGAATAGAGTGAGTTCCCTCCTTCATCCTTTCCACTTTCTCTCTTTTTTTCCTTTCACAAGACTGAGTCACACCTGGGGTGACCTAGGATGCTTATATATATTTGAATTAAATGCAGTTTGACACCACTTTAGCTGCCAGGGCTTCAATGCTATGCAAACTTGGGAGTTGTAGTTTTTATACAAGGCCTTTCAGGCTTCTCTGTCCAGTAGTGCTGGTGACTCACCCAATTACAACTCCCAGGACTCCATAGACAGCAAAAGTGGTGTCAAACTGGATCAATTTTGCAGTGTAGACACAGCTTCTTTTGCATATATGGTAATAATAATATAATAAAACTTTATTTGTATACTACTCTATCTCCCTGATAGACTCAAGGCGGTTTCCAAATAAGATCACCAAAACATACAGAGTAAACAGTATGACATAAAATTAACAGAACAACATAAGCATAAAATTATCACAATAACACATATATATTAAAAAATAATCCTGCCTGTTCAGAGGAATTTCAAAAGCCGGGCCGAGGCTTGTGCAAACTCAAAAATATGAGGGGACCGGGAATTAAGTACAGTGCTATAACAGGCTAACGGCAATAGCAGGTACGGGTCTGTGGCTGCTCATTTCCAGGGCCTATTTAAGGGATGACCAGGGTAATAGGTAGGAAGTATAAGGCCATATTCAACAATGTTTGGGGCTGAGCTAGAACTGGTTATTCCCAAAGGCTTGTTGAAACCAACAGGTCTTCAAGCTGTTACAAAAGGAGGGGAGAGATGGGGCCTGTCTTATTTCCCTAGGAAGGGCATTCCACAGGCAGGGGGCCACCACCGAGAAGGCCCTCTCTCTCATCCCCACCAACCATACTTGTGACAGTGGTGGGAGCAAAAGGAGAGCCTTCCCAGAAGATCTTAGAGTAAACCTATGCATCACTGTGCTTTGCTCAGGAAAAAATAGTCTGAACTGATCTCACAACCTCTGAGGATGCCTGCCATAGGTGCAGGTGAAATGGCAGGAGTGAATGCTTCTGGAATGTGGGCATACAGCCTGGAAAGCTTACAACAACTCAGTGATTACTGCCATGAAAGTTTTTCACAATACATAGTCTGAACTGACATTATTATTCTAGGGCTTCAAGCTTTATACTAGGATCTAAACTCACAGAACAGGTGCAAAATGTCAATCATCATAATTGTTGTAGCACACAACAAATCTGACAAATATGTTAGTTTCCACTGCAAATGTATATCACCTCATATGGTGCCTCTACACCAGGAACGGGCAAATTTCGGCCCTCCAGGTGTTTTGAACTTCAACTCCCACAATTCCTAACATCCTACTAGCTGTTAGGAATTGTGGGAGTTGCAGTCCAAAACACTTGGAGGGTCGAAGTTTGCTCATGCCTGCTCTGTACTGTAGAATGAATGCAGTTTTACTCTGCTTTAATTGCCACTGTTCAATGAATGCTTTGGTAACCTGGGATTTCTAGTTTGGTGTGGCACCAACCTGATTGGGCAGAGAAGCCGAAAGACCTTGCAGAATGACAACCAACCGTATTTTGTACTATGGAGCCATGGCAGTGAAAGTGAAACCAAAGTGCATTCATTCTGCAGCGTAGATCAGACATGGGCAAACGTGTGCTCTCTAGGTATTTTGGATTTCAGCTCCCATCATTATTAACAGCCTGAGGCCCGGCTGAGGGGGAAAAGGAAAGTGCCTGAGGCTCTTAGGAATGGTGGGAGTTGAAGTCCAAAACACCTGGAGGTGTTTGCCCATGCCTGGTGTAGATGCACCCAGAGAGGATTGGTACAATTGGGGATGTAATGCATCAACACTCAAAGAGTGCATCGTCACTCTAATAGTGTTTCACAATCTTTGGGATCTTGGAAATGTTTTCTCATTTGAAAACTCTTCACTGGGTAATGTTGCCTTCAATAATTTTATGCTGTAACCCTTTCTATAGTAACTAAATGGTAATAATGGAGCTCGCAAACATTTCTTTCTGAGTCCCCTTCCACACAACTGTATAAAATCCACACTGAAGTGGATTATCTGGCAGTGTGAATTCAAATAATCCAGTTCCAGTGCTTCGATATTCTGGTTTATATGGCTGTCTGGAAGGGCCCTGTTTAACTCTGATTTTGTTCCTAGTTTTCCTAATACTACCTTTTATCTCTCACACAAAACAACCTTTAGAAACGGCTTAAGAGTGGACTAGAGGAAGTGTGCAGGAGACATTTAAACAGTATGTTCCTTATGAGTGACTCGTACTGTATTATTTACTCATGGAGGTAAGTGAGCAATATGAGATATTTCAGTATGAGATTCCCTCTTAAGAAGATGTGCTTGGTGTGTCCCCCCCATCCCAAACCCTAACTGAAGTATTGGGGAATTGCTCTGTGACTCTTGGGCTCCTTCTAACATCTGTATAAAATCTAGATTAGCTGCCTTGAACTGGATTTTCTAGCAGTGTAGACTCAGATATTCCAATACAAAACAGATAATGTGGATTATCTGCCTTGATATTTTGGATTATATGGCAGTTTGAAGAGCCCTTGCTATCTCTCAGACCCCTTCTTCACTGCCACCTAATCCAGATTTTCAAAGAAGATAATCTATTATCTTCTTTGAACCAGATTATATGAGTCTACATTGCCATATAATCCAGTTCAAAGCAGATACTCTGGATTATATGTGGCAGTGTAAAAGGATCCTTGTATAATCCAATTCAGAACATTTAATGTGGATTATCTGATTTGATAATCTGGATTATATGGCAGTGTAACAGTATCCTGGATACAATTTATTGCAGAAAGAAATAACTCTGAAGCAAGAAGTGAAGCTGACAAGTGAGCCTCTGCCGCAAGAAGAGAGCAGCGAGGCGATCCTTGAAATCATTTCACAGTTGAACAATTGTGACCTGGAAAGACTGAAATGGCTGAAGGACCCAGGTAAAGTAAATCAGTAATACACACTCTTCTTTTGCTGTTTTGGTGGAAGAAAAATAGACAAGATCACAGTATTTGTAAAACTTAGGAGAAACAGTGGAGCAAGTGGAGGGGCAAAGTTGGCCATGGGAAGTGTGCACAGGCCTTTTTTCTTCAATGTAATAGAATAATATATTGGATGCAGAGTATGTAGGTTTATTATTCCACATGTAGCTGGGGTTCCCAGAATAGCACTCATGGATTCAGTCATCATCTTAGTTTTCTGGCTCTCCCAATTTTTTTTAATTTTTAAATTTTGGAATGAAGTATTCAGCCCACAGCTGCATGCAGCCTTTAATCCAATGGTTCCCAACCTGTGGGTCATGGTCCACTGGATCTAAAATAAGGTCCATGGCTCTAGATTATTAAATATGGTTTTCTGTGGGTGAGCAGATGGCGACTACTGGATGGCATATGTTCTGTATCAGAAACTAGAGCTGATGTGGTCTATCCAATGCAATTTTCTGAATCAGCACCCCAAATAACCAAACCGAATCTAAAGTTGACCAAAAACTGATTCGTCTTAACCTTTTGGTACTAATGTTGGAGAGTGGTCCCTGGTCAAAGTGGTCCTTGATCAAAAAAAGGTTGGGAACCACTGCTTTAGTCTCTTTCCCCAAACAGATTTTAAAAAAAGAAAATGATGGGCAGTTGAATGGTATGCACTTCATCAGATTTAGAATGGAAAGGACCACAAGGGCCATCCAGTCCAATTCCCTGCCATGCACAATCAAAGCACCCCTGACGGATGGCCATCCAGCCACTGTTTTAAATCCTCCAGAGAAGAAGACTCCACCATGCTCTGAGGCAGTGTATTTCACTGACGAACAGCTCTCAGTATCAGGAAGTTCTTCCCAATGCTTAGGTGGAATCGCTTTACATGCAATTTGAATTCATTGCTCCACATCCTAGTCTCCAGAGCAGCAGAAAACAAGCTTAACTAGCAGTTTGTTGGTTAAACTGGTTAAATGTTAAATTTCTTTGAACAGGCAGGATTACTTTTAATATATGTGTGTTATGGCGACAATTTTTATGCTTATATTTTGTTTTGTTAATCTTATGGTTATGTTGTTTTTACTTTGCATGTTTTGTGATGTTACCTGGGAACCACTCTGAGTCCCCTCGGGGAGATGGAGCGGTATATAAATAAAGTTATTATTATTATTATTATTATTATTATTATTATTATTATTAACTGGCTGGAATTTCTGGGAGTTGTAGGTCAAAACATCTGGGAACCCACAGGTTGAGAACCACTGTCCTAGAGGCATTTGGAAGCAATACTGTCAGCCCTTTAAGGGACAGCTATTCTGGTTCTAATGATGAAAACCCTATTGATGCCATTCTCTGGCACAAAGAGGGGAAAACCCTCCTGATCCCTCATATCAAATAGTTTAAGATGCACTCTTATAGGTGATATGCCAAGTAGAAGAGACCAATCGAATGAATGTGATTTGCAATATGTCTGGTATTTGGATTTAGCCTTCTGTTGTTAAGACCATTGTAAAGTTTTATGACCAAACACTACTTTTTATAACTTTTAAAACAGAGACTTACAGTCATGAATATCTGCTCGCAAAGGCAGAGGAGCTGCTGGAAAAGCGGATCAGTGCTGGAGATTCTCTGTCATGTTTTCTCAAAGGGCAGCTGTATTTTGAAGAGGTGGGGCTATACCTTTTTTACAAAATAAAATTGAAATTGGGGGCTGCATGGTGAGCCAGGGTGGGGTGGGCAGGCTGGGAGGGAGGGAGGGGGTTCTCCCCAAGTCCCCTCTCTGCCCTTTCCTCCCCTTCCTCTTCTCTTTTGGAGGCAGGAAGTGAAGGAAACGTTTGGATTCCAAAAGGATTGGTCATGGTCAGGATGGGATGGTAGACAGGAGAGAAAACGTGTATCCATTAGACCCTGTCTTGCCTACTCTTGATATAGAATCCTAGAGTTGAAAGTCCCCCAAGGGCCATCCAGTCCAACCCCCTGCCATGCAGGAAGGCACAGTCAAGGCAAAATCAATAGACAGCCTCTGCGGAAAAGTTTCCAGAGAAGGAGACTCCATCACACTCCGAGGCAACCTATGCCACTCTCCAAGAAGTTCTTCCTAATCTTTTCAGTCGAATCTCTTTCCCTGCTATTTGAAACCACTGCTCCCTTGTGCCCTGGTCTCTATAGCAGCAGAAAGTCCGTTTTCCCCCTCCTCCTCAATGGGACATCCTTTGAAATCTTGAAACATTTTCCCATGTTCCTTCTGTACCTTCTCTTATCCGAGATAAACATCCCCCAGGAGGAAAGGAGGAAGGACAAAGAGAAGGAAGGAAGTGAAGGATGGATAGAAAGAAGAAAGGGTGGAAGGGAATGGAGGGAAGGAGGAAAGAGAGATGGAAGGAAAGACAAAAGGGATGGATGGAAGGAAGGAGAAAGAGAGAGGGAAGGAGGGAGGGAGGAAAGAAGAAAGGAGGAAAGGGTGGAAGGGAAGGATGGAAGGATGGAAGGGAAAGAGGGAGGAAAAAGAAGGAAGGAAGGAAGGAAGGAAGGAAGGAAGGAAGGAAGGAAGGAAGGAAGGATGGATGACAGGGTGGAAGGGAAGGAATAATAGAAGGAGAAATAGGAAGGGACAGAAGAAAAGAGGAAGGAAAGAGTGAAGGAAGAAGGATAGGATGGTGTGAGAGGAGGGCCTGAGAAAAAAGCCCAAGGGCCACATCCAGGCCTCAGGCCTGGCTTGGCCCATACCTGCTCTAAAGCATGGTCTGGCTTCCCAAACAAAAGATTGTCACTTCAGAAAGTTAAAACCTAGAGTTTGGAAATTCCTACATTACCATGGAAGCAGAGCATAAAAATGTTATTTCTTTCTAAAAGCTTGTTTCCTGTGTTGTTTTTATTTGTTTGTGGGAGCTAAGGAAACCCGACTTGTTAAATAGGAATGCAAGCAAACTTCCTTTTCCAAGCATTTTTGTCAAGATGGTTGCACTGTTTGGTTTTGAACCAATAGCCTATACCACTGCTGAGATTATCTTCATTTTTCAAGATGCACAGTGAGAGATTCAAAGATGGATTTTTGAATTATTTCCCACTTTAAAGTAGAGAGGTAGCCCCTGGTGGCACAGCAGGTTAAATTGCTGAGCTGCTGAACTTGCTGACTGAAAGGTTCGAATCCAGAGAGCAGGGTGAGCTCCCGCTGTTAGCTCCAGCTTCTTCCAACCTAGCAGTTCGAAAACATGCAATGTGAGTAGATCAATAGGTACTGCTCTGGGAAGGTAACACAGCTCCATGAGGCATCTACATACCATGTCGGTTCCTTGGGTGGCCCCCCCCCCCCCCCCCCGAGTCAGACACAACTAGACTTAATATCAAGAGGAAACCCTTACTTTACTTTTTAATGTAGAGATCTATATTTATTTTATATCAGCATTGCTTGCCCCTCTTGAAATGTGCAATAGTTAGTTTAAACTTCTCAGTATTTAAGTATTTACTTGTGCATTGTTCCCTATACAGGGATGGTATGAAGAAGCCTTCTTGCAATTTCAACAGAATACTGATTTTCAATCCAAGTACCAGTTAGGTGTAATGTATTACGATGGGTTGGGAACTCCACCAGACCCAGTAAGTTGAAACTAAAAAAAGTTTTTCTTTTTATTCATTTTTGCAATTATTTTCTTTGTTAAATATAAACAAATTTCATGCAAATAGAAATAATATCGAACAATAACATGTTATTACAAATCAGATATCCAAGCTTAAAATTGATTAAATTTGGAGTACATCCCTAGAAGCACAGTATTTCTGCAAAGCTACTTCATCGACTCCATAGCAAGCATGGGGAACACATGGCTTTCCCCATCTTGGACCAAATATCCCATCAGCCCTATCCACCAGGTTTATGGCCCTTATTGTTATTGAACTGTACCCAAACAGCCCCAGCATGACCAGCCATACAGACATACATTGTGCTGTGGATTGTTGAGGAATAAATTACCTATGCATGCCTCCCAAATCTCTGTACAAAATGTTCCACTCAGCGCACCTATTCTTTCTTTAGAGTACAGTTGGCCATCAGCAGCAGAGATTACAGCCATCCCTCCATATTTGCAGTTTTGACTTTTGAGGATTTGATAATTTGCTGAATATGCTTTCAAATGTTATATCTTAGGAATCACTAGGTCCTCCAGCATGATTCTGTGGTCAACTGCTTCATCAAACTAAAGGATCTAGGACCCTTCCACACAGCCCTTTATCCCAGAATATCAGGGCAGAAAATCCCACATTATCTGAGAGTGGACTCTGATAACCCAGTTCTAAGCAGATATTGTGGGATTTTCTGCCTAGATATCCCGGTATAGAGGGCTGTGTGGGAGGACCCCTAGAGATTTTGAGAGAGAAAACCTCTCTAGGGGCCCTTCTACACAGCCATATAACTCAGAAGGGGGCTAAGATATATAGGTCCTTCAATGATGTTCTGTATTCTGTTTTTAGAAGAAGTTGGTCATAGTGTTTTGCTGAAATCCAAAAGAGGTTTAAAAAATTGTACAGTATTTACTCAAATCAAATGCTCACCTTTTTTTTTACTAATGATCTTGCCCAAATTAAGATTTGCATTAGATTTGCATAATACAATAATTTTAGTGCTGAGTCAAAGCACTAAGCTGCTTCAGCAATTGCACCGAGCATAGGTATACCCCACTGTGAGAAGCTTTGGTGTTCTGAATGCTTGCCATAGATGCAGGCGAAACATCAAGAGAAAATCCCTCTAGAACATGGCCATATAGCCTGAAAAAACCTACAACAACCCATTCTAAGGATTTCTGCATTTGATTTATTAAAATATTTCCATCCAAACCCAAGTAACGAAGGTGGAGGCATTACTTTTCATTCAACCCTTGTGTGTGTGTGTGTGTGTGTGTGTTGCTTTGATTTTATGATTTTGATTTTTGATTATGGAATTCCACATCAATACCAAATGAAATCAATTTTCCCTTAAAGCCACTAGATGGCAATATTTTGTTCTTTGAACACATGAGAAGTTGTTTTTCCTATCCAAAGGAACAAAGCTTGAAATATGTTATGGCAGCATAAGGAAATATAACAAAATCCAAAAGCTACTGCAGTGCTATTGGGCCAACCACAAGTTGCACAATGTATTATACTAGTTTCTGAAACACACTGACTTCTTCATTAGGCACAGATGTTAAATTATAGAGAAAAAGAAAAGTGACTGTCAGAATCACAAACCTATGTCTCAGTTGCTTCAGTTGGAAAGGTGATCTTAAGGGGGGGGGGTCTTCTCCTACATGATTTTAATATATTTTTTCCTATGAAGAAGCTGGTGTGCTTCATTAGCTGGAATGATGTATTTTGTATTCCTTGATTCGTATCAATGCGTATTTTGGAAATAATATGTAACTTTTTATTTGTAACAAAAGTATAATTATGTCAGAGTTTGAGCAATATGTCCTCAAATGCGGCCGGGTTGCTAACTGGAGCTCCTTACAGGGAGCGGTCAACCCTCCTGTTTAAGGAGCTCCATTGGCTGCCGTTCATTTACCGGACCCAATTTAAGGTGCAGGTGCTTACCTACAAAGCCCTAAACGGTTTGGGACCTGCGTGACCGCATCTCTGTGTACGAACCTACATGATCTCTTCGATCATCTGGAGAGGCCCTGCTCACACTCCCACCACCATCGCAAGCACGATTGGTGGGGACGAGGGAGAGGGCCTTCTCGGTGGTGGCCCCTCGACTCTGGAACTCACTCCCCAAGGATATTAGACAAGCCCCAACTCTGGCAGTCTTTAGGAGGAGCCTGAAAACGTGGCTGTTTCAGTGTGCCTTCCCAGAATAAGGAAACTCCCAGCAATATGTCCTCAAAGGCACTTTAATAATGATTTTGGATTGTCTGCACATTTCTTCCCTCTTCAAAACCTTTATTCCAATTACATGGTACCTGTTCATGCCCAGCATTATTTTTTAAATTTTTAATTATTGCATTTGGCCCAGCCATTGGTTTTTAAATGCGTCGTGTTATTGTTATTGTTTTTGCTTATTTTGCTATGAGTTTTGTATTGTTTTTGTATTATTGCTGTTATTGTTATTGTTGTGTTGTGGGCTTGGCTTCATGTAAGCCTCACCGAGTCCCTTGGGAGATGGTAGCGGGGTACAAATAAAGCATTATTATTATTATTATTATTATTATTATTATTATCATTTAAGAATTTGTAATATTTCTGTTTTGGGACAGGGTTAATAGTACTTTTATGTTGTTTTGAGTAATTCGCTTACTACTCCTGCGCTGTTGTTTTTAAAACCTGAAAAAGCAAAGGGTGACGTAACGAGATTTTTTAAATCGTGTCAGAAGCGACTTGAGAAACTGCAAGTCACTTCTGGTGTGAGAGAATTGGCTGTCTGCAGAGACATTGCTCAGGGGACGCCCAGATGTGTTGTAGGTTTTTTGGGCTACGTATATGGACATGTTCTCTCCTGACATTTCACCTGCATCCTCAGAGGTTGTGAGGTCAGACCTCACAAGCTCTGAGGATGCCTGCCATAGATGCAGGCAAAACGTCAGGAGAGAATCCTTCTAGAACATGGGCATACAGACCTACAAAGACCTACAACAACCCAAAGATACAATATACAACTATATTCAGGCTATATGTATAAGGTGTACATGGAACATAAATGCATTTTATGTTCAGACCTGGATCCCACTTCCAAAATATCTCATTATGTACATGTATGCATGTAAAAAATGTTCCGAAACCTGAAAAGATCAAAATTCAAAACATTTCTGGTCCTGAAAGATACTCAACCTGTGGCACTAATAAAAACACCACTAGCCTGAAGTGGTATGGTTCAGAACTCTTAGGAATAATAGGATATGATCTTATTCTGTTGTAAGTTATGGTTGGGTCGTCTAGAAAGTTCGCTGTGATGTTGTGCAGTCAAGGAGACCCCGTGAATGAGAGTCCTTCAAGCCACTCTTTCATCAACAGCCTTGCTCAGGTCTCACAGACTGAAGGCCATGGCTTCTTTGATTGGCTTTTATTGAAGTTTGGGTCTGGGAAGCGGCAACTTGAAAGAAGACAAGTTTTCTCATACATTCCTGCAGAGGAAGAGGATGGTGGCTAGCAGGCAACTCCTTCTCTCTGAGGCCCCTTCTACACTGCCATATAAAATTCAAATTATCTTATTTGAAGTGGATTATATGGATTATTTGCTTTGATAATCTGGATTATAGACAGTCTAGAAGGGGCCTGTCTTGATGTTCATAGCAGCAGCCTCATGAGTACCCATGTAATGTTCCTTGTCCCCACTAGAAAAAAGGAGTGGAATACATGGAGGAGATTATCAAATCTACTAACCCTAAAGCAAGGCATTTGAAGTTTGCCGCTGCATTCAACCTTGGGAGAGCTTACTATGAAGGATATGGAACTGAAATTTCTGAACAAGACGCCGAAAGGTAACATCTTTAAAAAAATGTTCTATTGAATTTTGAATACAATATTAGATTTAGAGCATCTCTCTTTTTCCATCTTTCACACATAAACACACATGTGCTTCAGCTGTTGCTTGTTTTTCATCCTGCCCAAGGCTGTGATCTTAGCAGGAATGGCAAAAGTTACACACACACACACACACACAATGGGGCAGAAGGTGAGGCCTTGCCTTGCTCAGATTCCTACTTTGTCTCAGTTGCTCTGCTTCCACATTGACACAACTGCACTTCAGAAGCTGCTACATAGGTACGTTCTAATATGAAAATACTACCCTTTTGCTTTCCTGCATTTCACAGGTTATGGTATCTAGCTGCAGACCATGGGAATCCAAAAGCAAGTTTTAAGGCTCAAACTGCTCTTGGAATGTTATATTCAGCAAGGCATCCGAAGGACCTTAAAAAGGTAGTGGCATGAAGGGACATCTTTGCATTAAGTTATTATACATTTTGGATTCAATGTTACGTATATTCAGTGTGGTCCAATTGAAAAAGTGGTGGGATTTTAGAGATAACTGAAATTAAGGGGAACAAGCATAATTAATTTAAGCTTAACGTGGGATGCGTCCCCTTGGGCTCTTTTCTCAAACCCTCCTCGCTCACACCATTCTATCCTTCTCTCTTTTCTTCCTCCTTCCATCCCTCTTTCTCCTTCACTTCCACCTTTTTGTCCTTCCTTCCTTCCCTTCCTCCCTTACCTCCCTCCCCCTTGCCTCCCTCTTTCTCCTTCCTCCTTCCCTTCCCTTTTTTCTCTTTCCTTCTCCCTTTTCCTTCTCCTTCCTTCCCTTCTTCCTTCTTCCTTCCTTCCTTCCTTCCTTCCTTCCTTCCTTCCTTCCTTCCTTCCTTCCTTCCTTTTGTCTTTCCTTCCTTCTCTCTTTCCTCTCTCCCTCCCATCCTTCTTAGCCATTCCCTTCCCTCTTTCATCCCTCCCTCTCTCCCTCCCTTCCTCTCTCCCTCTCTTTTGTCTATACTGATAATCTGCCAGATAACCTGGGATAAAAGGGCAGTGTGGAAGGGCCCTCAGTAAGCAATATGGAATTTGGCACATTAGAGTTGATGCTTGGGCACAACACTAGCACTTTCAATAAAAGCACAAGATTCTAGGATCAGTTTTTTTTTCCCTGAAAGCACATAAAATATTAACAAAGCATTATATCTCATGAGAATTCTGCATGTATACGTGTGAAGTCTCGGTCTAGCATTTCCCTGTTTGCCTGTTGGACTGTTCCAGTTTGCCAAGTTTAGAGTAGGAGCTTAGGCTCCCCCTATAGGCCGAGCTCTTTGGTTCAGCCCATTCTGGCTCAGAGATTGGCAGAAAGACTTTTTGGCTCCATTACTTTTGATCATAGTTTATAGATAGTTGCCAGAAAAGTGTCTGGTCTGGCTTGCAGTCCGTACAGGCCATCCTTATCACGTATTTGCCAAAGCTTATAGATAGATAGTTATAGATAGATAGTTCATAGATAATATATATTTGCTTTAGAGTATTTGTAATAAAGAATAGATAATATTTGCCAAAGTTTATAGATTTTAGAGTAGTTATATTTACCTCATAGAATAGTTATAGTCATACATTCCCCGTAGTTTATAGTTATATTTACCTCATAGAAATTATAGTAGTTTGTTACCTCAGAGTTTATATTTCACTGTTCTAACACCATCATAATCAAACTGTACTTTTATACCTTGACTATTTAGTAAACAATTGTTGATTAATTTAATCTTGTTTGTAGAGTTTTATTTTGGGGGAATTATAGTAATTAGGGCATACCGATGGTCACTGGGAAAATAGCCAGACACATTTAGTTTTCTCCTTAATCTTCCCGGTGTGCCATCATAATACTCATCAAGCATTTGCTATGTAGATAATCATTTGTTGACGTTTCAAATTAGTTGACTTAAGTGCCATGTCATGGTCGTTGTATTTTGGTGATCAAAGATCTGGTGATCTTCTTCCTGACAGGTGAGGTCATTCCTGATCTGCTGATTCATCAGTATAGCCTTCAAAATATATTGCCAAACTCTTACAAAAAGAAAAAAAGACAAAGAAAAGTGGGGGGAACAAACATGTTTTCTCTCCCGAATTGAGCTCTGGTGACCTGTTTTCTCCCCCACAGGCTTTCTTTTGGCATTCAGAAGCTTGTGGCAATGGAAGTCTGGAATCTCAAGGCATTCTTGGGCTCATGTATTTGTATGGACATGGTGTACCTCATAATTTAAAGGCTGCTCTCGAATGTCTAAATCAAGCATCGGATCGTGGAAATGTCTATGTTAAAGGACATTTGGTGGAATATTACTACAAAAGAAAATTTTATTCAAAAACGGTTAAATTTGCCAAAAGGTGAATTATTTCAGCTAGTAATTTATGGTACTCTTTTTTTCTTGGCTTTTCCTAATTAGATGTTTACGCCTTGTTAAAAAGCCTGCTACTGAACTTGGGCAAAAAATACATTCATCACTCTCCTGAATATGGACATTAAACAAATTTGTTTGGGTATGGTAAATTAGTAGCACAACTAGTATAAATAAGCCCAACGTTTAGCACTGAAGCTGGACGTGAAAGGCACAAGAATTAACTCTTGGGCCTATAAATCATTGTTGAACTAATTTGAACTGTTCACACCACTCCAAGTGGTGCTCTGGAGCTTCAGGGAAGTTCTGGGACATTCCCAAACTTGGTGGACTAAAATACATCTTATATACACCCTGCCTTGTTGTTGAATTTCTACCTTCATTAATCTGCTGTATACCATCTCAACTCCAATAATTTTAGTCGAATTTTAAGAGTTTTTAAGGTTTTAATATGTTAAATGTGTGGAATATATTATGTCTAGTTTATTTAAGCTGCTTTTTTGATTTGTTACATGTTATCCTTGCCACTGAATGTTTGCCACTGTGTTTTATTTTGTTGTAAGTCACCCCGAGTCCCCTCGGGGAGATAGGACAGGCTATAAATAAAGCATCATCATTATTATTATGGGGCCCCTGGTGGCACAGCGGGTTAAACTACTGAGCTGCTGAACCTGCTGACTGAAAGGTTGGCGATTCAAATCCGGGGAGCAGGGTGGGCTTCCGGTGTTAGCTCCAGCTTCTGCCAACCTAGCAGTTCAAAAACATACAATGGGTACTGCCTTGCCAAGAAGGTAACGGCACTCCATACAGTCATGCTGGCCACATTACCATGGAGGTGTCTACAGACAATACCAGTTCTTCGGCTTAGAAATTGAGATGAGCACCATCCCCCAGAGTCGGACACAATTAGACTTAATGTCAAGGGAAACCTTTACCTTTACTACTACTACTACTACTACTACTACTACTACTACTACTGTTGCTACTTRTTRYTAYTRTTRYTATTMTTATTATTATTATTATTATTATTATTTTACTGGCACAAAAACAGTGTGACACAGAAATGAGATCTATATGCTGAATTTCTTATCACAAAATCACAAGTTGAACACTTCCCAAGCATTTAGAACGGTGTGATGTATTATTATTATTATTATTATTATTATTATTATTATTATTATTATTATTTCCCAACATGGCACAAAATGCACTAACCGGCTTTACCTCACATTGGGGTACTGCCTTGCCGAGAAGGTAACGGCTAGACTTAATGTCAAGGGAAACCTTTACCTTTACTTCTTCTTCTTCTTCTTCTTCTTCTTCTTCTTATTATTMTTMTTMTTATTATTATTATTATTATTTTGCTGGCACAAAAACACAGTATGACACAAAAACAAGACCTATATGCTGGATTTCATATCACAAAATCACAAGTTGAACACTTCCCAGGCATTTAGGACAGTGTGGTGTATTATTATTATTATTATTATTATTTCCCACAAAATGCATTAACAGGCTTTACCCCCACATTGCGGGTGAGAAGACCCTGTGCATCATATGGATGCCATGGATAATTTTGGGGTATATGGCCTATATAGACAGCCCCCTAAAAAACTATGATAAATGTTCCTTAAGTTTATCATAAGTTAGAAACTATTTGAAGGCACACAACAGCTTGTCTCAGTGGAAGGAAATAATGGGTCATTGCATGATTGGTTAGTACTTAATGATATTTCCAAATTTTCCAAGTATTCAGGTGCAGATATCTTTATAGTCACCAATTAGCAATTACTGTTACTTGAATGTGACATTAACTTTTACTAAATGTTCCAGGGTTATATGATGTAGCTATGCAAAAACCTTATTGCTCAGGTAGTGAGACTGTTACCTATTGACATGGCATTTTTGCACAGAATTGGATTCTGACCATAGAATTTCCCAACATTTTTCATCCTACTGTGCAAAATTGTGGCTTCTAGTTGCCAATATTTTACCTTCTGTTTTGAATCCTAACAGTACCACAGAAAATGATGACATTGAAAAGATAGCCAAGGAAACAGACTGCGTTCCCTTTTACATCGCCAAAGGGCTGGCAATGGCTTCCTTTTACTTGGCTAGGTGTTATCATCTTGGTCTAGGAACACAACCAGATAAAGCAACAGCTGACAAATATTATTCTAAGGTAAAGCAACAGCTGACAAATATTCTAATTAATTAATGGAAACGCAATAGTAAAATAAAAGGAGAATGCTTGTAATCCCAATATTAGAATTAATACCATTAATGGAGCCCCCGGTGGCGCAGTGGCTTAAACCCCTGTGCCGGCAGGACTGAAGACCGACAGGTCGCAGGTTCAAATCTGGGGAGAGGCGGATGAGCTCCCTCTATCAGCTCCAGCTCCTCATGCAGGGACATGAGAGAAGCCTCCCACAAGGATGATAAAAACATCAAATCATCCAGGCGTCCCCTGGGCAACGTCCTTGCAGATGGCCAATTCTCTCACACCAGAAGCGACTTGCTCCTGACATGACAAAAAAATAATACCATTAATAATAACAACCCCAAGTTATAGATTTCCTTGTGAATAATCAAAAGAGAGTAATTCTGGGAGAAAGGGCAACACATAAGGCAGTGGGATCAAATGCTGCTGGTGGTTTTTCTGATAATAATTACTATTATTATTATTATTATTATTTATACACAGCCCTGTGTCCCCGAGGGGACTCAGGATGGCTGAGTTATGAAATAAATTTAGGTATGAAAAATAAATTTTGAATTATCTGGAAACTATTACTTGGATGCCTCAGGAATTATTGCATTCCAGTGTTATGTGTATGGAAATTAATGCAAACCATTACATGCTACTAAAATATAACATAGTTGAAACAATTTTAAACAAATTATGGGCAACAAATTAATTTTTAGAACAAATTATTTCCAAGCCTTAGCTGTTGGTTTGCTTATACCAGTTATAGTTAACTAGACTGGTATCTGTTAACACAAAATGGAAAGGTGCCATTAATAAAAAATGGAAGTCAAAGCTTCTCAAATCCTCATGGATATGCTCTAAAATAAGTGGGGATTTGTTCGAGTAGATGGGGAGGCTAGGCTTGCTCTTGAAATGCTAAAATATAGTCTAGCATTGGATCTGACCCAGCTCACTCTTGACTTATCTGCTTTAAATTTTCAGTAGACATTAGCTTATAATAAGCTAGAGTTGCCCATGTAGCACCAGAAAATAACAGCTAAGCTTTTTGTGCATTTTATATAGTGTACAATTTTTCATATATATATTCATATACACACACCATATATACTTGTGTATAAGCTGAGTTTTTCAGCCCTTTTTTTAAGCTGAAAAAGTCCCCATTGGCTTATACTCGAGTCAAGTTTATTTATTATTTTACTCTGTAATTATTTTTATTACATTGATTATTTTACTCTATTTATTATTATTACATTGATTATTTTGCTCTATTTATTATTATTACATTGATTATTTTACTCTATTATTATTATTACATTTATTATTTTCCTCTATTATTATTGGAAGGATACATAAGCACATTTACATTGAAGATGGTTTGAATAAGTTTAATCAGAGTTGGACAGTCTTATCTTAAATTAGTTTTATGTAAATATTCTGAAACATTTAACCTACTGATGTCTCAATTTAAGTAATTTTATTGGTATCTACTTTTATTTTGAAATTTACCAGTAGCTGCTGCATTCCCCACCCTTGGCTTATACTCTCGTCCATTAAGTTTTCCCAGTTTTTTGTGGTAAAATTAGGTGGCTTATATTCAGGTAGGCTTACACTCGAGTATATATGGTATATATTTTAGGAACTGTTGGTTTCAGTGTTCCATCACAAATAAGAGGCTTGTAATTTTTCACTATAAGAAATGTTAATTCAAGGAAATCACAGTTAAAGATGACTTTTAAATAAGATGTACTTGATAAATTGTGTTTAAACAAAACCAGAAGAATTATAAGTTGCTTACCTGTAACTGTAGTTTCCTGAGTAGTCACCTGTGAATTCATACATGTGGTATTTGCGCTTGCGCAATACAGCTTTTCGGAACCTTCTAGAAATAAAAGTAACAATTAACCCCGGCTAGACCCGCCCACCCTTCCCCCGAGTACAAGTAGCCCGTGGGCGGGGCTAGCCAACAGTTCTCTTCCACCGCAAAGCAGTCAGAAGGCGTGGCATGAACTCGAGGGGAGGATGGGCGGGTATGTATGAATTCACAGGTGACTACTCAGGAAACTACAGTTACAGGTAAGCAACTTATAATTTCCTGTCGTAGTCACTGTGAATCATACATGTGGTAGATTAGCGAGCTATAGTAACAAAACGGATGGCGGGGTTCATGCTACCGCCGAAAAAAGAACCGCTCGTCCAAATTGAGCGTCCCGTGCAGAGGTGACATCTAATTTATAGTGTCCTACAAAGGAAAGGGGAGATGTCCAAATCGCAGCCCTGCACACTTCTTCCAACGAGATGCCCTTCCAATGCGCGGTTGATGTGGATACCGCCCTTGTGGAATGTCCTCTGACCGGAAGGGGTAACTCCTTGCCCACCATTTTGTAGCAAAGTTGTATGGTGGAGACAATCCAGGAAGATAGTCTCTGCGATGAGACTGGCAAGCCCAGCACATCCGGTCGGTATTTTACAAACAACCTAGGAGATTTCCTAAGAGGTGTTGTCCTGTCCACATAAAAAGCTAAAGCTCTGCGGACATCAAGGAGGTGTAACCCTTTCTCCAACGGGGTAGTTGGGTTCTGGAAAAAGGCCGGCAGGATCAGTTCCTGGGATGAATGAAACCTGGAGGCCACTTTAGGCAGAAAGGTTATATCGGTGCGTAGTACCACCTTATCTCTATGGAATCTGATATATGGGGGGTCGGCACGTAGTGCGCACAGTTCACTGGCCCGCCGTGCCGATGTAACCGCTAATAAAAAGGCTGTTTTCCATGAAAGGTAAGGGAGGCTAACTCCCACCAGGGGTTCAAAGGGAGGTTTCATCAATGCATTTAGAACTATTTCCAGGCTCCAGCCCGGGATTATCGGGGCCGCTGTGGGTCTAGTGTTTAACACGCCCCTGAGAAACGTTTTGACCCAAGGGTCTGAGAAACATGAGGGGAGGCCGTGTTTCCTGCGGAACCAAGAGATTGCCGCTAGGTAGCATTTTATGGAGGAATATGAGAGGCCCGCCTCTAGGAGGTGGACCAAGAAATCTAGAATTAGGGGTATCGATGCGGCAACGGGGTCTACGTTTCGGGACTTGGTATATGACACAAATCGGGACCATTTATAAAGGTAAGAGCGTTTAGTGGATGACCTATGGGCTGCCTCGATGATATCAAGCACAGATTGTGGTAAGTTTGAAGTTGAAACTAAACCATCGGCAGAATTCTCCAGGCGGTAAGTTTCAGTTTGTGGACCTCCGGATAGAATACTTGATCCTGCTGGGAGGTGAGCAGGTCCGCTCTGGGTGGCAGCCGTACGAATCTCCCTTGGGCTAGTTGTTGGAGGGGGGCGAACCACGGTTGCCTCGGCCACCAGGGAGTTATCAGGATGCACTGGGCCCTGTCTTCTAGGATCTTGGCTATTACCCTCAGAAGGAGTGGGAAGGGTGGGAATGCGTACGTTCTGTGGTTTGTCCACGTGAGGAGGAATGCGTCCCCCAGACACCCGTCTTTCGGGGATGCATGCGCCCTCGCGCAATATCTGGGGCATTTCGAGTTGAGGCGGGTCGCAAACAAATCCAAGTCTGGGTATCCCCATGCCATGAAGAGTCTGTGGGTCTCCTCCCTGTTCAGAGACCACTCGTGGTGTGTTAGTGGACTGCGACTGAGAGAGTCCGCCAATAGGTTGAGCTCCCCGGGCACGTGAGTAGCCATTAGGTGAATGTTCTTGGCTATGCACCAATCCCAGATTTTGGTGGACAGGGCCAGGAGGGTTCGAGAATGCGTCCCTCCTTGCTTGTTGATGTAATACATCACCGTGGTGTTGTCGGTGAGGAGATGTATTACTTGGCCGGTGAGCACCTTCTCGAAGGACAGTAGAGCTCTCTCTARGGCCATAAGCTCTAGAATGTTTATGTGTAGTGCGCCTTCTTGCGCTGTCCATGTGCCGTGAGCCACCAGTCCTTCGGAGTGTGCACCCCACCCTGTGAGAGAGGCGTCTGTTGTGACCACTCTTGTGGCGCGTGGAGTGTGAAAGGGCATCCCCGCACAGGCCCAAGAGACGTCCATCCAGCAATGTAGTGAGGAGCGGACCCACTGTGGTAGGCAAAGGTGCATGGAGGGACTGTCCAGCAGCGGGTTGAATCTGGACAGGAACCAGGATTGGAGTGGTCGCATACGCAACCTGGAATACTGGATTACAGACGTAGTTGAGGCCATGTGTCCCAGCAATATTTGGAGTTGCTTGGCTGAGACATGCCGTGATCTGATGGCCTGCCTCACCAGGTCGCGGAGGTTGGCAAAGCGGTCCCTCGGAAGTGATACCGTCTCGGAGACAGAGTCTAGCAGTGCACCGATGAATTGGCTGCGCTGGGCAGGCACCAAGACCGACTTCTCCCGGTTGACGACCAGGCCCAAGGACTGTAAAAGAGACAAAACCGTTGAGATACTCGTTTGGAGCTGGAGGCGAGATCTCGCAACTATCAGCCAATCATCAATGTAAGGGTAGACCGTGACGCCCCTAGTTCTAAGGTGAGCTGCGACTACGGCCATGCATTTGGTAAAGACCCTAGGGGCTGACGAAAGTCCGAAGGGTAACACGTTAAAGCAGTAAGTTTGTCCTGAAACTCTGAAAGAGAGGAACCTGCGATGGTGCGGGGCAATAGAGATATGAAAATATGCGTCTTTGAGGTCCACGGTGGCGAACCAGGCTCCTCTAGACAGGAGGGGGGTAATTGAGGCAAGAGTCACCATCCGGAACCTCTTGGGTTTAACATGTTTATTAAGCAATCGTAAATCCAGGATGGGACGCAGCCCACCACCGCGTTTCTCAATCAGGAAGTAACGTGAGTAAAAACAAAAGGAACAGGCGTTGGGGTCTACAAGCGAAATGGCCCCTTTTTGCAGCAACATAGCAATTTCGTCTACCAGATGTGGGGAAGAGGGGGTATTCCTCACGTGGCCCACCCTAGGGAGGTCTTCAAACTCTATGGAGTATCCATTAAACACGATGGATAGMACCCAGGCATCGGAGGTTATGCTAGCCCACTGTGCACCAAAGGGTGCGAGTCTATCCAGAAAYTAGGGCGACGGGTCCGACTGGGGTACCCCATGTGGTCCCACCCCAGGGGCAGAAAAACAGTGTGGAAACGGGTTCATAACTTGGGCGTTAACCTCAGGAGTGGGTGGTGGGCACTGTTGGGAGGCGTTGTTCCTTCCTGTATTATCATCAAAGACGCTTTCTGGAGGCTCCTGGAGCCTTGGGTTTCCCTTGAAAGGCTTGCGTCTTGGGCTTTTGAAAATAAGGGGTACGTCTGCCCCCTTGGAACCTAGAGTTACCCCCGGACCTATTCCTGAAGGGGCCAGGGAAGGAGTTCCCAAAGGGTCTCCGGTAGGAAGAGGGAGAGTGCCATCTATTCTTGGGCTGGGAGTAAGGCTGCCAAGTGTAGCCGAATTTTGACGCAGACTGCCTGACGTCTTGTTTTTGCTTCATGCGGTCATCAGTGTTAGGGTTGAAGAGTCCCTCTTCGTGGAAGGGGAGATCTTCTGCTAAGGCTTTTCCCTCCTCCGAGAGGTTGGCCGCCCGCAACCATGCGTGGCGTCTTATGGAAGTGGCGGTGGCAAACAGGTTGCCCGCCGCTTCCGCCATGTGCTTCGCGAAGTCCTTTTGGGCTTTGGACAACACTATCGCTTCGCCTTGTAAGGCTTTGGGAAGGCGCTGGGCCTCTCGCGGGAGAGATTCAATGTGGGTTAGCATCCTGTTCCAAAGGAACGTTTGATATCCACTCATATAAGTCGCGTAATGCGACATGCGAGTGAACAGGCTAGCTGAGAAGTAAGCCTTTTTCCCTAGTGTGTCCAGTTTCCTGCCCTCTCTATCTGGTGGTGTGGTCACAGAGTTCTTGGGGCGTTTAGTTTTGATGACTTCAGCCACTACTGTGTTTGGTTTCGGAGGAGCCATCACCCACTTAGCGTTGGATAGTTCAATTTTATACATGGAGTCCAAACGCCTAGGGACCGCCGGTACCGATGACGGTGGCATATCTACAATCTTAGCTAGTTTTAGAAGGTAGGGTAACATAGGGAGGGCTGAGGAGGGGGTGGCATTCTGCTCCTCGGATGGGAACATTGGATCTTCTATGTGCTCGGGTGGTTTGGGGGCGGGAATATCAAGTGCTCTTATCATCCGATCTATAAGTGCAGCAAACTTATTAAAATCGGGGGGCAGCACTGAGGCATCATCAGTCTCCATTTGTTGTTGGGGATCTAGGGGCTCAGCATCCGAGCCGCTGTCTCCCAGTTCTATACCCTCGTGGGTCGGATCTCGGGGGGTTCCTATCGGAGTGACGGCTATGGCCATGTCAAGCTGGGTGGGTTCTACAACACCATCGTGGCCTAAGGGTTGGTCCGTCGCTAGGGGGTCCCCAGAGGATCTACACAGTGAGAGGTCAACACAATCTGAAGGTCTACACAAAGAGCGGTCAACACAGTTAATATTAGTAGAGCGCCCCACAGGCAGTGTCCCAGTTTGTCTGTCTAAAGGATAGCCAGTACAATCATAGTTTGTGTGTCTGCTAGGAGAGGTCCGGCCAGGACCAGCGGCAATACCTGCAGGCAAGGGAGCGTTCGCTGCCGTCGCTGTCCCAGTCACTGAGAGGGCAGGAGGGGCGGCTCGAGTTGGGGCGGCAGCGGGTATGCCCTGGCGTGGGGCTTCAGGCTGTAGGCCCCTTGATGCAGTAGGTAAGAAGGCCGCTTCCATAGAGAGCGGTATCGGGGCCGGAACAAAGACCAATTGGCCCGATGGGCCCATCTGCCAGTAGCCTGGAGGTTGGGGAGGCCTGGGCCTGTAGCGCCTCCCGGACCTGGAGCGCACGGTACGGGAGCGTCGGTGGCGTCTCGAGCAGGTCGAGGAGGAGGAGGAGGATGAGGAGGAGGAGGTTGAAGAGGAGGAGCGACGGGAGGAGCGCCTGGAAGAGGGACCACCCCTAGAGGAAGAGCGGTACCGTCGGCGTCGAGATCTCTTGCTTCGTCGGGATGGGGAGCGGGAGCGTCTCGGATGTCTCGCCGGGCGGCTGTGTCCCTGCGGCGGGCAACCCGTCTCGTGGTTGGTCTGGGAAGGCGGGGTTTGCGCAGCCGCAACAGACAGGGAGGGTGCATCCCCTGTTATCCCTCCCATAGCCATGGGGGGGCTCAGGCTCGTCGGTCCCGCGTCTCCGGCCGGAGGAAAATCCCGCGGGATCGGGGAGATCAGCTCTCTGGATAGAGCCTCCTCAGGTAGCATGGGAGCATTAAATATGCCCCCGAAGGCCTGGCTGCCCGACGCGATCGGCTCCTGGGCAAGTGCCGGAGTCAAGGCCCCTCCGTGCTGCATAGGCTCCTCCATAGGAGTATCGTCTGGTCTCTCCCGGGGGACCTCAGGAGGCCGCAGTCTCTCGGGAGGCGAGAGAACAGGCATCGCCGGAGTGAGAGAGGCGGAGGTGCCCGGGTCTCCCTGCGCTGGAAACGGGGAGCGAACCGGAGCTTGTCCTGCAGCCATGGTATTTACCGCCAGGGGGGGCCCTTGTTCTCCTTGAACAGTCAAGGGGGAAGGGAGGGCGGGGGCGGTTGAGGGGTTTCCCGCTCTTTTAGATGCCGCCTTTTTACTCTGGATTTTCTGGCGGCCATCTTTCTGAGCGCCATCCTTGGAAGCCTTTTGCTTCTTCTTCGCCAGGCCGGCAGGCAGGCCCAAAAAGGATGCCCCGGAGGCAGGCGAGGAGGTCTTTTGAGAAGTGGCTGGCGGCGGCAAAAGTGCCCTCTCATAYAGCGCCGCTTTAAGACGAACRTCCCGGTTCTTCCTCGTTTGAGGGGTAAAGGCCATGCAAATGGCACAGGACTGAGTCAGATGGCCCTCACCAAGGCAGGCCAGACAGAGGGAGTGTCCGTCCATGTCTGGGTAGGTATTTGGGCATTTTAAGCATTTTTTAAAAGAAGTAGTGGCCATCGTGCCAAATAAGAGCACAGATTGGTCGGATAGTCGGCAGTCCGGGTCAAAATCCAAGTTTAGCAGTCGGTCCGGGGATCAGGCAATATCGTAGTCAAAGGTCAGTCCAGTCACAGGTCAAGTTCAGCAGTCAGTCCAAAGGATCAGGCAGTATCTTAGTCAAAAAACAGTCCAGTCAAAGTCCAAAGAAACGATCTAAGAATGCTCGCAAGGAGAGAGGTTCTCAAGCTGTCTTTGCCGAATAGCGCGGAGAAGAGAACTGGTGGCTAGCCCCGCCCACGGGCTACTTGTAACTTTCCCCTGGACTATTTTGCTTCAAATTCCAAGTGTAGAACTCGCACATGAAAGTGTTTCCAGAAAACATCCCTATGTATATATTACAAAATCTAACAATTTCAGCTTAGTTTTCTTTTGTTGATGAAGAAAAGGGCATTGACACAACATATACAGTCACTTCTCTTTAGCCATTCCAGATCCATCTTTTAAAAAAAATCAAATGACCCCAGTGTATTTTAATCAAGTGATTTAATTTGAGCTAAGTTAGAATATGCTAACATAGTTGACCGATTTCTAGTGGAACTTTAAGACTTTATGTGATGCACTGAAGGTTTATTATGGTGCATATAATTTATTGTTTTATATATTTAAGGCATGCAGACTGGATCCTGCTCTAGCTGCTGATCTTGAGCTGGCGGCTAATCATGGGAGAATTTAGAGAGCCGTTTTGAGGAATCTGATCAAGTTCCAGCCGTTGCACTATATAACAAACCGAAAATTTCACTCAGCTTTTGATAAATCATGGTTGTGAACAATATTCATTCTTTAGATATGTAATTTCGTATATATACATAATGTCTGATGTTTCTATCACATATTTATTCAGGAATGAATGGGTTCTTTCAGGAGATAACCATCATGTTTTGGTCAAAAGCCATTGTGTTCCTCAAGTTAACTCTAATTTATTTGGTCAATATAATAAACATTTCTAATCAGTAATTAAGTACAGCATGGAGGTATTTGTGACCAGCAACCTCGCTTTAACACTACGACTCCCTGTTGCCTCCACAGCACTCAAACTGGAGAAAGCTTGTTGGTTGACATGAAGAGAAAGGCTGGGGGAAGGTTGGCATCAGGGGTTAGGCTGGGGGGAAATGGTTGGCACAGGGGGAGAGTGGTTGGCACAATGGGGAGTCTGGGAGGGTTGGTGTGGGGACAGGAGAAGTTGGCATGGGGGAGGCCGGGGGGGGACGACGACGGTTGGCCACCACTGGTTCCGGGCATCTAGTTCCTGGATGTCTAGTAGGCCACCAGGCCACAGGATGGAGCCTCCACTGGCTCCTCCAGGTAGCAATTGATGGAAGCCTTAACTAAGTCTGCCCTGCATGGCTGGGTGGACGATACTAGCCCAATGAGCACTGCAAAGGTCTAATCAAAGAACCCCTTCACCTTTTGCTCCAGCTGCATGACCACTGTGGGCACAGCCGCCTTCCTGCTGCTGGCACTGCTGCTTGGGGTCCCCACTGGCAAGGTGGTCTCCTCTCAGCCTTCTCTTCTTCAGGCTAAACATGCCCAGCTCTTTAAACCACTCCTTATAGGACTTGTTCTTCAGACCCTTGATCATTTGAGTCGCCTTCCTCTGGACACATTCCAGCTTCTCGACATCTCTCTTCAATTGCAATGTCTAGAACTGAACACAGTTTTCCAGGTGTGGTCAGACCAAGGCAGAATAGAGGGGTAGCATGACTCCCCTGGATCTAGACACTAGACTCCTATTTATGCAGGCCAAAATCCCACTGGCTTTTTTAGCTGCTGGATCACATTGTTGGCTCATGTTTAACTTGTCCACGAGGACTCCAAGGTCTTTTTCACATCTACTACTGTCAAGCCAGGCAGCCATCATTCTGTATCTTTGCATTTCATTTTTTTCTGCGTAAGTGGCATTTGTCTCTGTTGAATTTCATTTTGTTAGTTTTGGCCTATCTCTCTAATCTGTTAAGATCGCTTTGAATTCTGCTCCTGTCTTCTGGAGTATTCCCGATTTGGTGTTGTCTGCAAACTTGATATCCAAGCTATAGCAACTACATTTTGTTGTTAGTAGTTCTGATTCAGCAACCATTCTTTGCATAAGATCAAATATAGCTTTAATAGCCCCTTTAAAAGTTGCATATTTTAAAAAGAGAACAAGATAGCATCAGGAGGAGATGAATAATTTAACTGAACTTGAAGCTTATCAGCAAGTTAAGTCAGTCATACAGTGCTCAAGGCTGGAATACTCACACTATTGCAGAACAACATTAAATATACCTTACAACCTCTTATCACAATGGTTGAGTCCCCAGATGTTTTGGCCTTCAACTCCCAGAAATCCTAACAGCTGGTAAACTGGTTGAGATATCTGGTAGTTGTAGGCCGAAAAACCTGGGGACCCACAGGTTGTGAATCACTGCTTTATCAAGATAATCCTTGCCACTTTTTCTGAATATATAATTCAAACCCATTTTCAAGCCGTAGCATAAATGGTGTGGTTTAATTAAGACGCACTCCAGTCTGGTTTTATTATTTATTGCTTACAAAGGCTCCAAACTATGGGAAATCTTTGGTAAAAATAAAAACAGTAAAATTTACACAATATCTTTACATATATTGCACAACAAGGCTCTTCAATACACAAGAAAATAAGAGGATCGCTCATAATCCTCAGCAAGGAAATTAACTGTACAACATTCATTGATATACCACTAAAGCAAAATGTCTTTCATAAATGTTTAAAATATTCTATAATTCTTACAAGTTATATTAACATTTACATTTCAATCTGCATCTTAAACTGAGTTATTCATATAACCATTTAAATAAAAGCCAGAAACTACACTTGCTGGCATTCTATCCTATCATCATCCATTCTTTTCAAGTCTTTCTTTGCTTCACGTAAAATGCAAAGGGAAAAAATACTCTACAAATTGTCAGGAATCTTCAGTCAGCCCTCTGTGGAAAAGAGGGAAATCATTTCATGTCTATTTTTAATAATAGACATTTCTCTAGTATTTTGCTTGTGCAGATTCAAACCTGGGCTGCTTTAAACTGCTCTAAATTAGTTCGCAACTCAGGGCACAGTTCAATTAGCAGCAATTCCAATAATACCTGGAAAAGAGAAGAGATGAAAGTTTTAGGTTTCCTCCTTGACAAGAAAATTTCAGTTTATGGTTAGGGAAGAAAACTTGTGGGTCTAAGACAACCACCTACACTCCCTGTTATTTTTTGTGCTGTTTTCATTTCAGAAGCCCTAACTTGTGAGAAGGAAAATCAGGCAGGAAAAGAGAGGGGAAAGATGAGGCCTTTGTAGCCAGGAGTTTTGCTCTTAGCTTGCTCTCCAACATCCAGAAAGAAGTGGGTCTCTCTCGGCTGGTGATCTTGAAGCTGATTGAATCCCAATTGGAAGTACTAACTAACTGGGGCTGTCTTCCTCCTCACTCACCTTTCCAGTGGTAGTGAGAAGGCAAAAGGGGAGCTGGGTGCATTTAAGATTCGGCTGAGTTTCAGCATCTGGATTCAGTTTTCTGCCAAAATGCTGGCAAAGTATGCCTGGCTGGGTGAGAAAGGCATACCGGCCAAAATGTTATTTAGATTGTGTGGCCAGGTCCCTAACATCATTTGTGTCATGTAAGATCAGCAAGGTGGACATCTACCTTACCAGCCCAGCCCAGCCCAGCTCTTCATCACAGGGCCAAATGCTCCTTGTGGAGATTATGGAAGCCTAAAGGTGATTGGGTTGCTGTGAGTTTTCCGGGCTGTATGGCCATGTTCCAGAGGCATTCTCTCCTGATGTTTCACCCACATCTATGGCAGGCATCCTTAGAGATTGTGAGGCCTGTTGGAAACTAGGGTTTATCTGTGGAATGTCCAGGGTGGGAGAAGGAACTCTTGTTTGTTTGAGGGAGGTGTGAATGTTACAATCGGCTTGTTGACAGAGAAAGTATTCTGTATAGGCACAGCATAATTAGAGAGATTTCAGGAATTGGCAAGATCCTCTAAATTAGCCCACCTGCATTTCCTCATTTCAGCCATAACCCAGCTGTAAAGATACAACCTTTGGAAGAAATAAGGGGCCCAGCTTTGGATTTCTGCAGTGTATATTGCCCATTGCTAGGTAATCAGTTCTGCAGTTATTTGAAAACCACAAGGATCTAATGCTGCAAGCAAAGAATACATGCCAGGAGCTAACACTCAAATTACTGTTAAAAGATCTGAGAAAAGAAGGTAAATGTCTTCCACAGAGAAATCCACTATGCTTCAAAGCAGCATGCTAACAACTCACATAAAGAAGATGCTTATTGGCCTTGGTTTCTTGAAGTGCATTGAATACTTTGATTATACCATGGCGAGCGTTTTGCTGTCCCACAAGATTCTGGAGAGTATCTGAAAGAAATAGTGCAATCTGACTGTGACAATAACAGCATTCACTAAATCTATGTAGATACATATCTGTACACGTCCAATCTTTTGCTCTTACTTTCTGCCACACATACAGTAGGATACATAGAGCTCTGCCACCAATACATAACCTGTTCCTAATTTGAAACACACCTTCCCACACTCAATTTCATCAGGTCAAGCAGCAATGAGGTTCAACCAAAATGGGTCCTAAACCCAAGGAATCCATTTTTAAATCTTTGCTCAGATAATAGTTCAATGTGAGCACAGCCACATCAAATTTTCATTGTTTTCTTGAAATGGGAGTTCATCTATTCTCATTTCAATACTGAAATTCTAGCTAGCAATACAGTATCACTATGAATGGGACTGACATCTATTTCATGCCCCACATACACTTCAACACCTGCTATTTAAAGATTAAATGCTGGCCTTTATATTGCTTTTTAAATATCATCAGTCAATTCACACCGTAGTTTTATATTGCTATTGTGACAAAGGAATCTTAGTATTCGTTTAGAATGAAGATTACATTAAGTTGATTCTTAAAAGAATAAAAATATTTAATGAAAAGATTAAGTTTTCTGTCTTTTCTCCCATTGAAGCATTGCTGAAGAAATAGACATCTGGAATATTCCAGCAAGGAAGACATGCCCTTTTATTTTCAAGAGGTGGGGATAATTAATTCCCACAATATTGGCATCTCTTCAGTTTTCCTGTATTCTCTTCATATCAGCTAAATGTCATCCTGATTTATTCTGAAAGGAGGAATTCAAGAAATGACACTAGATAGGAATCCCTATAAGATATAAATGGGCCACTCAAGTATATTCACTTGTGCATGAAAATTTAATCTGTTTGTAAAAGTGGAATACGTTTCTGTATGACGTTCTCACCTGGAATGTTTTCTAGTAATTTTTGCTGTGCTTTCTGCTTTATCTCCCGGCTTTGCTCTTCACTTTTGGGTTTTGTGCTGGATGCCAATTTTCCATTTGGCCAAAAAGCATCACGGAATATGTTGATATAGTACACAAGCATTGCTTCACTGAAGATCCAATTTACAGTGTCACGAATTTGCCTTGAAACAGAAGTGATGAAAAAGAATTAGACGTAATGCCGTGCCTGACTAGACAAACATTTAACTCATCCTCAGATTTAAAGAGATAGCTGTGTCTCAAAGATGGTTTCTGCTTGACATGATATTCACCTAGGTAGTCATAGTTACAACATGTTGCCTAGACAACACAGGTAAGATCTATCTGAATATTTATTTTACAAGGTAAAATCTGGAAAAGAATGAAATTAACTTGTGAGTGAAGGTAGGAAGGAGAAAGACAACGGGGTGGATGGATGGTTCTTGTAAATTATGCAGGAATGTCTTGACCAATCTCTCAGAAGTGCCAAAATATGGCAGCAAGGTTTCTGACAGAAAGAGGCCATCATCGTCGAGAATGAGCAGATCTGGATGCAGTAGGCACCTATAGTATTGATCTTGAAAGATACACAGGAGTTGACAACCAGTATTTTCTTGACCACCATGGCATGACTAGTATGCACTTGTTCCTGTCTTACTGACTCTTGTGATGACAAAAGGGATTGATGGGAAGACATTTACAACTAGACCATTCCAGCCGAATAGAAAGTTATCCCTAAGAGAGACTCTGGAGCAGTAGATTCTGTGCTGTTTGTTCTGGGGAGAAGCAAACACATCTATTGACAGAGTACCGCAGGGTCCAAACACATGGCAGACTGTGTCCAGATGCAATCTCCATTTCTGGCATCTCACTGGTTACTCAGAGAACCTGCTAATGTGCTTTTTCCCCTTGACACATGGATTGCTGAAGGCAGAATGTGACATGAGACACGCCACTCCCAGAGAGTCATTGTGAGGCGAAGTGAGCTAGAATGTTCAGGTAGGCGATCACAATCACATTGTGTCTATCTATCTGAACAACCTTGCTGCATAGAAGATATTTGAAGAAGGTTGATGTGAAATGGCAGCACCTCCTGAGTCTATCTGCCCCTGACAGTGAGGCCTTTGCAATGCATCAATCATCACCTATAGCACAGGCTTCAGAACCAGAAAAGGAATGCCTGTCTGAACAAGTGTCATGTCTATCTACCAATGAAGGGATCAAGCTACTGCCCAAGGAATAATTTAGACCAGGCCCGGGGCCCGGATACGTCCCTCCAAGGTCATTTACCCTGCCCTCGCTCAGGGTCAACCTAAGTCTGAAACAACTTGAAAGCACACAACAACAATCCTATCTCATCAGCCAAAAGCAGGCCCACACTTCCCATTGAAATACTAAGTTTATATTTGTTAAAATTGTTCTGTGTTTTAATTACTGGATTGTTTTGAAGTGTTTTTTGCACTACAAATAAGATATGTGCAGTGTGCATAGGAATTCATTCATGGTTTCTTCCCCCAAATTATAATCCAGCCCTCACAGCAGTTTGAGGGACTGTGATCTGGCCCTCTGTTTAAAAAGTGAGGACCCCTGATTTAGACACTTCACAGAATAATAGAGCTGGAAGAGACTTTGTGGACCATCCAGTCCAACCCCCTGTCAAGAAGCAGGAAAATCACATTCAAAGCACCCTTTGGAGAGTCCAACATGGGATTAAAGCAGTTCAGGAACCATGCCTGCAGAGGTCTCATGAGGAGTCTGTTGAGAGGCATGACCGCTGTATTAGAAGCCATGAATCTTAGGAGACACTCTTCAGTTGTGAATACATCTAAGAGTGGCTCTGCAAAGAATGAGAAATCTGTCCTTTGAAAAGGAGTCAATTTGAGTGGGTGAATTGAGAAGCATACCTATCAAGAAGATGTAATGGAATCATGTGCAATTTCTTGTTGTTTACTATGAGGCTCAAGTCCTCCAGGAGGTTGAAGATCAAACAAATGTTTCTGAATTGTGAATATTTGCTAGGAGAAACCAGTCATTGGTATAAGGAGGAGGACAATGCCTTGTTGACAAAGCCACGAAACCATACAGCCTTGTATTTGATAAACACATAATGCATAGGCTGAAGGGAAGAACATGAAAATGGAAAGCATGTTCCCTCACTGAGAAATAGAGAAAGTGCCGATTTGATTAAAATGTGAAAATAGGCATCCTTTAAGTCCAATGTAATGACTTACAGCTGCAGCCATAAAGAAGCTGACCTGTAGTGATGACTCCAGGATGGACTATATTGTTGCTAGTATGGGATATATCTGATTGTGGGTTTTGGGAGCCCCTTGCCCCTCATTTACCATTTTGAAGCCTCTTATCTGAATGATACACAGAAACATCCACAACCATACAGATTATATCCCCGCATTCATGTTTCCAAAGTAGAAGTTTTTTTAGTTACATTTTCTTTTGAGCGTATTCTATCTATGATCTTCTATCATATCACCATAACCTTTTCATTTAAAGCAGTGTATTAGCAGAATAGGTTTGTCAAAAGCCCTTGAAGGTACTTTTGATTAACTCAACAGGCTTTTACAGTTTTCCTTCCTTTAACATATTAATTTTATGCCATCTTATTCCACTTTTGGAATACTTAATTTATTATTCACCACTGCCTTCACAGTAGTCAGATGCGCTTCAGTTTGCGGTAGTTGTTATTTTAAGGCAATGCATTCTGCATTTTCATTGTTCTGAAAACATCAACATACCGGTAATAAAAGATAATAATTGGGTTGTTGTAGGTTTTTCAGGCTATATGGCCATGTTCTAGAAGTATTGTCTCCTGACGTTTCGCCTGCATTGATGCAGGCAAAACGTCAGGAGACAATGCTTCTAGAACATGGCCATATAGCCCGAAAAACCTACAACAACCCAGTGATTCCAGCCATGAAAGCCTTTGACAATACAAAGATAATAATTGTCTGCCTTCCAATGTTGAGGCTTCCCACTTTAAAAACAGTTCTGGAATCTCTGGTCATACCATAGTAATGCAAGAAAAATGTGCCCAAAGTCCCCTTTGATATAGTTGTAAAAGAAATATAGATGTTCTTCTTCTGCATTGTAAATAGCCACAGGCTACTTATCTGCATTATATTCATGAGATATTAAAATGGGAACAGAATGATATAAAGTGATTTGAAATTTGTTCCTTGGCTTCAACAGCACCTGGAATTTGATTTCAAAATTCATATTCTTGCAGTTAATGAAAACAAGTGACAGAACAACTTCTTTAATTGGGCTATCATTTCTAGATCATTTTTGTGCAAAGTACAAAAGCTAAAATAAGAAAAAAAAATTGCTGCTCACATCATTTTTTTCTTATGTGACAGCACTGCAGAAGTAGCAGAATTGCTGACTTTGGAAATGGAAATGCCATCATAAAACTTTCCTCCACACTTCACCAAGGTCATGTCCAACTAGCTGCCTTCCTCAGGTCCTAGGAGTAATCACCACCTCACTTTCTAAAAACTCAGTTGACATTTCTCTCAACAATAGCATTTTCTTATGTCCAGTATCCTCCTTTTTCTTTAAATGTGTAGTGTGTAGCAATTCAATCTTCCTGTGCAGTTACAAAACAAGGCTCTCAGATATCAACTATAATTTCACCTGGTGCAAATGAGTGCTGTAGTTGATAACATAAAAATGCCTCAACTGTCATTTCATCTACAGTTCCCTGTATTTGCATTCTGATGGGGTAGTAAAAAACGCCTTTCCAAAAAACAGGGATGGAATGAAACATTCATCACAGTTCTATGATGTGGTCTTGAAGCTTTTTTTTCTTTTTGAAAAGCATCCCCAACACTTCCCCCCTTCATTTTCATAAACATTTGCTTTTTTCATTGGTCTACTACATACAGCACACATAACTTGGAGCAATGGGTTCAAATTACAGCAAATGAGATTCCACCTGAACACAAGGAAGAACTTCCTGGCTGTAAGAACTGTTTAGCAGTGGAACTCTCTCCCTCGTACTGTGATGGAGGCTCCTTCCTTGGAGGCTTTTAAACAGAAGCTAAATGGCCATCTGTCAGGGGCAATTTGTGCTTTTCCTGCATGGCAGTTTGTTGGACTAGATGGCCCATGTGGTCTCTTCCAACTCTGTTATTCTATGATTCTGGGACTATTTTGTGGCCCCTGAAAGAGACAGGCTCACTCCTCGTGTTGTTAAAGGATATGCTTAAACTCTGTTCAAATATATACTATGTCTATTAACATTAAGAAATAGAAATCTGTTAATCGTATGATAACTTTGGCTTTTCCCTAAGGAAGTAGAACTAATAAAATGGAGCAAGTTTACCAGAGAGGTCTTCAAAACACTTGAGAAGCACTGCTCTTATTTATTTACTTGAAACATTTGTACTCCGCCCGTCTCAACCCCCCCCCCCCCGGGGGGAGGGCTCAGGGTGGCTTACATCTGGCACAGTTCGATGCCATTACATATAAATAATACATACAACAATTACATATAGTTAATTAAAATTAGTTTAAATTAAAAAGTACATTAATAAAAGTACAATAATACAGGCTGTCTAGCCTTATGCAGAAACAAATTCAGCCAGCATAACACAATTGGAAGCCTATCCATAGTCCATTTTCCATAACCTTATTATCATTGCCATTGTCAATTGTCTGCCAGATACCCAAATGCCTGGTCCCAGAACCACGTTTTTAATTTCCTCCTGAAGGCGAGGAGGGATGTTGTTGACATCTGTAGAAAATATAGGATCAGATCACAATCATCTGCTCTTGTGCTCCCTCTGGTGTTTCATTGATGCATTGCGTTCTGCATACAGCCACAAGGTGTTTACATTAAATGTAAAGTGCAAGATTTAGAATCCTAGCATCTTAGCTTTCTATTTTTTCCATTTAAAAACATTTCTAGTTCTCATATGTGGTTCATGCAATGCCTGACAAGGTTTTGCAGTGCAAACGTTTGCATGACTCAAGAGAATTTACTGTAAGCGAAGTACATATTTGAAAATCTCTAAATCGTCAAGGTGGTGCAAGTGGGCAACTAGTGGTAAAAAGAGAGGGACTGAGGGTCTAACTAATAGCAACACTGCATCCACTACCACAAAAGTATTTTTTTAGATCTCTCTATGTATACGTAATTTATTTATTGCACTTATATACCGCTTTTCTCTCCCCTAGGGAGACTCAAAGTGGTTCCTAACATAATCAATGGCAAAATTCAATGCCTTAAATGTATAAAACAACAAATATCAAAACAACAATAACAGATTAAAACTGTTAAAACTATAAAACAACAGTCACACACAATACATAAAAAATTTAGGCCTCGCACAATCCCAAGGATATATTTAACTACTTCCATATGTATAGTCTAAAATTCTAGAGAGGTGGGGATTTAAATAAAGAATGCTAGTTCTAGTATCATACATTTCAAGTAAAATGTATGAGTCTGTGGGGGAGCCCCTTCTGAGCTCCACCACAGATACATACTTTTCCATTTACTTATCTTACCCAGGGTTTTATCAGTCTTATTCTGTGCGTTTTATTTTATTTCTTAATCAGGCTATTTTACATCTGTTTATTTCATTTTCTGTTATTTTATGTATTTTATTTTGATACTAATATTTGCTGTTTGTATTTTATTTTATTTTGTTGTACTGTAATTCTGGGCTTGGCGGGGTAAAAATAAAGATGATGATGATGATGATTATGCTTATTATTATTAGAGAGCCAACATTTATAATACCATGCTCAAATGCTCAAGAATGATCTGTGTAATTTGTTTACCCCTTCAATGGCAAACAAAACAGAATTTTACCAAATTGAGCAAATACATGAGAATGCACACACAGTACAAATTAAAAATTTCTTGGCATCAATTTGTAGGCTAGTTTGCCATAGATTTGAGATCCCTATTCCGTTTAGACCTGATCACTTGCCATATTTGATGTACAAAGGCTTAAAAATATAGGAACGTTTATTTGGAATTCCAAAATAAGCTTATGAAAAGGACTTTCCTTTCAATTTTCACACACTTGTTTCTCTAAACAACCAGCCACAAATAATGTCTCTTGAAACAGAAGTAGTATAATGCACTCACTTGTTGATGGTTCTGCCAAAAGTGATTTGAACTAGTGCAATCAGCGTCTTCCTCACCCACTTAAACACTAAAACAAAGGAAAGAAAGAAGAGCACTAGAACACTATTCAAAGTGGGAAAAACACAAAAACACTTCTAAACAACACAAGAAAAGATCTCTCTAGGAATCTCACAGCTTCTCCAGTCCCACTCGATGGTGAGCAGCTGCCAGAAGTTGGCCATAGAAGTGTTCTGGAGGAGTTAAGAGGTTCCTAGAGAGAAGTTCTTTCTCAGAATCTATGATGTGGGCTGTTGGTTAAGCATTGGCCTCTGCAAGCATTCCACACACACACAGGCCACTTTTCAGTGACATCCTAACATGCACAATCATCCAGACCATGTGGCAAACAGGTTTAAAATGAAACGGGGTTTCTGTAAAATGTTTACATAGGCAAGCATTTTACTCACAGATGGTAGTCAAAATAATAAACACCTCTCCCCCATATTAAAATCTCTCAAAGAAAACATGTAATATGGAAATACATTAGCTTCACTGCATACTTCCTCGCAGCTCAAAGATCTCGCCTATCAGCATGAAGCAAGGCTCAGCAAGGGCATCTCGTTTGCCATCCACATCCTCTCCGTAGTCTAAAAGATCGTCGTCCTCTTCAACTTCTTCCTGAACAAGCCATACAAGTAGCAGAGGGGTGAGAGATTGGGTTAGATAAGGGTGATCACTTTTGCTCCCCCTCTAAGAAAGCAATCTTTGGCTGCACTGTAATTTGGAATATTTATTTTTCATTGTGGAAGACGCAGAATAGTTTCTCCTAATAATCATTATTCTCTCATCTCTTAGAAAAGATATACAGACCTGTGTGCATTCAAGTCATTCCTGACTTATGGTGACCCTAAGGTGATCCTACCATGTGGCTTTCTTGGCAAGATATCTTCAAATAAGTTTTGTAATGTGTCCTCTTAAGGCTGAGAAGCTGCACATACTCCTGATTACATGTATGCTATCTCCAGCAAGAGTTTGTGTGTTAGAAAGAGGGCACCTTTATTTTTATTATAACCTGGCAGTATATTTCAGTTGAAAGAACTGTGTATTCAGGAGGAAATATTACCTTATATACTCGAGTATAAGCCGAGTTTTTCAACCTCTTTTTTAGGCTAAAAAAAGCCCCCTTTGGCTTATACTCGAGTCAAAGTTATTTATTATTTTACTCATTTTATTATCATTACATTTACATTATTTTACTCTATTACTGTTATTATTACATTATTTTACTCTATTTTTATTATTACATTTATTATTTTGCTCTATTATTATTATTACTATTACATTATTTTACTCTATTATTATTTTATTATTTTTATTATTTTACTATACTTATAAATATATCACATTTGTCATTTTACTATATTTGTTACTATTACATTTCCATTATTTTACTCTATTATTATTACATTTATTATTTTATGCTATTATAATTGGAAGTATACGTATGCACATTTACATTGAAGAAAGTTAAAACAATGGTTTAATCAGAGTTGGACAGTCTTATCTTAAATTACAGTTTTATGTAAATATTCAAAAACATTTAACCCACTGATGCCTCAAGTAATGTAATTTGATTGGTATCTATTTTTATTTTGAAATTTACCAGTAGGTCCTGCATTTCCCAACCTCAACTTATACTCAATACATTTCCCCAGTTTTTTGTGGTAAAATTAGGTACCTGGGCTTATATTTGGGTTGGTTTATACTCGAGTATTTACAGCAAGTGTTAAAATGCCAAGATGTGGAATAATGTACATGCATATATAAATCAGCTTGGTAGAACTTGGCCACTCGCTGTAGCTATTCAGATCTCTTCAGGTTGTGAGATCCCACTCAACTGCTCTTGATGATACCCAGTTTTCACTACTAGCATCACTTCAACAGTTCCCTGATTTCTTGCCAATAAGATGACAAAATCCCACAGCCATGTGTATCATGAAAGAGAAGGAAGTGCACTCTATTTTAAGAGTAATGGCTCTTATATATTGGCAACTGTATTCTGTGCTATTTTGCTCATATTTACTGGCCTATATTTATAAATTGAGTATGAAATTGATTGAGACTGGGATTTTATAAAAAGGCCTAGGGATATGCCTCTTTTACTGAGAATAATTTTTGTGTGTGCAAATCCACTTAAAATGAAAGGCTCAACCAATAGCTGTTACTAGTAAAATATGGACACCAGCCACTAGACACATCAGGATTTGTACATTTGCGAGTAACCAAAATGATAATTTATAGAGAACTTTAGCACACTTAAAATTTACTTAGGGACGTGGATAGTCCAACTAGAATTACATCGCAGTGTTTCCTAAGGGTTTAGGACAGGCCTTCTCCTCCCCCCATATATTGTTCTTTGCGCACTCACCTCCTGATGAGAAAAGAAATCACCAGGAAGCCTTTCCAAGAAAGAAGAAAGCGAAAAAGAAGATTTCTTTCCCTGTACATCCATAACCTTGAGGTGTTCTGGGGAAGGGCTTAAAAAGGCATAAAGAGCTTCACTCTGACAGAGCCTTTCGTCAGAAAGCAATTTCTGTGGAAAGAGACAGAAGGCAGACTATTTCAAGAGACTGAAATTGTAGGGTTGCTTTTTTATATAAGCAGGAAGCAAGAACAAACCCATGAGCAGAGCTGATGAGAGCAAAAACTGTTGATTAGCATTGCCAGTGTTTACAAGTCATAGCAGAGTGGTTTCCAGAATCGAATGGTTTCCATTGGCTTCTAAGCACACTCCTGGCAAGTGAGTTAGGTGAAAGCTGGCACATGTGAAAAGACAAAGGAGGAAGCAGGTTGTTTTGATGTGGGAGGCTGGCCCCACCACCTGAGAGGCAGCCTTAACACCTAAGAAGCAATTATAGGGCAATTTATAGAAACTACCAATACCCAGGGCAGCCCACAGGAAGCAGACCATTGGATAGACATAGGGAGGCTGCACCACTCTGAAATCTCAGGGTGAGGTGCCTTTCCTATTTGGATTGCAAACTGCCCTTCTTTTCAGTGGTTCCATATCAATTGTGTGTAATGAAATGGGAATTTCTTTTCCCAACCTATTGTCACTGCCTTCACTACCTAATAATGCCTAATAAAGTCCTTAATAAAGGCTTTTCTTCCACCCTTTTTCCAGGTCACATTCCCAGTCTATTTCCTCATTTATATTCCTTTCTCTATCTGTATTTGTACAGATATAAGATCAGCAATGCAATGTATACACACTCATTGGAAACCCTCAAATAAACAGATTATCTCCTTCTCTTTAGCTCTTCATAAGCATATTTCTGCTACACATTTTTCAAAGGAGATGAAAGGATTTTTTTTGTTCCATGCCCATATGTTATACGCCCAACTTATCCAAAGGTGTTGGAAACCTTCCTCAAGCCTCCACTAGTAATTTGTTTCCATATGATTCTGTTTGCTTACTATATTCTATATGTATGCTTTGCTATGCAGATTTTCCTTTACTCTATGTTTGTTGAGGTTGTGGGAGGGGCTACAGACCACATGATCAGATCTGGGACTGCTGAGATCTGAGACTCCATTTTAGAACAAAGAAATGCTTTAGCCATAAGATGATTTAGACTCCATTAGAGCACAAACGCTATGTGGACTTTGGACTGTTAAGAGCAAACTCATGTTGCTCTTAATTATAAGAAAGAAGCACTGTGTTATCTACACAGAGAAACTACATTAAACCTATCAGTAAGTGGATTAACAAATTATGTACCTGTATGCTGAATACATGAAGGTTGTGAGTAAACCAGGTATGTTACTTTTAACAAAGTCTACTTTATTTTGTTTCTTGAGAGCTTGATATAGAAACAAGATATTTTATGAGAGATTTTTGGGGGCACTGAAAAGAAACACTTCTGAAAAACTGCTATATTTTGTGCATTGGCATAATCTCTGTACGTAACAGATCAGAGACAACTAGGTTATCGGTCTAACAAGTGAAAGCCAAATTGCCTTGCATAAGTACATGTGGATATATACCACTGAAGATAAATGTTTAATCAAACAAATTTTGGTTCTTCTCTAGAAGATCATACTTCTTCCAAAGGTTGATTTTCAAATGATTGTGAATTCCATTTTTCTCCAAAAAGTTATGGAGATTCTGGTTTTCCAAAAGGTTATGATCTTTAAAAAGGTCATGACTTTCCAAAAATGGGTCATAGCAAAATCCATAATTTTGGCCCCAAGCCTACCCTTGACTTATACGTGACACTGATTTATATATACAATAATATGAATAGCTATTTCATGCACACAAATGCAGAAGTACTCTTTAAGTGGGTTTTAAAACCATACACCACAATTGCTTCGACTTGCTGTACTTATTAAAATTTTAGCTGTGAAGTCTCTAACTCTATCAATCTATTGCCAATTTTTTTTTTCTTCACACAAAGCACAGCTGTACATTTCACACACTCCGAAATTAGCTGTTAAGAACCTCTCCCCTGAAAAGTCTTGCCAAATGTCATTTTTATTCTGGCGTTAAAAAAAATAGAAGTGTGGAACTCCTTGACTGCATCCCACTGCAGATTCAGAATTTCATTAGTCCCTCAGCAGGGCAGCTTATTCAAAATGTATAGCTCTATTTCTTTGGGGATTGGAAAAAGAAGACATAACGATCGACAGATGATGATCATAGTTGGCAGTGAGATGAACACGTAATCAAATGGAAGGTTTTTTCAAGTACACTATAGAATGAGAGAATGTATCAAAAAGTGTGTCAGAGGAAGAAAGACCTTTTTAAATAACTGGTTCATGCACCTTCTGAAGAAATTAAAAGCTAGGTATCAGGGAGAGGACATTTTTTGACAGTGTCAAAACTGTCCCGTACGATAGAGGTAGGCACTAGGATTATGCAATTTGGCCAAAACGCATGCTGTTTCAGGGTCCATTCTCGGCTAACTCCTCATTCTGTTTACCGAGATGTTACTCGAATTGGGAGGAGTGTTGCCGTTTTCATTCAGTAAAGCTTCGGCCTATTGGCTACAATGGGAAACTTTAAAGGTGCAATTCTCAGTCATTTTAATGCCTATCTGCATGAAATCTAGCTCAGTTTTAGATCCCGTTTATAACTGTAGGCCTGCCAAGTTTCAAAACAATTCACCAATTTATTATTTTAAGTTTTAAGTTTTTACCATAACATTTTAAAAAATAAGACTGTAACGATTTCACCAATTTGTAACGATGCCACTAATTTGTAAAGAGTTTGTAAAGGAGCCACCACTTTGTAAGGGTTTATTAATTTGATAGTGTAGCTACTAGCTAGTGATGTTGACTTGGTCTTTCTTCAATGTGTAGTGTGACTTAACTTGGAAAGGAATTGTGACAGAGACAGGGTTTTAGGAAAAACAGTAACAAGTTTATTGAAATGTAGAAGTTTGATGGTTTCAATGTTTCTTGACTCTTAAAGGCACATTTCTTCAAAAGTTATATTTATAGCATTCCTTAAACAACTCTGGAAAGGACTCTTCCTTCCACTAAACAGGTTTCAAACTTATTTTTCTTCAAACTGTGTTTCTTTCCGTAACAGGTTACTTCAGTTACAAGCTTATTCTTTCTTTGTGATGTTTCTGTTGCAATAGAGAAATCTCACTGGGTTTCTCCCACCCTAACTATTAATATAAATAAGTCAACTCGACTTATTTAAACTATTCAGGCTAAAAGCCAAAACTTTCCTGATTCTTACTACTATAGAATCAGCCTCTCCTATAGTTCACAGACTGTAGACTAACTTACTGGTTCTCAACACCCACTAGAACCAGCCTCTCCTGTAGTTCGCTGACTACAGACTAACTGTTTTAAAATGGCTGCCCTGCCAAGTGGCAGTTGGCTCCGCCCCTGTTTCCATGGTAACCCAGCTCAACATGAGCTGAGCTGGCTTCCATCCCCCTTAGTTATGCAACTTTAAATACTTACCCTTTAAACATCTATCTATAATTATACATAACTGCAAGTTAAAAATTTACACTTCACCACAAAGACAAACCGCAAGAGAGGGTTCTGGGAATTGTAGTCACCGGTTGTGTCCATTCTCAGCCAATCAGAACACAACCAGGCCTTTTATTGGCTGAGAAACAGAGAGAGAGAGAGGAAAACTTCAACTCCCATCATGCTGAGAGAGGAACTCAAGAGACTTTTCAATGCCTGTTCCACGCACGTGTTCTTGGGAAAGCAAGTTCCCAGCAGGGCCCTCTATGGAGGAGTAGCCTAGGGAACTTTTCCAAAGAAATGAACATTTCACTGCCGGGGAGGGAGAAAAGACGCTGCAGGTAATCCCATCTTCTCTAGGAGCCCCATGGCAGACCCTTGTCTCAGGTATATTGCAGACTTAACTCCATAATAAGATGACGCTCACTACAATGTTTTTACGGCTTTGTATGGTCGTTTTTATATTTTATGCTAATTTTTAACAGTATTTTATGATTGTTTTATTTGTTGAGGCATCAAATGTTGCCAACTGTGAACCACCCTGAGTCGCCTTCGGGCTGAGAAGGGCGGTATACAAATATGGCAAGTAAATAAATAAATAAATAAATAAACAAAGGTTTAAAAAATCCTCTCCAGTAGCCGATAAATTCGGCTCTCTTGATCTGTTTTGCCCAGCTTTTCAGTTCCCTCCTCCTCATTCTGTGTTCAGGGGATTGCACAAAAAGGACCAATTAATATTACAAATCACGTTTGGTCAAACTGATCTGGGCCTAAGCCAAATAGGCACTACATCAGTATCTTTTTTCTGTCTCAAGAAAAACCAAATGAAACAAATTATCACAGATGTTCATCAGTTAGGGCTGTACTACACATGAAGTAAGATAAACCCAAGTCTGTCATCAGCAACCAACTCTGAATTTCTGGCAAATTGACTTATTCAACTTGTGTTTCATGAACACTAGTTTATTGTGCTTTATATGCCATAGTATACCTTTAAAATAACAAAAAAACTATACGCTAAAAAACATAGTTCTCAATAGGAAAAAAGTCAGCCATACAAAAACTCACTTAACGAGACATGACTTAGTCAGAAGTAACTTTTCTGACTGATTTAAGTGAGAATTGATCATAATTTTCTTTCTTGTAGCTTAGACCAGAGGGTCCAGAGATATTGGGAGATTAAAGTCAGAACATGAAGCCTAGAAACTGAAGTCTATATGCAAAAAATCAGGAAGAAGTACAGTGCATAATTCTGGGTTATCAAAAAGAAAACACAAGAGGAACTCTTAGGAGTTCTTACCTGTAAGAAGTTATTTAATTGGTTCTTAGACTTTTCCAAGAATTTCTGGTCTACAGATTTAAAGGGCAGTTTGCTGAGTGAAGGCAACTGATTTTTCTTTAATGATGGGAAGCACTAGATGGGAGAGAGAAAAATCCAATTACTTCTCAATGTGCATTTGCTCATCAAAATACAAGGTGCAATGGGTGAAAAGGAAGACAGAGATGAGACTGCTGATCTTCATTTCCTTTGCACAATTCTTTCAATATATGAAAGAGCAGCAGCAATTGCTCTAGATGCAAGTCAGTGCTGAACTGAAGCTGATTTGAGTGATCAGCTTTCCAAAATTCAAGGTAGAGCTGAGTATCAAGTCATTAAATTAAATTAAACAAGGAGAATTGAGTTGCTTAGCATTCCATGTTTCATTACCATCTGTCTTTACACATTTACGCTCCTCGAACTGTAGTGAAGTGAGGTGGAGACATTAAACAGTATAAATTTATGTCCTCCTATCATGCTGAGAACCGGAGCAGAATACAGAACTATGACAAATGAATACATGCTTACAATTAGAGTTTGAAAAGGTTACTTTTCTGAGAACTAGAATCCTCCTGTGAACATGATAAACTAATTATCCCGATTCCCAACTACCCAGTGGCCAAACTGGCTGAGGGATTTTGGAAGTTCTGGTCCAAGCTAGCATCCTATAGTGACAAGTGAACTAAGTAGGAAGGTACCTCCCAGAAATCCTAACAGCTAGTAAACTGGCTGGGATTTCTGGGAATTGTAGGCCAAAACACCTGGGGACCCACAGGTTAAGAACCACTGGTGTAGAGGGTCACATCTCAAGCCTCCCAAGCTCTACTATGCCCCTCCCATTCACAAGAAAACAACTGAGTGTTCATGAATGACAATCAACATGCCCTCCAGCGACAAAGCATTGCTTCTGAAATAACATTTCCTGGTCCACATGAGCCCTATTAAGTTTGAAGGCAAAATCTGTCTTTAAAAAAAAAACCTTGCCCTGTGCAAGGAGCAGGGACCTTGAAGATGAAGGAGATGGCCATTTTTTCACCCAAAACAATACTGATTCCAGGCAACATCAATTTCCCACCACCCCACCAGCCGGTCTGAGTCCCTCTACGGAGGTTGAGAAGAATGGGATATAAAAGTTTTAAATAAATAAATTTTAAATAAATAAATCTCTTTATACCTCACTGAGTTTCCGGTGCAGGCTTTGGAACTCGCTGAGTTTTCGGAGAACAATCCATTCCTTTGCTTCAATGCCACCGATCTCTTGTAAACTCACCATGACAGAGTAGCAGGGCACTTGTTCGCCATTCTCTTCTATGACCTAAACAATGACAGGATTACAGAATATTTCATGTACAGATATTACTGGAAAAGAGCAAACATGCACACAAAGTTTATAAAATTATTCAGCAAACAGCTAACATTGCCTTGCTAGGTACATACATTAGAAATGTAGTCCTAGGAACATCCGTCAGGTTTCACAGTTTGATTATCAATAACTCAAAAGTGATTTTTTAAAATGCTAAACTACCTTTACAAGAATGAGATGGAACTCCAGTGCCTGCTAGCCACTAAGTTCCTATCGCTACATTCTCCAGAATGGCTTGGAGATACTTGGCTCCATCTCTAACTCAGTTACGTGGCCCAGAATAGTATCAACGTAACAACCAAAGCGACTGAAACAGGAGGCATAGAATAACTAGCAGAACTGCACTCCATCAGGCCCTTTCTTGGTGTAAGGTATTCAACACGGTGGAACTTTCAAAACCGTTTCAATACCCAAAGCTGACTAAAAAGTTCCAAACAATGCTATCTCTTCTTAGCCCAAATCGCAGATAGATAGGTGCACAAATCTACTAAAGCCAACAACATAGTATTTTCAGCTCAAAGCAAGTGTTCATAAGGTTGGAGGACTGCAAAACATAAGACAGAAAGCTTATACTCCTTGATGTATTTTAAAATATTTTTAGTTGAAGCCACTCGTACAGTTAGACAGGCCTCACACTGAGGTGGTGCCTTCACATGGATCCTACATATTTCAACCCCATGGTTTTGCAGCCCTTTCTTGAGCCACACCCATTGCAAAGTGTAGATGCCAAACGGTGCCTCCCCATTATGCATGCAGCTATTATCAAAAAAGGCAAAATTGGATAGCAATGCATTGGATTATCTCTCCTTACATGTTCTTCATTCATTTAAAACAACTCATTTTGACTATTTTTGCACTATATATCTAATATTTAACTAGTTTGACAATATTTGCACATCACAGGCATCCTGGCTATTGTGTCACTGCGTGGGAACATCTTTCTCCAAGCATCTTAATTGTTTGAAAGACAAATCAAGAGGGCATCATGGGTATGAATGAAGGGCTACAGTGGATGTTAAACTAGGTGCCACTTCGTTTTTCATCTCGATTCTACTGTACCCCTTCCATCACCTTTGGAAGTAGAGTAACTGATCCTGGCCTGAATAAATTAGAAGACATACAAGCAGTATACACTTGAAGGCAGTCTTTTCACTACTGTTGTGTTCCTCCTTTTGCTCACCCACAGAAAGCCAGAAAGCTTTTTCCATTTTATCTAATTGCATGCAAACCTGGCTACAGTTAGTTGTTTCATAAAGGGTAACAAGAATCAGATTTGCTTTTTTAAAAAAGATGTAATCAGAAAACTGAATCAGAATCAGAACACTAAAATTGACATGACCAACAACTATGGATACTTGTGTGTATTCACACTAAAATGGGAAGTGGGATCCACAGCAAACTACAGCTGCAATCCTTTATCACTCAGTGCAGAGTAGTTAGTCCCCATGTGGAATCATGCATGAGCAGAAGGTTCCACTCATTTCAGACAAGAACAGCTATACCTCACTAGTATGTATAAAGGCTTTCCACATGCCGAAATTCTCACACCACCAATCTGTTCTTTCAATATGTAACTGAAGGTCACTGTGTTCTCTCTCCATCAGAGTGATTTCGTCCTTCAATTTAGAAACAATCTGCCAAGGGAAAAATAGAATTGTTACCATAGATTATCATACTATGAAAGTTTTGTGCAACTAATGTGGGTGTCCATTGTGACACCCATGCTAAAATTTAAAAAAGCCAAATAGAAAGAAGAACAATTTTATTGCAACCTCCTCACCTTTTCCAATGAGCCCACAGTATATATTCATATAGCATTGTATTTTATGGCCTAATTTAGCTGTCATTTCAGAATTATACTTATTATACTTGACCTTTTAAGTAATGCAGCTATAATGAAAAACTAGAGTTGTGTAGATATATGAAGTTTGGAGAGCTATTATTACACGTTTAACCCATCTCCTCACAGCACTATTATGTTTTCAACAGATATTGTAAACTTTACAAAGATACGGTGATAAAAGATTTTGTTGTTTATTCATTCAGTTGCTTTCGACTCTTCGTTACATGGACCAGCCCACGCCAGAGCTCCCTGTCAGCCGTCACCACCCCCAGCTCCTTCAAGGTCAATCCAGTCACTTCAAGGATATCATCCATCCATCTTGCCCTTGACCGGCCCCTCTTCCCTTTTCCTTCCATTTTCCTAAGCATCATTGTCTTCTCCAAGCTTTCCTGTCTTCTCATTATGGGGCCAAAGTACTTCATCTTTGCCTCTCATATCCTTCCCTCCAGTGAGCAGTCGGGCTTTATTTCCTGGATTATGAACAGATTTGATCTTCTTGCAGTCCAAGGCACTCTAAGAACTTTCCTCCAACACCACAGTTTAAAGGAGTCTATCTTCCTGCACTCAGCCTTCCTTATGGTCCAGCTCTCGCATCCATTGGTTACTACGAGGAATACCATTGCTTTAACTATGTGGACCTTCATTATTAAATATTTCTGTTAATAATCTTATTAAAGATAATCCAGCAGTAATGGAATAAGATACTTTTGAAGAAAAAATATGGATTGGCACCACGAAGGAGGCAGTCATATTTCCATTTTATGCTTCAGCTTCTTGAAACAGAAAGGAATAAACACCCTAGTCATAATGGAGCTGATCAGTCATGCAAAACAGAGTTAGCCTTTGTTTAAAATGTACATGAAAACTAGAAGCAACCAAAGAACTGAAGCAACAGCACAAGCTACTGGGTGGTACTTTTGATTACCAGTACCTTCCTAGTAAGAGTGCCACTATTCATTTCCAAAATGAGATGTCATAAAGCTATACAGCATATAACAGTACATATACCACTGCCCATAATGGTAAGCTGCCAATAGAGAAAAGACACACAGCTCTACAGCAGAACATAAGCTTTAAAGGCAAAACATCCCTGGCATCTGCAGTTAAAGAATTTCAGGGTTGAGAAAACTCTCAACCAGAGAATATGGGAACCACTTCTAGTCAGAAATGACAGTACTGGGCTGTTTGTCAAATTCAGACAGCTGTTTAAGTTTATAAACTGATCTTCACATGTAGTTATGAGATCCAAGGTGCAGAATGGATTATTAAACCTGACAACATTTTGATGTTTTAACAAACAGAAGCACTGCTCCAAACTGCCAAACTCCATGGGAGAAGGCTGCAAACAGATATACAATTAGTAGTAGAAAATAAATGGCAATATCATTGAATTCATGTTGGGAGTGAAAGCAGAGTTTCATGACTACTGAAAAACCCTGTCTCTTGACATCATAGTACATACAAATAACAAAGCTACCAATTACCTACCTTTTTGTCAGGTTTTGGTGAACTACAAAGAGAATTTAGAGCTTGTCTCTTATATTCAAGTTTGTCATTTAATTGGCGTAGCTTATTTACAGCATAACTGGCCTGTTCATTAATTCCTGAGCTGCCTTCATCAAGAGCTTCTTCACAAACTTGGTTCTAGGAGAGATAGAATTGATTACAAAGGGGTACATACAATTAAAAATGGTTTAATAGCTGCTTAAGTGCAGGAAAAAGAAGAATATGGTACAGAAATATAGGGTATGGGGTTCAAATTCCTCCCCGGTCATGAAGCTCAGAAGGTGACCTTGGACCAGTCACTAAATCAAAATCCAACTTACCGTGATCACAAGATTATGGCAGACTAAAATGCTACACTAAAATATTTGGAGGAAGTACAATAAAAATAAAGAGACTAACAAATCACAAGATTTTCTAAAGATATTTCTATATTTCTTGAAAATGCGCTAATAATTCAGAAATGTATTTGTAAGTAATTTTTAATAAATGTTTTTGGTCCTGTCCATGTGTTTTGTGCTTCTTTCAACTAGTTCTTAAACTGAAAAGACAAACAACTGCCAAAGAATTTCTACTAATAACACATGCTTTTTGTTCCTGTGTTATAAACATGATTTCCTATAATAAAACATGGAAAATTTATTAAACTGCAAATTTTTTATTTTTGCAGGATATCCTCCAGCACATTTCGCTAGTTTTTCAATGAATATCTCATTGAGTCTCAACCAATTCAACATAGTTTGTGGCAGCCACAAAAACTAAGTTTCTGTAGTATAAGAACTACTTTCAAAGTAAGTACAACACAATTAAACAAGAATAACAATTTCTAACCAGGAACACATTTTTTAAGAAATTGTGTTATATAGTCTAATTGAAAAACATTTATGTTCCAATTTAGTTGCAATATGAGTCATTACACAATACATTCAAGCCACTAAAACACAAGGTATAAAAAGGGCAAAGTTTTTACGAAACCAAACATCCCCAAAATGCTGGATCTAGTGAGCTCGTGTTTTGTGTTTTAAAATGTATAAAGTGTCCTACATGCACAAGGGAACCTGTGCACATATAAAATTGGATATAACGATGATCATGATAAAACTACACTGGGTATAAAAAACATTTAAACAGCAAACAAATTAGGATTGTCCTCCACTGATAAACACAACACAGTTTTGGCATAACTCACCACTTCATCTTTGTCATCTGATGCCATCTGTACAGAACTCCTTTCTTCTTCCTTTTTGATCAATCTCTCATATAAATCACTGACAATGAATGATGGGTAATACCTGTCCTTCAGTGTTTCACAAACATCAGTCTGAATTTTGTAAAACACTTCAACACCTTTGTTGCCCACAAGGCTTTGCTGTATGTCTTTATATAGTGATTTTTCCACAGGGATTTCTCTACTGTCCACAAAAAAATCCTGATAGATTTGACTTACAAGTTGAGGTATTTCAGCCTAAGGGGGGGGGGGAGGAAGAGTTGGGGTGGGGGAGGATGGAGAGAGAGAGAGAAACCCAACATGATGCAGTGAATATTTTTAAGTTTTCCTGATTCAGGTTTCTGAAGAAAGAACTATTGGGATATGGATTATGACATTTTAGGATCATAAACTATTGGGTAGCAGAGTTTCAGAAGTGTTCCTTTAGTTTATTGGGTAATTAATTGAGGATCACTGGGTACATAAATATCTTGTTTATAGTTGATGCTCTCAGCAGACAAAGATTCAAGTAGACTCCTTTAAAATAACATGTTTGTTTTACTCACACATTTCTTGTCAGGTTAAACTTTAACATGTTTAGGTTTGTATCTTTAATTTATAATCTCTATCAATCTCTTCAAAACTATATTGCTCTGTACAGCTCTCTTTTCGTAACAGTCTACTTCCAAGGGACTCAAGCATCAACAGTTTTCTAACTTCCTACACTGGCTTCTGTACTCAAACTGACTCAAGGCCTCAACTGACATTTCTCAACTGTCATCCCTTTTAAACTGCATTCGAAACAGTCACATTCTGCAGCCCCTCCCACTGCCTCAAGTACATAGAGCAAGGAAACTGCAAACCAAAGAAGACATACACTTCAGGAAATAAACGACACATTATAAACAGACAAAACATTAAACAGAGGAGGCTTGAGAAGGTTGCTATCTCCAACAAGAACAAGCTTCCATTTTGGATATTTATGAAATGTGAAGTCAAATGTAGTGTCATCGATAGAGTGCTGGGAAGAAAGAACTTCTCATTCTCACTCAGCCAAGGAGCTTCACTGAACGACAAATTGCCCTTCTCAGCTGAGCCTATCTTATAGAAGCTTAAGAAGAAAGGGGTAGGAAGAGAGAACCTTGTATGTCAACCCAAGCCCTTTGGAACAAGGGTGGAATGCAATTTTACGCATAATATAAAATCATAATCCAGAGTAGAATTTATCTGGTGTGTTATTTATAGGCAGAATATAAAAGCGATACACAATATCACAAAGTATCCATAAGACATGTCACAAAGCATCATTCTGCACAGAAAAAAATACTCCCGACCCTAAATATGGTGAGTTGCTAGCATTAAAAAAAAACAGATTCCACATCAATACTCCTTCTGAAGGGTCTAATACATATTGTGCGTTCACTGCAAAGTGAACTGGAAGGGAAAGTATTAGAGTGAACATATGACAAAGAACAAGGGAAACCTTATAAAACACACTGCAGTCCTCCTCTGGGGACTTCATTTCTAGTTTAGCATTAAACTGAAGCCAAGAACTAAAGATGTTTCCAACCAGAAACAAAACTATTGATTGGGCTTCACTTTAAAATGACTCTTCTATGTAGAAACATTAGAACATGTACAACAATAATGTAATATAACTGCTGATATTTTAAAAATTCCACTTCCACGGAAGAGAGAATAGATTTTGAAATCTGTGCCCTTTATCATCATGTCAAGACAACTGACTGGACAATTTTTTTTGATAAAATTATGAATTAAAGCCAGATGAAAACAGTAACATTGTAATAAGGAATTATATTGATGCAACAGTAATTTATAAGCAAGCGTCTACTTATAGGAGAGGGAGGGAGAAGGTGAGAAAGAGATCTTTCCAACGATAAGATCTGATATACTTTTGTCTGTTTGTACCTTGTTTGCATTCTTCAAGTATTCTACAGACTCCCAGTAGCTGATTAGAACCCTTTTATCCATTCGTTCCATATATATTCGGAAGTGCTGTCTATAGGATGGGTTGCACAAAATATCCTCAAACTGAAGAATCTGGAGAGAGATAGAATTAACATTAAACTGTATTTTAAAACCTACGTCACTGATTAATTACCTTATCAAGCACAATAAGATGAGAATACATATCTATTGCCTACAGCACGTGGTATTCCCAAGAGGTCTCCCATCCAAGTACTAACCAGGCCCCACCCTGCTTAGACTCCGAGATCAGACCACATTGGGTGTGTTCAGGGTGGTATGGCCATAGGATGTGAGGGCAACCTGGTTGTAACATTTGTCACCCCACTGATCGCTAGGGTTGATTCGGCTGATCTGACTGGCTAGGCGGATATCCCCTTCCTCCCTCACCACTCCAAGTTAGTCTCTCCAGAAGCTGCATGCTCGGTGGAAGAGGACGATGTCCAAAGTATAGAAGGAGTGTAGCTACATAATCTATCTTGTTTGTAACTTGGGGACTGCTTGTACGTATAGGTACATTCATTTACTATATTCTCAAATATTCTTCTGCTGATAGAAAATGTAACTGAGATAGGACTCAGTGTATTACTAACACACTCTTACATGTTTCCAATAAATATATTCAGCATCCCGAAGATACCTAGATTCATATAAAAGCATGCTGTAGTTCTTGAAACAAATCAGTGATGATCACAAGGACCTTCCTCCTTTCGTGTAAGCAAAAATTTATATGCACAATAATAATAATAATAACAACAAAAACAACAACAACTTAATTTTGATACACCACCTCCATCTCCCTTAAGGGACTCGGGGCGGCTTACACATGGGACAAAATGTCCACAGAACATCAAAACAAAACAATCCATTAAAAACTAAAAACACAAATAAAATAAAACATAGCAAAGCAAAACAATCAAATAAAACACAATTAAATAAATTGTGAGGGTATAAAACAGCAACATCAAAACTCACTCAAACAATAACAAAAACCAATAACCAGAATACTAAAATGGGCATGATCAGGGTATAAAAAGGACTGGGCCTGGGATAGTGCAAAACAGAGTAGTATAGGGCTGGGGGATTGGAAGAAGTGCAGAGAACAGAGTACTATCTGGCGAGCTAAGGACTGGGCATTTATAAGTAGGGATTAGTCATTCTCATACGCTTACTGGAACACCCAGGTTTACAGATCCCTACGAAAGGAGGATAGTGAAGGGGCTTGTCTAATCTCCCTGGGGAGGGTGTTCTAAAGTTGAGAAACCACCACCAAGAAGGCCCTCTCCCTTGTCCCACCAGCCATGCTTTAGACCAGGGGTCCTCAAACTAAGCCCCGGGGGCCGGATACGGCCCTCCAAGGTCATTTACCTGGCCTTCGCTCTGGGTCAATCTAAGTCTGAAATTACTTGAAAGCACACAACAATGACAACAACAATCCTAACTCATCAGCCAAAAGCAGGTCCACACTTCCCATTGAAATACTAATAAGTTTATATTTGTTAAAATTGTTCTTCATTTTAATTATTGTATTGTATTTAAGGGGGGCTTTTGCACTACAGATAAGATATGTGCAGTGTGCATAGGAATTAATTCATATTTTTTCAAATTGCAATCCGGCCCTCCAACAGTTTGAGGGACTGTGACCTGGCCCTCTGTTTAAAAGGTTTGAGGACCCCTGCTTTAGATGATCCTCAGAGGATCTTAGAGCCCACACTGGTTCATGGGGGAAATGCGGTCACGAAGATAGGTGGGGCACAAACAATTAGGACTTTGTAGGTCACAACCTGCACCTTGAATTGGGACCGGAAACTTATTGGCAGTCAGTCGAGCTGCTTTAACAGGGGCATCGTGCACTCCCTATAATTAGCTCCAGTTGAACACCAGATTCCCTTGTCCATCTTTCAGCACTCCCTTTTATTGAGTTAAATGCTGCTTTTGACATTTGCTCCCAATTCAATAAAAAGTAGTCGGTAGTACAAAGAAGCTGCATCCAGGCAATAGGGAGATAACTCAGCAGCTGACACATGGGTCTTTAGATAGGAGCCAAAGACTATTCATGTGGAGTAAGGCATTCACAAAAGCCAGCAATTCTGTGTATTTGTTAAAGTCTTCCCAAGCTTCCCCTTCAATTACAAGAATTATTCTATATGTACAGAATAAGCAGGTGGGGATACAGACCCCTCAAAAGAGAGCTGTATCACAATCCTTGATTCCACCAGTCAAATTTTTCAAAATCCTTATCATAGGGACAGAAAGTGAAGTGAAAAATGCACCTGTCCCAACTTACAAACAAATTCAAATTAAGAACAAATATAGAACCTATCTTGTTCATGAGCTCCCAGTGGTGCAATGGGTTAAACTATGTGATGATGACCGACAGGTCAGCTGTTCGAATCTGGGGAGAGCGGTTTAAGCTCCTTCTGTCAGCTCCAGCTCCCCATGCGGGGACATGAGAGAAGCCTCCCATAAGGATGGTAAAACATCAATCATCCACATACCCCCGGGCAACATCCTTGCAGACGGCCAATTCTCTCACACCAGAAGCAACTTGCAGTTTTTCAAGTCACTCCTGACACACACACACAAATCTTGTTCATAACTTGGGGACTGCCTGTGCATATACATGGAAACTGGTGTATGCTACAGGTGAGCAAAAACTGTTGGGGGTGGGAGGAAGCACAACATTTCTTGACAGACCTCCAAGGAAGAAACAGTTTGTAACCAAAGTGGTACAAAAATGAACTCATAGAATCATAGAATAGAATCACAGAATCAACTCCTTTCAATTAACAATTATGCTGTCAAGTAAACAATTAGATCTGACTAGATACTGCTATAGCAGGGAGGAGATGCTGATATAATATGACTCAAATTGCAACTGTGAAGGTTCTGCTATGAGCATTACCTTATTATAAGGGAATGAATGACAGGAGGGACACTGAGGATATTAGCCATATGTATTTGAAGGAACCATGAGAGATGGGAGCTATTATCAGTGTGCATGAGTTCCCTTCTTTTCAAATTACTTTATTTGCATCTCCCCAAATATTCAAAAAGAGAACACATTTCAGTGTGTGTGTGGGGGGGGGGGGGGGGGGGGGGGGGGAGGAGTATTCAGGAAATGCATCCAGATTTCACTTAAGCAGAGTTCAAATATCCTTTTAGGTAAAAAACTACTACTATTGAAAGAGTATAACATTGAGCAATATCTGAGATTAGAGAGGATGGGAGGTGTGTGCCGACAAAGGGGAAAGTTTCAATTATAGCACAGTTCCCAATTCTCTTCACTTCAATTCCATCCCTACAATTTTGCCCAATCTATCTGATATTCCTTTTTTGTAAACCTGATTCTTGAAAGCCAAGCTAATTATGTCAACCCTATAGATATCAGACCGTCAATTATCAAGATTTCTGTTCTGATAAGGAAGGAAGTATAAATTTCCCTTTCCCCCAATAATTTTCTCCATGAACCGGCCTAAACAAAAGTAAGTTCAGTTACTTTGTATTTCATCCACTTGTTTAAATAGCTCAGCCCCACTGATCCTAATTAGATGCTTCTAAATCCCTAAAGAGAAAAAGCTGAAACCAAGGGCATAGAAGTAAGAGCACAGACCAAAACAAAAACTGGTTTGAAATACTGTAATATCAAAGTAAACCATAGACTCCGTAATTTGACAGTTATCAGTTCAGTAGCCCAAAAGAGATCTATCTATATGTGTATTTTCAATTTTTCACTAGCATTGACACAAAACTATTAGCCATGTTATTACTATTTTGCCTATAATGCATGCAGTTGTATTAGTTTAGCCTAGCCTAGCAATCCTCACTGCATATTTTTCAGAAATAGGTCCCATAAAAAAACAGTATAACCTTCATCTAAGTAAATGTTTGGAATTGCAATATCAAACATAGATACATACACAGATAGATAGATAGATAGATAGATAGATAGATAGATAGATAGATAGATAGATAGACAGACAGACAGACAGACACATCACTATTTGCTAGATAGGCCTTTGAACACCCATTATGCAATCCTTGAACAAAGTTGAAATGTTTGCAGGTCTCAGATACTTCAGTACCATTAATGTCCAGCATTAACCTGAAAGCAGACGGCTATGCTGGGACACGTGCGAGAATCTTGTCACGTGAATGTCTACCACTAGTGTACCAGAGAGAGGATCTAATTTTAGAGTTGGTATCCCTTTAAGCTTTTTAATGTCAAGCAGCTTCAGACTAAGAGAGGAATAGTGAACCACACTCAGCTCGGCCACAATTTTTTCTCAATTTTCCTGTCGCAGTGACCCACTCTTAATTAAATTATTTATTTCAAACATTATGTCTCCTCCCCCTTGGGACATGAACACTTGATGTGATTTGCAATAGCAAAAACAAAAATAACCAAACAAAATCGTTTTTCTAAACAAAAACAGCAGGTTAAAAGTGGTAGCAACAAAGATGGAAGCACTCTAACTTGTTACCAAAGACAACTGCAGTATTAAAATTTTACAAGAAATACCAAGTGCACGTCTAAGCACAAAAACAAGAATTTCTGAAATTAGAATGAATTAAGGTTATGACGCAATAAAAGAAAGATGTTGAGTTCTCATGCTGACAAAATAAAGCATGCCATCCACCGAGATTACATTTTGGTCCCAAGATATATGTTGTAATTTGGGGAACCTTAGATTGTGAGGAATTTCGACTTCTATCAGCTAAAGCAGGGGTCCTCAAACTAAGGCCTGAGGGCCAGATACAGCCCTCCAAGGTCATTTACCTGGCCCTCGCTCAGGGTCAACCTAAGTCTGAAATGACTTGAAAGCACACAACAACAACAATCCTATCTCATCAACCAAAAGTAGGCCCACACTTCCTACTGAAATACTAATAAGTTTATATTTGTTAAAACTGTTCTTCATTTTAATTATTGTATTGTTTTTAAGTGTTTTTTTGCACTACAAATAAGATATGTGCAGTGTACATAGGGATTCATTCATGTTTTGTTTTTTTTTCAAATTATAATATGGCCCTCCAACAATTTGAAGGACTGTGACCTGGCCCTCTGTTTAAAAAGTTTGGGGACCCCTGAGCTAAAGGAAGTGTTTGCAGTTTTTATGCATTCTTGGTACATTGATAAATGTTCAATAAGATGCTGCACAAATGGCTTGTTTTCATGTTGGTAATCCCAGAATCTGGTCCAACTGAGAACATCTATGCCCTCAGGGATGTTACATTTGCCTACACGGAACAAAGAAACCTTAAGCACACAATTCTTCCAGGAGCAGAATGCAGCAGCCAGAGAACTGCACATTACATAATGCAAGCTGATGCATTAAACTCTACTTAAAGTGTAACCCCTCTGGTCGCATTGTTAAGAAAGAAAATACAATAGTCCTTCTCTTGTTTGCGTCACCCTGCTCTTTTTTGTGTTCCTGATTCTAAGTTTGCAACTGTCTTATACTTTCTGAATACATAGCGAGAATAGCCACTGAAAGGCAAATCTCAGATACATATAGCAATACTCAGAGGCTCTTTCCATGGCTGAATGCCCCTTTCCTACCTCATTTTTGGATTTAGCTTGATATTAACAACATTCTTCCTCCTCCTGTTTCAACTGAGAATTAGAACATCTTATTTTCTTGCTATTTTCCATTTTCCAGCTATTAGAATAATCTCTCCTCCTGCAACACATTTAGTTTCTTTGGCTTACTGCAGTCTTTTTAAAATTCTGGTTTTGCTTTCCTATTCCTCAAGAAAAATCTATTTTCTAAAAATATTTTAATTTCTACCTAGATATAGTAGAATTGAGGATAGTACCACCACAACCAAGACTATGTTTCTAATTTGGTGTGTTCTTCAGAATTTTGGAAAAGGCCTAGAAGAAGTTTGGTGCATCTCTAACAGTCAGACAAAGCAGAACAAATATAGTGACACAGACAGAAAGGTTTACCTTAACACTTGAGCTAAGGAGCCCCCGGTGGCACAATGGGTTAAACCTTTGCGCCGGCTGAACTGCTGACCGAAAGGTCAGCAGTTCGAATCCAGCGAGGTGAACTCCCATCTGTCAGCTCTCATGCTGGATGTTAAAACATCCAGGCGTCCCCTGGGCAACGTCCTTGCAGACAGCCAATTCTTTTACACTAGAAGTGATTTGCAGTTTCTCAAGTCGCTTCTGACATGAAAAAAAGGTCATGTGTTTCAAGTGTGCTAAGAAAAGCTACCAACCCTTTAATGTGTATGAATCAAAGGAGCAGCATAGACACTTTTCAAAGGCTGAGGAGAATGTGCTTTGTATAGGGGCAGTCGATGCTGAAGAATCTTTCCATACTGATGCCACTCCTACTAGAAACTTATGGTTATGAGCCTTAGCATCATAAGCATAGCACCCAATTTCCAGCCTTTTAGGACCCTGTAGGAAGAAAATATTAAATACTGCCACTAAAAGGAATATTAAAAAGGACTTTCAGGTCACAGCACAAGCACTATGGTCCAAATGTTTATGGCAGGAAAAAGATTTAAAACATCCAAATTTCTTTCCCTCCCTGACATGCACACAAGACACCCTTACCTTCTGGGTCTGAGGGCTGTCAGTATCTTCAAATGTGCCATCTTCTGACTGGTCATAACTAGGACCTCCTAAAAGCCGTATTCGCTTTTCACACTGCTTTTTTGCTACAGTTAGTTGATTAATATATCTTTTCATGTTTCTTGCTCTAAGATGGTCAGCTTTCATTGCAGCAGTCTCTTTTCCTTTACTTTCTGTAACAAACAGTTTCAAAAGATTGTTGTTGTTTTTAAAAAAGAGGAATAGTTAACATTTCAACATATAATTAATGTTTTTGGTGGCCAAGATGGCAAAGGTTATTTATAACATATAATTTTGAATGCTTGGTTCACTGAGCTGTCTGTCTCCAAACATACTTGACACAGCATGCAGAATTCTGGAACCTCTCACAGTACTAAATATATGTTGAAAATATGCTCCAAAGTAGCCCACCACAAAAACCTGACAAATCACAATTGTTGCTCGTAAGATACCAAGGGACACATTTCATAACATCAGATGATGCTGTACCCCGGTAATCTCAACAAACTGATCTGGGCTGGCTAAAATTTTGCCAGTCTCCATAAACTAATACTTTAAAAATAAATAAAATGAGATCAACACTCATTGATAATATACTGTGCTTGAAAGCAGTCATTTACCTGTGGCAAGAAAAAACTAACTCTGGGTGGCCAGGAAACATAATTCACAGAATGTGTTTCTTCCTTATTTTGAATTTTAAAATATCTGCATTAATGTATCACTCTTAATCATTTATATGTATGCTATATGTATGACTAAGCATGTTTAAAAGCAGACATCCTTAAACTAAGCCAACCTCTTACATACCATATAAATGTTTTTTGCAGTCTCTGAGCTGTTGGTATACAAAAGTGCTTCATTCTCAACAATCACTGTCCAGTTGCCATTTTTAAAAATTGTGTATATGGAAATTTTGAGGTGAAAATGAAGAGGCAGCTTAGAGGGAATGGAATATGTTTTTATCACCTTGTAGACAGGATACTGAATTAAATAGTGAAGAATGTCCTCTGCATATAAGCAACACTCATTGCAAAAGATGTCTCCATAGCAACCATTCAGAACTGCAGAGGGCACTTGCTGGAAGCCCAATCAATTGTAAAAACACATTTAAGAAGTGTCTTAGAACAATGCTTCAAGATCGGATAATTCATTGGCTGTTCACATCTATGGTCAGATTTAATCTTACAGCATCAAACCAAAACACAGAGGTTACAGTCATCAACAATATCAATTTTACTAAGTGACAGCCTACAGACAGATCAGTTTTGTAAGATGAAAATATTCTTCAAACTAAACTTTCAGTTCTGTTTTAGCAGTTGAAATCTTGTTGCTGTATTAGGTGTGAGAATTAATCTTTATTATTTATTTACTGTATTTGTATACCGCCTTTCTCAGCCCATAGGCGACTCAAGGTGGGTAACAGGGCAAAATTCAATGCTTACAATGTCATAAATACAATTAAAAACATAACATATAATAAAAACTATATCCGCTTTGCATATAAGTACAATAGCCAATACAACACCACAGCACTAGAGGGGAAAAGGCGACAACTTATTTTGGTAACAGCTGTACACATGGGTCTGGAACCAGATATCAACCAACCTGCATTGACCAACGCACCAGCACTTTGCCACAGATGCCAGATACCGTAGGGATGTCAGAAGCTGATCAACTGAGATCTCTCAGCCATCGGGGGAGAAGGGAAAATTTGACATGTGTCTGTTTCCCGTTTGGCCCAAATCTGCGCAGGCCCACAGTCAACCCCCCACTCCACCACAAATCCCCCAGTGGGACCCTATTTTTGACCAGTGCACAAGCCAACGAGTTCCCCCCTGGCTGGATTCACAACCCATGGCACCAGCCCAAAGTTGCGATAAGCCAAGAATCACCAAAACGAAGCTCCAAAGATAAAGGGAAGATGGGTGAGGAAAAGAACGAAACAGAGTGAGGTGGAGAAAATATCCCAATCTCTTTAAACCTCATCACCCAACCAGAATAGAAGCTTTATCCTGTCACCCTGGCTGGATGAATGTATTACTGGCCAACGATTGGGAGAGCAGCAAGATATTTTGAAGTCAATCACCAACAGCTAATTGGAGCCCCTGGTGGCGCAATGGGTTAAAGCACTGAGCCGGCAGGACTGAAGACCGACAGGTCGCAGGTTCGAATCCGGGGAGAGGCGGATGAGCTCCCTCTATTAGCTCCAGCTCCTCATGCGGGGACATGAGAGAAGTCTCCCACAAGGATGATAAAATATCAAAAATCATCCAGGCGTCCCCTGGGCAACGTCCTTGCAGACGGCCAATTCTCTCACAACAGGAGCAGTTGCTCCTGACATGACAAAAACAAAAAAACAAAAAAACAAAAAAACAAAAAACCAGCTAATTGACTCATGCTTGTTTCCTGTTCCCCAAACTACAATCGCCCATTAAGTTGGGCATCAAGTGAACAGAAATTCAAGTCAGGATAAGAGACAAAATACTGCATAATATGCGTACAACACTTGTGGTTGTACACATATTATCCCTCACACACACACACACCCCACGTCCCTCAGATCCAGAACCTCAGAACCAGAGACACATTTGCTTCAACATTTTTAAAAGGCTAGTTCTAGGTCCTAGGACAGATTTGCAAAGCTAGCTACAACTGAGTGCAAAACTACAAAAATAAGACACTGCAGAATGTCAGGACACCACGTATTTCAGAATCTTGGTTTTATTCCAAAGACTTCAGTAATAGAAGATAAATGCACGGTCAAAACCAGAACAAAAAGATGCAATTGTAGAAAATTATTCTTCTACCAGAACAGAACAAGAAATAATGCAAAACCCTAATTATAGGATAATTAATGAAATACTAATTAACTTTCATTTTATTGCTTAGACTAAAAGCTTGTCTCAGTACTACTTTTGGCAAAATTACTCCTATCTAATTTAAACCCATGGTATGGACTAATTCACAAATTTAAATCTACTTCACATGTAACGGTAACTGGAAGAGACATATAAAGGCAGCCAAAATATCCACTTGGAGGTCAGCAAAATCAATTCTAGCCTTTGGGAAAACAAAGGGGGGGGGGTTCTTTGACATGTCCTGCAATTAAGATTTTTACTGCTAAAATTCTACCACAATTGTTATATGGAGCGGAAATATGGGGACAGGGTAGCACAAAGCAGGTTGCATATATCCAGAATAAGTTTGTAAAGGCTCTTTTAGCCCTGCCCCCGCGAAACCATCTGCCTTGTTAAGGCTTGAATTGGATGTTTCCTCACTTATTTATTTATTGTATTTACTTCATTTATACCCTGTCTTTCTCACCCCACAGGGGACTCATGGTGGCTTACAAAATTCTGGCTAAAGTTCAATGCCGCATATAAACTCAACAATAAAACATATCCCATCAAACTATAAAGCAAATAAAACACATGGAACAATAAAAACAGATTAAGACCATATGCATAAGCTTAACATCTCATATGAGAAGAGACTTTTGGAAACGGAGGATGGGAGTATAACAAAGCAATGCTTGATGGATCAATATAAGTGGGGAGACTGGCCTCAATATTGGTTGGCCGTGCTCCATCAGTACTTTGACAGGTCAACAACAACTCTAATGCAGTTGGACAAGAAGGCGATTAGAGATAAAATCTTTAGAGTTGGATACATGTGACAATTTGCAGGACAGTAAACAACAGGGTTTCACAACTTGTTATCCTCCATTAAAGAGTGACCATTATTGGCAACAATATCTTCAAGACATAACGGCTGTAGCCCTCAGGAAAGTATTTACAGTCCTACACTTCCAGACAATACCATCAGGCTGGTTAGAGGGAAGACTTTGTATTTGTGGGTCGAAGGAAAGAGAAGATTTAATACGTTATCTGTTACATTGCCCTTTGTATAATGATCCTAGAAATAATCTTCTGGGAGAAAGGGCAGCGCTGCAACAGTCAGCAGTTAACTGTGACCTGTTAGCATATTATTCCAAAAATATAATATTAAAGGTTGCCACATTTGAAGTCATAGCCCAAAAAATCTGAGCTAAATTTGTAAAGTCCACAGAGGAGACTAGAAATGGAAATGGAAACCAGAATATCAGGGCGGAAAATCCCATAATATCTACTTTGAACTGGGTTATGTGTGTCCACACTGCCATATATTCCAGTTCAAAGCAAAACATGTGGGGTTTTATTCAGTTCTGTGGAAGGGGCCTAAGTTTCATAAAGCAAGAATCCATTGTCCCCCCCCCCCCCATCTCATTCACCATGCATATTCAAATAGAGGTGTTCGAATATTCCACCAAAAAATTCCAAAATTTATAAAAAGATCTGGTCTCAAGTATTTCAGATCAGGAAGACTCAATCTATAGTAGTTATCTTGACTTGGTAATCTCCTTTACATACCTGTGTGATGACAAAGAAAGCAGGCATCTATTTTGTAATGTATTTAGTTTCAAACATTAGTAAAAGACCTCTATCCAATATTTCAAACTGGAATAGTCTACATTTTAGAAAAAAATCTTGTTTTAGCAAGCTCAACATAACTAATCACAATCCAGCCTTCATACAAACTGCAATGGAAATCTTAAACAACTCATTTAAAAAAAAAAACCTAATTATCATATTACTTGTATTGCTGGAGAACTATAGAGCAGTGCATAGCCGTGGGTTTCAGAACTTTTCTAAAGACTTAGGAAATTGTTTTTAATGTTTGAAGCACACAATTCTGAACATTTTAGTAACAACACAAAAAGGCCTGAGCATATATTGTACAGGGCCATGAAGACAACGTATGACTGGACAGTGTGTGTATACACACACACACACAATTATCAGGAAGTGGTGAAAAAGTTGGCATTTTTAGAACCTCAGTTTTCAGAAAAGACAGCAAGTTTCAGGCCTCCCTGATGCTGAAAAAATACCCTTGGTACAGAGATAGCTAGGGAACTGAATGACAATAGCATGAAAGCAAGGCACTACCATTCTGCATATGTCTCCATCCTTATTCCTAGGAAACTCTTATCAGCTACTAAAAATTAGTGGCTCTCACTTATCTATCCCTCAAACCCCACCTAACCATGAAAAATGTTATTTGAAATGTCAAAAGTGGGTTTCTATAATGCTATCCTGAGTAGATAAATATCAACTTTTAAACAGAAAAATGGCAGCTGGCAATTTTAAAACGATCACTGACTGTCCTTTTACAAAAATACTAAACTGGACAAGAAATACTTGATTTTCTGGGATAGAGACTGCTCTGCAAGCTCATTTGCATTTACCCACTGAAAGTTGATTTTCAATGACCATATGAATAATACTTCCTAGAAAGAGACAGCTTACCTTTTTGGCGCTTCATCTGTGGAAAGCTGCTGATAGTGGTTGCCTGAACTATTTCCACTACAATCTGGTACCTAGTACAAAAGGAAAAGGAATTCTGTCATTTCTGCTCTCTAATAATAGAAAAAGTTTAGAAATCTTAAGTGTTTGGACTGAAACTCGACTAACTAGAAGGTTCTAGGAGACGTAATATAAAAATCCATGAAATCAATGTAATTTTTCACCCCCGAAATAACATGGCAGTGTAACTCCATCGATGTGCAGAAAATCTCCTCGGCTAAGATTACAGACAGCAATTTACACCATCCTGAAGAGAGCTGATAAAAAGTGCAGTGACATTATACGTCTCCATAGCAGCAGCTTATCTTTCAATTGAAGAAAGCATACTCATTAAAATAATAAATTCCACATCAATTCAGATTTTAGATACGCTCTATCCAAGTTATTTTCAGTGTCAGCTAACCTCCATTACAGCAAATAATATGAAGGGACACACAATGAAGTAGTTGAGTTACAGACTAGTTTAATATAATCACCTAATGCACTCTGTCCGAGAAAATATAATTTATTTCTTATCTTATCTTTTGTTCTGTCACATTTATCCAATTCTTGATGTTCTATTTGGCTATATTAGCATGCACAATAATCAGAAACATTTCAACAGGAATGAGGATTGATTATATAAGGCAGTGGTTCCCAAACTGTGGTCCATGGACCACCAGTGGTCTGCAAGAACTAAAATACGGTCCGCTGCCTCACTGTTACTACACTGTTGCAACAAGAACAACTGGTCTTGTGAAACCCTCTTATAGTGCCAAGGTTTATTAAATATGTTTTCTGTGGGCAAGCAGATGGCGACTACTGAATGGTATATGTTCTGTATCAGAACCTAGAGCTGATATGGTCTATCCCAGGAGTTCTCAAACTTTTTAAACAGAGGGCCAAGTCACAGCCCCTCAAACTGTTGGAGGGCCGGATTATAATTTGAAAAAAACCATGAATGAATTCCTATGCACACTGCACATTTATTATTTGTAGTGCTAAAAACACTTAAAAGCAATACAATAATTAAAACGAAGAACAATTTTAACAAATATAAACTTATTAGTATTTCAATGGGAATTTGGGCCTACTTTTACCTGATGAGATAGGATTGTTGTTGTTGTGTGCTTTCAAGTCATTTCAAACTTAGTTTGACCCTGAGCGAGGATCGGGTAAATGACCTTGGAGGGCTGTATCCAGCCCCCAGGCATTAGTTTGGGGACCCCTGGTCTATCCAATGCAATTTTCTGAATCAACACCCCAAATAACCAAACTGAATCTAAAGTTGATCAAAACCTGATTCGGATCCCTTTTGGTACTAATGTTGGAGAGTTGTCCCTGGTCAAAAAAAACTTGGAAACCACTGCTGTAAGGCAAGGCTATTTATTTGCAGATTCTTGCATTGCTTTTATCCTAACAAACTGATGCATATAATTACATTTCCATTTCCATGGATAAAGGAATGCATCGGTTCGGGGTTTCAAAGTCAGTGCTTAATAGAAATATAGCTACAAAAGTTATGCAACAAGATTAGGGAACCTTCCAGATACTGCTAAATTCCAGCTTCCCTTAACTCAGATGAACATGGCCAATGGTCATAGATAATGGGGTCTACAGTTTAATATCACATGAAGGACCTCAGGTTTCTAATTGATGTTTTATACCCTTCAAATACACACAATGTTTTTCTTTTTCTGGGATAACATCTCAGGGGTTTGAATGTGCAACCTGGAAGGATCCTAGTTCCTATGCCTGGTCTTTCTTCCTTCTTCCACCTGACTTAGATCTTGTTCTGAAGTCCGGGGCTTTATTGCTTAATCAGTGTGTCTGAAAGGACTTTTCACTTTTGCCCTCTCAGATTATCTCTCTCTCTTTATTTCATCTCAAGGATAAGCAAATAACCCAGGCAGCTCTCACTACAAATCCTCAGACCTGACAAGACTGAAGGTACACATGTACAATTACAGCAAAGAGCTATTTCATATTTTAACTTTCACTCACAAATGCCATTTAGACTGGTTTAAAAAAACAGTAGTTACTCAAAAATTCAACTGACCGACAAATCAAAGACTAGTATGTCTATGAATCAAACTAAAATTTCCTTAGTCTGAATAACTAATACATTGCACAAAAGATAAGATAGCAGGAACTAGAATTTAAATCTGAAAGTGGAACCTAATCTATAGTGCAAGAGTAAAACATGCTGAGGCCCTAAACTATGTCAAATGTGAGACATCACCAAAAACAAGTTGAAGGTTGTTGTTTATTTTTAAGTTTAAAAGTCTTGCATAATCTGAGACCCTACACTGCTGGTTATTTGGTTTATGTGCTATTCCAGTTCTGCAAATCTAATGTGCTCAGATTTCAGAATTTTTTTCAAATATAGAAAGAATTAAGGCCATTTGATCCTTTGATTAGTAGAAGTCTCTGGGCTGGCTAGGCCAGACATAACTCCCAATATTGCCTTGCCTGCTTTTGTACAGTCGAAACAAGCAAAACCTTTTGCCTCCAGTACTTGACTACAGAAACCCTATGTGAAGGCTCTCCCAATCTTGTGTCTACTGCAGCTCTCCAAATTGCCCCTTACATACACCACAGATGTTGGAATGTATTTATCCTCTCTGACTTTTGATTTTGCTCCTCTTACTAAATAACTGTATGGGTACTGGGCTGAGTGTTTTATGAGCAAACATCAGATACCTTAGTTGTTTGAGGAACTCAACATCAGAGTTGCCGCTGATAAGCTTGATGAACTCTTCATAAGAAGGAGCATATGTGTAGGCCCTTTTGTGATGTTCGTTCACCTGCTCTCTGTACTCCATCTGGGCAAGCAGCATTTGGTTGATGTAGTTGGGATCACTCAGCAGCTCAACCATTGGTTTTAGCACTGAAACAACAACAACAAATTGACACATCACAGAAAACTGTATCTTTGCATCAAACATGATTGGCTTGTCATTCTGGATACAAATATTGACTAAGTATAAGATGCCTATTTACAGCTCATTACTATTCATCTTTCACTTATAAGCAGGCCTCACAGTGTTTGATGAGGCTTACTGCCAAGAAGAACAGATTAGATTGCAATCTTAACAGCTTTTTTCAAAAACAGCAAGAGGTGGCATTCAATCTTAAAAATTAAAATCACTGAAGTCTGAAAACCCAGTCTTTAAAAGTATGGATCATTCAAGCTTTTTAAACTGTATTTATAACACTCTAAAATTAGAGCTTCAATTATTAAACTGGCCGATAAGCAATTTAGAGGAATTGATTGATGCAGCAGATTCAAGATCAGTAGGATTACAAAGTGAATCCATGTGTGTTTACTGTGTGCAAAATTTGACCTGGCATTTATCAAAGGTCAAAGCACTATCCAGACAAAAAAAATCAAAATGCTATCCATGCAAAAAGCCCCTGCTCAATCCCTATCATTTCCAGGTAAACTGGAGAAAGTAGTGTTTGTGTAGATACATAACTTGAGCTGACTGTATACACATGGTGTGTGGTTTATATAGAAAGCTTGACTTTAAAATGCAATACTTACTAATATACAGGTTGCTTTTGTTATTACACTTCCTGATGCGATTGCTTAACCATCTCTTAATACCATATTTCAACGAATCTAGGGTGCTGTTGTTTCTAAGACTGAAGCTCCTTTTTAGGAGATTCAGTTTTAGAAAAAAAGAATTTTTGATTCCAAAGACGCACCCCCCTTTTTGGAGCTCCAATTTTGGAAAAACAAGGGGAACTGCGCCATCTTTAAATCCATTCTTTCAAGGAGACCAGCACATTTTTAAAACGTATTATTTCGAAGGGATCTGCCTCATCTTTAAATCCCTTCTTTCAAGGAGATCAGATTTCAGACTGCATTGTTTTTTAAATAATTTGTATTAATGTTTATATGCTTTTTAATTTTATGTTTTTAATGTATGCATTTATTTTATTATGTGTCTGTTTTATGTGGCACTGAATTGTTGCCAATTGTAAGGCTGCCCTTTGGGGTGAGGAGGGCAGGGTATAACTACAGTAAACAAATAAATAACGCTATTAAAACCTATTTCAAAATGAATAGGGAGAATGGGTTTCCCACCCAAACTAACACAGTAATGCTATCAGCAAAACATGAGGACTTTTTCAAAAAAAAAAAAAATCAACCCTGCACTTCAAGGACATCATCCATTGCAAGGCACACCCCTTTTTTGGAACCTCAATTTTGGGTAAAATACTGTGCCCTAGATTTGGTAACGGCGCTCCATGAAGTCATGCTGGCCACATGACCTTGGAGGTGTCTACGGACAACGCTGGCTCTCTGGCTTAGAAATGGAGATGAGCACCCCATCCCAGAGTCAGACATGACTGGACTTAATGTCAGGGGACTACCTTACCTTACCTTTAGATTTGGTGTAATATGGCAATTACCTTTTGATGCAAGTATTTCTGCAAGGACTATGCGCAAGCTTTGAGAGCGGGCATCCTTTGAGGGTAGAAGACAATACACCAGAATCTGAGAACATGATTGCAGGAATCTTGCTTCTTCATCTGAATTCGTCAAACAAGGGTGCAATAAAAATGGTCGTGGCTGCTCTTCTAGTCTAGAAAAGAAAATGCAATTATCTTCCAGCCACCATTGCTTAAAATATGAGACCCCTAAAGATTAGCTATATAAAAAAATTACAAAAAATTAGCTTTGCTGTATTTATGTTATTGCAACTGCAAAATAGGAATTGCACATGTGGTGCAACTATATATAGTCTTAAAATCCCTTGCTTTCTCCCTCATTCACCCTAGGGGAAAAAAACACAGCATGTTCATTCACTTGAGCCACGTTAAATTAATAATGCTACAGAAATTTTGCACATTTCTCTTGCACTTTTGGGAGAACATACTTCACACTTCGATCCACACACAGATTAGCTGCATTCATATAAAATTATATATATATATATATATATATATATATATATATATATACACACACACACACACACACACACACACACACACATACATATATATATATATATAAAAAATATTTATTTATTTATTTATTTATTTGAGGGAATGAGCCTATGTATGTGCCTCATCCTAATTCCCTTTATGTTTCTAATCACATCAAAACCTTGACCCAATGTGTCTATTCCCAACTATATTTTCTTTTAAAAAACAACAAACTTATCTTTAAACTATGGTTGGCTGCATTTTTAAATTACACCACAGTAAAGATTAGATTTCAGTACTATCACTATATTTACTTCACTTCACTTCACTTTATTTCTTAATTAGTTGCTCTCCACCAAGGTGCTCCGAGCGACTTACAATTTAAAGTAGCATTTACACAATATAAAAACATTCAACATAAAAACATACAACAGTGACTATTTGGCAAATTAGATCTGATCACTTTACTTAAATGCACAACCAAACAGCCAAGTCTTGAGCACCTTTACAAAAGGTTGCAACATTGTGATTATAAAAAACAAGACAGTATTTTAAGTTTCCAAACTATAGATAGAGGCAGGCAAGGGAGCTGTATTGTCCAAATGCTTGCACCAGCTCATCCTCATAATTCCAAACCGTGATTCAGCATTATGTTAAATTGCAGCCATAAATGCAGCAAATGCATCCAAGTCTCATAACTTGCATGCAGTAAAATAAAACACAATTTATTCAGGAAAGTGGTGTGGAGATTAAAATTTTAGTCAGTTACCGTTAAATAGCTTCCAAACTCTATAATATCTTTCAAATATATCAGCATTCAAAATCTGGATTGAGATACAAAACAGTGAAAGCAGAAAGTAGAGTAAAAATGGTGAAAAGTCACTTGTCTGGTTGCCTATAGCTAGTAATATTTGCGAATAGAGTAACTGGTTAGTTCCTAGTAGGCCATAACTAACGTAAAAAAGATAATGGAGCAGCTCGCCTATCTTTCCACCCAAACCCCATAGCAACTGAACTTAACACCCCTCTCTAGCACAGAGACAAACACACACTCCAAAACCACATCACCTTTCTGTTTTTGGGTTTTTTTTTTTCTTTCCTCCCCATTCCTATTTGGGCCAAGTCTTTTTTCAGATTGTCAGACTGAAGGCTGAGAATCACTCTTTTCACTGAGATGGAAAGGCACCTCATCTTGTTTACAACGAAGCAGCTATATGCCTTCAAACTGCCTGCTGATTTATCATGACCCTATGACTTTCATAGGGCTTTCCTAGGCAATGAATATCCAGTTGTAATTTTGCCAGCACAGATGCCTCAAATAAATGAAAACTGCTCCTCTTGCTCCTCTGCCACTACAGTAAGGGAAAAGGGAAGTGGGTATTTCAGTGGCCAGTTTTAGCAGAATATGAGGGGCTTGTTCACCTGGAAAGGGGGCCTAATTTTTTTGTGCAGGTCTTCCCATCCCATATTCTTCTTCCAGCCTGCAAAGCACTACTCTACTGCTGTTTTTCTACTACAGGGTGGAAGGCTGTGATTTCCTTTCCCTGCCTGCATTCCCAGCCCTGTGGCTGCAGTTTAAAACGCTGCCGTTTGTTTGTGTGAGAGTTACCCTGTGCTGAGGAGTTGAAATAAAGGCAAAAGTGAAAGGGAGTGAGAAGTAGAAGATGCAAAGAACAAGAAAAACAAACTAAGACAGTGACTGAAGTTCAAGGGTACATTCAGCTGACCTCTCACTGAAGAAGCAATTGACACAAAAGGTTGCTGGTCAGTGAAAGTACCTCTTCAATTACTGGAGATTACTCCATATATCTTTGCCTGGATTTCACCTTGACACCGGGTTTTGCTCTAGCTCTGATATTAAGACAGATTTTTGTATTTCACAAGCAAACCCACTGAGAATTTTCAGCATTTAGGTAATTTTACAAGATATATGCAAAGTGTTTGGGATAGTTGTTTTCCCTTAATTTTATAATTCTTGTTATTTTACTATTTGCTACTATATAATTTCACAATCTTATTACTTATTATTTTACAATTTTACTATTTTTAGTATTTTAAGTATCAATTCAATGAGATATGTATCTTGATTTATTCTCCTGCTTTCTAATAATTTGAAAGTAAAAGTAGCAACATCTTTGTACAAAACCCAGGAGTATCAAACAATTCTGACTTTGATTTTAGGCATAGTTAAACTCTCAAAGCCATAGGATGGCCTCTACACGGGCCCAGTTACGTAAAGCCTCTGCTCTTAAAACTCTTTTTCCACCAAACTAATAAGAGAAGACTGTAGGAGAATCCTGTGTCATACCAAGGGGCCTTCTAGCTTGTGAAATTGTCTACAAAGCTGTTAAACCTAAATTTGCAAAGAATACCCTGTAATTGGGTTTAGTATAACTTACCCGCAAAAGATTTAAAAGAACAATTAAGATTGTGTCATATCTTTGTGTATTGCAAAAAAAGGTCAAAGTAATTAGGTATCAAAAAAGTGACTCAATGGTGATAAGGTAAGAAGGTTGAAATAGGGAAATTGCAAATCATCTCATGGAAGGAAAAGGAAAAAAATAACAATTCTGAAAAGAAAAAAAAGCAGAAGCCCTCCTTCCTAGCTACTCATTTATTCTGGCTTCTCTACAGATGAAAGCAAAATGAACAAAGAAAAGTAGATGTTCAAAAAAACGGTGACAATGAAGACAAAAAATGCATGGAGAGTTGTGATTGCTGAGCTCTGATGAGAAAAATCAGTCATGAAGTTTCTCCCTCTTTCGTAGCAGTGTGCTTCAGCTGTAATGATTTATTTCACTTTGCACATATGAGTTGTGAATTTAAATTATTTGTTTAACACAAAGAAGTGGGCTGAGGCCTCAGGTATCAGGACTGGGAAAGAACCATCTACCAAAGATCTCAGAGAAGAGCTGCCAATCTGAATAAGTACTCAAGGTATGGACAAACACAGTAATCAAGTAATTAAAGTAAGGACAAACATTCTAGTTTAGTACCAGTTTTGTATGGAATATGGCACAAGGACACTGTGCCACAGCTAAATGATTCATTAGTTCTTTTCTTGAGACAATTTTGTATGCACAAAACAAGTTACTTTTATTTTGCTTATATTTGTTAACACTGTATTACAAAAGAAAAATAAATCAATCCTGACATACAACATCCCTGTTTCATCCTCCCACAAATATCCCCTTTGCATAGGTAAATGTAAAGGTTTCCCCTGACATTAAGTCTAGTTGTGTCTGATTCTGGGGGGTTTCTAAACTGAAGAGCCGGCATTGTCTGTAGACGCCTCCTAGGTCACGTGGTTGGCATGACTGCATGAAGCACCATTCCTTTCCAGAAGTGGTACCTATTGATGTCTTCAAACTGCTAGGTTGACAGAAGGTGGGCCTAACAGCTGGAGCTCACCCCGTTCCCCAGATTTGAACTGCCAACCTTTCGGTCAGCAAGTTCAGCAGCTCAGCGGTTTAACCCGGTGCACCAGCAAATGCATATCTGCCACGTATGCTTTTTAAAAGATGGGGAAAGTCACTCTTCCCATATTAAGTATGAAAAGATTATCAAACTGCATTGCGTGGTCTTAAAAATTTCCCAGATTCAAGATGTTAACAGATGTCATCAACCAATTAGCCAAATTCATCACCCCTTGTATTCATTCATCCTACCCATCTCCTAGGACTCATTTTGAGGTGTTCAGACCATCCTTGAAGAAAAGGAATGGACAGATAAACCAAAGCAAATGCTGCTATAATGTGATTTTATTCCCTCTTACAAGTAAATGCTCTGACAAATTACTACTTCTTTTGCAATGGCTACAAAATCTATTTTCCACATTAAACTATATGTTTTCTTATAATAATAGAATGGAGAATTATTTCAGTCCATCTTATTAAAAAGCCGTCAATCTGCAAAGAGGCTTGGAAAGTGATACCCATTGTGCAAATGCCTATTTAAAAGGTCAGAGTGAAGTCTACTTTTCCATTTCCAATCAGAATATGCTTTCAGTAAGTGCTTGCATGCAGAGGGCAAGTGTACAAGAATATACTGGATAGACTTCTCTCACCAGGTACTTGAAAAACCTTTCTGAAACTCACAGCGCAAGAAAAGTACTTAACAATGTTCCAACCTGTTCTCATGATGTATCAATTCCGGGCAGCAATATGTCAGTAAGAAGAGAAAATTTTGTGGGGAGCGGCAGGGGCCATTTGACTATACTGAGTTAATCACATCCTCCAAGCCAGTGATTTCCAAACTCTGATTCCCCTGATGTTTTGGAATTCAACTCGTTCAACCCCCAACAGCCTCAGCTACTTTGGCCAATGGCCAGAGTTCCTGGAGCTCATGTACAAAAGACCTAAAGAACCAGAGTTTGGGAATCAGTGCTCTAAACCAATGCTACTCCAAAATGGGGTTCCCAGATCAAGCGTGCTAGAAATTGGGACATCCCACATCTTTGCACCCTTGGCTCACCACGCATTGGATGGAAGGCTGATTGTATAATTATCCAAATTTATACAAAGTAAAGGGATCTCTATGTATAGGTGATGGTAAAGTTAAAGGTAAAGGTTTCCCTTTGACATTAAGTCTAGTTGTGTCCGACGCTGGGGGGTGGGGCTTATCTCCCTTTCTAAGCCAAAGAGCCAGCATTGTCTGTAGACACCTCCTAGGTAATGTCGCTGGTATGACTGCATGGAGTGCCATTACCTTCCCACTGAAGCAGTATCTATTGATCTACTCACCTTTGCATGTTTTCAAACTGCTAGATTGGCAGAATCTGAGGCTAACAGCAGGAGCTTACCCAGCTCTCCAGATTTGAACCAACCTTTCAGTCAGCAAGTTCTGCAGCTCAGCGGTTTAACCTACTGCGCCACTGGAGGCTCCGTTGACAGAAATACCCTATATACTCATGAAAAAAATCTAGAAAACCTGTGTCAAGTTATCTATCTATGAAGACCTTCCCTAGAGGTCTTTAAAAAGAACCTTAAAACCTGGCTCTTCCGCTGCGCCTTTGATGAGTAGGTATATAATCCCACATGATTGCTCTGCTTCAAAGTTCTGTCACTGGAGTATACATCCCCCCTCGTGGGAAAGCTTCCTTCCACAACTCCCGCTGGAATGAGCCCTCCTCCGTAAATTATCTGCTTCCCTCTTTTATCTCACCCGACTTTTTAATTAGTTTTAATCAGTTTATCCTCTTGATTACTACATGTTGCCCGCCCATTATTATTGTGCCTGTGCATATTTTTTATTTTTCATATTGTTATGTATTCATGTGTTTTATTTAACTATGATGTTATTGTTTATTGTTCGTGTTTTCGGTTTGTGTTTTTGGTTTTCTTTATTGTAACTGTTATTTGGGCTTGGCCTCATGTAAGCCGCTCCAAGTCCCCATTGGGGAGATGGTGGCAGGGTAACAAATAAAGTTTTTTATTTTTTTTTTATTATTATTATTATTATTATTATTATTATTATTATTATTACCGTACCTTTAGTCTTATTTTAAAAAGCATCCATCTCTTTCTCTGAATAGAGTGGTTAAAGGCAAGAATGTAGTCCATCCTGGGAGAATCTAAAAATAAGCACTAAACCCCTCTACCCCACCGTTGTGATGCCACTTCTGGCCTTTTTGAATGTGGGGGCAGGAGAAATGATCCTGGTGACAAGGGGCAGCTGCCTCCCTGAATTAGAATTGGTGTTTTCATCTCTCCATAGAATGACTCTTGACTTATCCATGGGTCACCTTATACATGAGTACATACTCACTCCCACTCTATATATATGGCCAATAATTTCATCAGAAAGAAAGGTACTACATCAGTGGTTCTCAAACTGTGGGTCCCTGATGTTTTGGCCTTCAACTCCCAGAAATCCTAACAGCTGGTAAACTGGCTGGGATTTTTGGGAGTTGTAGGCCAAAACACCTGGGGACCCACAGGTTGAGAACCACTGTCTTAGGCAATATAACTACCAAGTGTCTGGCACTCTCACTAACGTTGAAGTTCCTTCATTACTTCTGTACTTCATGATCCTTTTTCAAGGGAAGTGCGAGCAGTCCTGAGAAACCACTGCACTAGATAAACTAATGTTTTCCCCAAAAATGTTAGTCATGACCTTTTCAAAGGAAACTGGCCATGCATGTATTCTGGCTTCCTGTATCTCTATATCAGCCTTTCAAAATAAAACTGGGCATGAGATAAATCAGAAAGACATTCTCGACAGCAATACATCTAAATGCTACTTTCCAGAGCATTTCTAGCAAGATTTCCACGTATAACTTCACAAAGAACTGCCAAGAATTACCTGAGGGAAAACAGGTAGCTGTACATCTTGAGAGAATAGTAAATTTAAAATATGTGTGTACTGTTAAAGCCTTGTGATTTAAAAGAAGCTCTAAATGAAATTGCTACTACTAAAATAATAAATGTTTTTCTTTGTGAAATTTGGTAGGAAGGACAGCCTATGAAACAAGTCAGGTACTTCACATTTTTCATATACTAGAACATTTTTGACAGGACTTGAGATTGCTATTTGCAAAGAAAAATCCTCTCATGTTTTCCACATCCATTACATTCATGAAAATGACTATTGCAAAAGCTATTTAGGAAATGAGGGAAAAGAAAGAAAATGGTGCAAGGAGTACTTCAATTACTCAGCTTAGTTCTGAAGTACATTAGTTCTTTTCACAACAGAGCTGAGGTGTTTTTCAAGAGTTTATCAAGCCTTCTGAATATCAAAACCATTAGTAATTTGCAAGGGATTCTTCTAAAAACATGAGCAATAGCAAGTTTGTCACTAAATCATAAGAGCTGTACTGAAGATGCAACTAAAAGAGTTTCATATCTTGAATCATTACTCTAGCCTGTTAGAAAATTGAAAACTAACTATAATGTAACAAAAGGTGCAGAGCGGAAGTTTCAAATCAATACCATATTATTTTTGCAAACAAAAATGCATCTTTGCATATCGCATCTGCCTAAAATGCAGGAAAGAAAATTGCATAGATCTCATTGAAACGTCAGGCCCCTTTTACACCGCCCTATATCCCAGGATCTGATCCCAGATTATCTTCTTTAAACTGGATTATATGAGTCTCCACTGCCAAATAATCTGGGATAAACAGATAATCTGGGATCCGATCCTAGGCTATAGAGACAGCGTGGAAGGAGCCTCAGAAGCAGTCTGTTAGGTTCCCTAACCTTTTCAGAAAGAATTCTGATTCTCGGGAAGGTTTTAAGCAGAGGAGGGGGGAGCACTCTATGTTTCTTAAGATAACACAAGTACTAATCTTAATTACTAATAACATCAATAAAGAATTTAACACCGTTCTCGAAAGTTATTTGCACAAATCAAAACATTCAGCAATTATGTTATAAAGCACATAGTGATGTCCAAGTGGGAGTTCTTGTCCAAGTTAGAGTATCTGTTCTATTACTACTTTATATTAATATCCAAACCTTCCTCCAAGGTAGTTGAGGACATCTACTCTATAGTTATAATCTCATCAAGCAAGCTATATCTAGGAAAATGGCTCTTTATTTTCAAAAAGGCATGCCATTATTTATTTGTAATATGCCGTCTTCCCTTCATTAATTTGATATAGTTTTTAAAACGTCATTTGACTTGTTATAATGCTGACATAACATTAAGATCAGTGTTGCTATAAACCCTGCTCCCCCCCCCCAAAAAAAAACCAACTAATTATTTTGTTAAAACTGAACCAATGACACCAATGTCAGAATTATGACACCATTCCTCATAAACATTTTGAAAGGCAGGATCTCAGAAGTAGCACAGGAAATGCCAATTGCTAGTCAATTCCTGGCACAACAGAATTGGATCTATATTAGATGTCACAATGTGCTATTCAAAATACATGATTTCTTTAAAAAAAGAATTATGTTTATAATCCTGTGTTTTTAGTTGCTTTGAGTTTCCTATAAGAGAAGAAAGCAGGATATAAATGAATACCATCATCACCTTTTTCGAGTTCAGCACTGGACCTGCTTTCTAGATGATTTGATTAAATGCAACCCAAACACAAAGTGCAGAGAGGGGTGCATTAACTTATGGTAGTCTTGCTTACCTGTTGTCATTGTGTTAAGTGTGTTCACTCTAAATATTTCCAATACAATTCTCCGATACTCAACACAGTTTAGGGAAGAAGAAGAAAGAACAGGAAGAAAGAAAAGGAAAAAACGCCTAAGTGAAACGAAGTGTGGAGGTGGAGTGTAGGTTCTTACCTGGAATTGGCTGCTTTAAGGTCACAGAAGTGGGAGAACAAAGCTTTCACTACATCATTGCAGACAACTTTAACTACATCAATATGACTGAGCCTTTGCCGCAGCTGCTTGGCAACTTCCCAGAAGTCTTCCAATAGCAGGTGATACAGTTGTCCCTCATCTCGGCTAAGATGCCCATACCAAGACAAAATGTAATCTCTGTAGCTATAGTCAAACACTGGAACAAAAACAATACCAAAGGTGATGTGGTGGGATTCAATCAGGAATCATTGTTTTTTTTCTTTTCTTTTCTTTTCTTTTCTTTTCTTTTCTTTTGAGATTATCTTACTAACAATTCCTGAAAAATATTTCTGTTGGGTTGCTGTGAGTTTTCTGGGCTCCTGGACCAGGGCCATATAGCCTGGAAACTCACAGCAACCCAATGATTGTGGCCATGAAAGCCTTCGACAACACAATATTTCTGTTATTTTCCCTTTAAAATTTACATTCTCTCTCTCTTTGAAAAAATGAGACATGTAATGTTGCAGTACAAAAGAAAACACTGATTGTAAGAAAGATTACTAGACTTCAACAAGGAAAAGCCTGTATGTAGATTTAGTCAGTCAGCAGCCTGAACAGAAATCCCAAGTGGCTGCCTAGTATTACAAGGATGGTTGCCAGATTTCGGATTTTAAACTAGAGAAGGTTCCTATAACTCTAATGGTTCTGTAAATGAGCGAATTTCAGCAGCTGCTGAATTTTCTGGTTGCATGACAAGCAATCTCTACTGAGTTATTGTAGGTTTTTTGGGATATAGGGCCATGCTCTAGAAGCATCCTCTCCTCACAACCTGAGGATGCCTGCCATAGATGAAGGCGAAACATCAGGAGAGAATGCTTCTGAAACATGTCCATATACGTAGCCCGAAAACCCTACAATAACCCAGTGATTTCAGCCATGGAAGCCTTCAACAATACAGATCTCATGGCAACAATTATGGAGACAAAGACATCTAAAAAACTTATCAATACAGGTTAAAGAAAATTATTACAAGTTAATATGGAAATGGTACCTAACACCAGTAAGAATAGCAAATATAAATAAAAACTATTCAAAAAATCGCTGGAGAGGATGTCAAGAATTAGGAACATATATACATATGTGGTGGCAATGTAAATATGTAAATAAATTTTGGGGGAAAGTATTTAGAGAAATAGAAGATATAATGAGCATTAAAATAGAAAGAAGTCCTAGTATAGCCTTATTATCATTATATAATAATAAACAATTGAAAAAAGAGGATAAAGATGTGATAATAAATTTATTAACAATAGCAAGACTGCTTATAGCAAGGAATTGGAAAAGAGAAATAAATACACAAATAGAGGAGTGGTACAAGGTAGTATGGAAATTGGCAATAAATGATAAGCTGACATGTATATTAAAAGTTAAAAGAGGTATATGGAAACAAAGTGATTTTGATGATGTATGGAGAAAAATTATTGAAAAAGGATTAAAAAATAGAGAAGGAAAACTACCTCCACAAGAAGAATTGAAATTTTGGACAGATGATATGTAAAAGCTGTGGCTTGGGGGGGGGGGGGAGCACAGCAGTGAGGGTTAGAAAAAATGTATAAGCAGAAAAATAACACTAGATATCAAAGTTTAAAAAAGAACAAGAAAAAACCAATACAGATCTCTACTGAAATTCTCCATTCTACACAACCACAGGAGCCCCCTATAGTTTTCACTCTGGCAACCTTAACTAGTTAGAGGTGAATGATGCAGTACATCTATCAAACACACCATTTTGCAACATCTCAAAAATGGGGTTTATTAATTTGTTTGCATATAGTGAGAATTTAGCAAAAGTTCTGGGGAAAAAACAAGATAATTGAGGACGTGATAGTTGATGATATACAATTAGAAAAATATATGTTCTTAATTGCTACTATGAAAAAAATCAGTATCCCAATACTAGAAAACTAGTAGAAAGCCCACAACACAACAATAGCTAAACAGCTTTCAGGATAAAGTTTAGTACAGTATACTATAACATGTTATGTATAACATGTGTGACATTTGAATAGGAAGAAAAAATGAATATAGCTAATAAACTCATAGCAGCTTGGGATCTTTTTTTAAACACTATGAAATTTAGAAATGAGATGTAATATTATCACATCAACTTTTGTAGACAAATAAGGATAATATTCTGAAATAATTATTTTACTTTTAGTTCTGGAATTTACTTATTCAATCATGCTGTAAATTTTGTGTTGCTTTGTTTTGTTTTCTAGTAGAAACATGTAGCATCCACAACAGTTTCCCAATTATGAGTTGAAACCACTTCACATCAATTTGGCTCTCAAATGTATACATATATACATTCAGTTCATCTACAAATGTATATCTTGATTACACTCTCAAATAATTTTGTATAATAAGAACTCTCAATTGGGAAACTGTTGTGGATGCCATATGCAATGCACTCGGACTATGGAGAATCCCCACTTGGCTATGAAAATCTCATGAGTAACTTTGGGTAAATCTCACTCTCTTTGTCCTATAAGGTGGCAAAAGCCCCCCTCTTAACAAATCTTGCCAAGAAACACCTTAGGATCACCATAAGTTGGAAACTACTTAAAGGCACAACAATTAACAATTAAAAGGTAGCATTAAATGAAACCCTCGAGTTTTTATTTTAATATAACTCATACACTACAGTGGAGTACTGGGAATGAAAACCTTCCATTAATAATTTATTATCTTCTGGTCTCAACCCAGAGATGGACAACTTTGATGAGTCTGGAGTCCAATTTCTGGCCAAAGGCTGCACCATCACTTTACTGGGCCACTGAAATTCAGTGGTAAATTATGTTATATTTCAATTGCAGATTTCACAAAGTGCGTTACAACAAAATTTTGCAATCTGCCACAAAACTTTGGGAGCACGGTTTCAGGAACTCGGGAATGCAAGAACAGAGTTGGTGGGAACACGTGTCTTTGAGATACGCACTGTCTACCCAGTGCTGCATAATCTTTTAAGACTTACCTTCTTTCAGAGCTTTGTCCATGTTATGAGAAATCACCACTCTCCTTGACTGAACAGTTTCATGTGCGTTTCCAAGTAAAAGATTCTAGAAGAAAGAAAAAACATACACATACCCCTAAGTGCACATAAAAGCAAGAGAGTTTGTTTACTAGATCTGGAACAGTCCACAATGTGTCTGAAATACAGAGCTAATTTTTATGTAGAAATTACCATCATTAAACTGGAATTTTCCTTCAAAATGTTGCCAAAAACCTGAGCCAAGCTTCCAACTCCAGACTTGCTCAACAACGATTAATCTTGCAGATTACAAAATGTCAGTCACACACAAATATGCATATTATGTAAACTGAAGAGTCAAGATTTATATTTTATTAAAGTAAATGGGTAAAGTTTGACCAGGAAATGGACAACATTTTACAATGTCTTCTTCAGTTAAAAAGGTCTACTCTAGGTGGGACTGAGACTGGTTTAAAACCAAAATACCTTTTAAGAAAAGATAAATGCAACATTACCATCAAAACGACTAAATGCAAGTAACTATATGCTATAAAACACATGAAAAGCAGACATGTATTCTCATTCATTCAATTAAAATTACTGATTATAGCAGTGGTTCTCAACCTGGGGTCCCCAGATGTTTTTGGCCTACAAGTCCCAGAAATCCCAGCCAGTTTACCAGCTGTTAGGATTTCTGGGAGTTGACGGCCAAAAACATCTGGGGAACCGAGGTTGAGAACCACTGTTCTAACCACTTATCTCAAGGGGCAGTTAAATGCAATCTGGGATACTCATGGCTTCTCTGTTCAATTTTTTTTGGTTGTTCAATTTCTGACAACCACAAGAGTGTGTGAACACCAACTGGATTGGGACCAGAGGCTGGAATGAGAGAGAGAAGTGAATCCAGATATGTTTCTTTGTTCCTTCCCAACACACGATCATCAGTCTATCAATTCTAACAACTTCAATCATGTGTTGTCGAAGGCTTTCATGGCTGGAATCACTAGGTTCTTGTGGGTTTTTTTGGGCTGTAGGGCCATGTTCTAGAGGCATTTCTCCTGACATTTCGCCTGCATCTATGGCAAGCATCCTCAGAGGTAGTGAGGTCTGTTGGAAATAGGACAATGGGTTTAATTTCAATCATCTTTGCACTGAGAACAGAGGAGATTATCTGGCAGAACAACAACCTTCCTAAAGACAATAGATCCCATCTGATCTTGAAAGCTAAGCAGGGACTTCTCTGGTTAGGATCTGGATGAGAGACCACAAATGAATACCAGGTGCTGTATGCTAAATGCTCCTCTGTTCCTAAGACCTAAGTGTATGAACATATGAAAATCAGTAGTCTTTCAGATATTCCAGTCTTAAGTTATTACGGGCTTTAAAGTCAAAATTTCAAAGCATGCCCTTTCCCCAAAAACGTTTTCAAACACTCAGCACAAAAAGACAAAACGAAAAGCAAATTTATTCCAGCCTCTTGATTTTTTTTATGGCAGATGCTACAGGGGAAAATAAACCAATTAACAAACCCATCAATAGTTTCTGGAGCACTATGAGGAAGTTAGAACTGGAATTGAGCCAGGAACATAAAGGACATAATGATCTTCGAATGTCCAGACAAAATTTTCTGCTTCAATATAGGCAGAGATTAAAAACCCAGCTGCAGAAGAAGCAATTTCAGATGAGTCACACAAGCTTAATATTCAATATTGAGTCAATTAATATTCTTCACCAGGAATCCAACTATCTCAGGATGTCAATTAATGTCCAGTTCAGCTTTGATAATGAAAAACCATTGCTCTTGGTAGCATTTTAATATTTGTTATCTAACTGTTATTTTAGGATATGTGATTGCTACTGAACCATCTATCCCCCGGTGCAATAGCCAAGGCAATTTATAACCTGGCTTAAAAATCTAATATATGAGTAAGTCTTTTCCCTAAGCATTCAACCTTTTCATTAAAAAAAAAAGAAAACCTTTAACTTTGCCCTTTTGTAAACTGTTTTTATATGTTGTGCACCGCCGCGAGTCGCCCTAGGGCTGAGAGCGGCAATCAATAAATGCAGTAAATAAATAAATAAATAAATAAATAAATAAACAAACTAACTAGTTTCCCATTACGAATTAATTGGAAAACTATAGTTACCATTTCCAGAGTAAGTCAGGGTATTAAACAGTTTGAAATTGCATCAATGCCTTGGGCTTGGCCTATTCCAAATATAATAACTACAGTTTCCTATTTCAGACAAAATTGGAAACTATGTCTGAATTGAGTCTTTCCTGTTCAAGTGTTCGCAGTACAAAGTAAGGAACACATTCTATATCGCCACTTCCATGCTTGCCTAAAGGTATTTATGATTGCTATAGCATTTAATTATGCATGTTATAACCACAGTTAGTCTTTTGTATCAATCATCCACAGTTTTAAATTATTTTTTAAAATATTATAATTCAAAAGTGATTTACTATGCAGCATGCATTGCAATTGGATGTTCAAGAATAACAAATCAAATGCATACTGCTGTGGGTGAAAACTGACAACAAGATTCTTTGGATCTCAGGCTTCACAAACAAAATGTTAATCTTGAGTAACTATTCCAGTTTTGCATAGCAGAGCAGCTAGAGAATGGGGATAATAATGTAACCCCCTCCTCTCTCTCTCTCTCTCTCTCTCTCTCTCTCTCTCTATATATATATATATATATTCCTTAAAAATACGTTGGTATTTCATCAATTGGGGAAAACACATTCTCAATGCAAATACACAACAAATCTAAACAGCATGTACATCCCCAGTAGAATTATTTAGAATTGTTTCCTTCTTCATCCGCAAAAATGTGCTGGACCATTACTTAAAGATAACGATTACCAGGAAGTACACATCAGGCCTCAGTTATGCTGGTTCTCACTTTACACTGAAACTGATCCATTAATAAAGACCACTTAACAGTTTTAAAATATATTGTCAAAGGCTTTTGTGGCTGGAATGACGGGTGTTGTGTTGTTTCTGGGCTGTATGGCTGTGTTCTAGCAACATTTTCTCCTGGCATTTTTCTTACATCTGTGGCTGGCATCTTCAGAGGATGCCAGCCGCAGGTGCAGGCAAACGTCAAGAGACAATGATGCTACAACACGGCCATACAATACCCCAGTTTTTAAACCAGCGAGGGCAAAACTGAAGAACTATTAATTTATTTCAAATAGCAAGGAAACTGTGGCCAATGTACTAATATGGATGAGATGTGTGGGCTAGGAAAGTACGTCAACTGATTTATTTGCAAAATTAAAACCAACCTTTACAGAAAAAAACCATAATCTAGTGATATATATACTACAATGGCCAATACCCATTTTGATGCCTCAAATTTTAGACCTATTTCTGCATATATTTGACCTGCTGATTCCAAAAATGGCACCAGGTTTCCCCTATCAGCTCTATTTTTGAGATACAGAACATATGCCATATCCCAGTCTTCATCTGATCGCATACAGAAAATCATGATAACTCTATCTAAGCTACGGTCTACCCAGTGCAATTTTCTGAATCATCCCCCTCCAAATAACCTAAACATCAAGAAACCAGGAATTTGGAGGGGGGGGGTTGCTGTACGATATGGTGGGATAGACATTCTATCCTTTGTTTCCCACTTGTTTTCAGAAACATATTGGTTGAAGAAATATGAAGAGCTCAAAAGTCTGCAAACAATTTGTACCCTTTGAGTTTGTCTCATAATAAACATGTATTATATGTAATAAACGTATTATAAAAATATGAACCTTTGATTTCTCTCCCTTTATTTGAAAAGCCACCATAAATATCCACAAATAGATCACTGAAAAATAGATCACTAAAATGTATCTCCACATAAACTTTATTAGCAAATGAAGAATTAGCAGCTTGGTCTTTAATAATTCAAAGAGTAACACTCCTCAGGACTGCTAACAGCAAGTACCTGGGGATTACAGCAAGATTTACATTCTGGAAGCAAAGGTTCAACAAAGGGCCCTTCCAGACAGGCTCTCTATCCCAGGATTTGATCCCAGGTTTTCTGTTTATCCCAGATTATCTGGCAGTGCTGACTGACATAATCCTGTTTAAAGCAGAAAACCTGGGATCAGATCACGGGATATAGGGCCTGTCTGGAAAGGCCCAGAGTGCATGCAATAGAAAGCACTTGGTGGCACATGCTTTGAATTTCTTTACATAATAAAATAAACAACTGACTATTCAATCACTACTTTGCATGAAGTTGATAGTCTCAAGGATCAAATAAAATCTGTTTGATAAGTTGAATGAATGCAAATATTGCAGTGCAACAAACCCTGTTGTCAAGAGGGAATGTTAAAGGCCAAGGGCATTGATGAATGGTTTGATAACTAGCCAATTTATCTGATTTTGCCTTCAGATAACATTGTTCTTCCATGAAATTTCACACTAAAACTGTGACACAACAAATCTGTGACAGTTTTCCAGATTTTTAAATAAATATATATGTATATAAATATCACAATACAGGGGAGAGTGAAAGAAATCAAGCTCTATGCCTGATGCAGATACCAACCCAGCACAAGTTTGATTGGTATACAAACAGTAGCACTTGTCAGCTTGACTTGCCAGACAAGTTTTTGCTCTGTTCACAGTAACTGCAGCCAATATTTCACGAGGCAGTCACATTCAGCAGCCTCTCAACACCTAAGAAAAGGCAAACTATGAAATAAGGAGATGCAGTTGACTGGCTATTCACTACCACTGTCAACAATAATCGCATAACATGAGTAACGAAACTACAGTTAGCATATGAACCAACCTAGGCAAACCATACATAATAAAGGCATGGCAATCCTGTAGACTCCAAACTTCCCAGCATTCACAAAACTCAATTTATACTCTCTCATCTAATTATAGAATAACCAAAGGACTGTATCCAAAGTTAAAGTACTCTATCTTACATTGCCATCTATCCTTGCTGTTGCCAATTGAGTGATGCACTTTATCCATCAGCCCTATCCCCACGATTGATTTGCACCAGTCCGTCCACCCATGCCCAGTAAATGACCATTATTGCAGGTTAATTGGTTGTTGGTTGATGTTTGCTTTCATATTTTGTTATCTTATTTTATTTTGTTTTATGCTGTTGTTTATGTATTTTAATATGTTGTATTTTTACTATGATGATCGGGCTTGTCCCCATATAAGCCGCCCCAAGTCCTTTAGGGGAGATAGAGGCAGGGTACCAAAAAAACCCTGCCTTACAAGCATTGGTGAAGGCATCTGAATGAAGAATTCATAAAGAAATGTTCCTCTCTCATTCATCACACTAATAATTTTCCAGTAGTTATGATTCCTGTATAGGATTGCATATACAATGATATGCAAGACACACATGACTCTTCTGGGTCTCAAATACACCAGATTTGGGATAATCACAGCAAATCAGCTCTATTTGCTATTTGACAGAAGTGAGTGAAAAGGAGTATTTTGCATGAAACCAATTTAATGGGCCAACAGTTGGGTTTGTGGCTTACCTGATGTCCCCTCTTTGTAAGCAGCATTAATCTCTCTTTGGTTAGACTACCGAGTTGCATGATTCAATTTCTAATCATGGTTAATGTTGTGTATTTTTACTGCTTTTCTTATCTGAATTTGTTCTCTGCACTAAGAGAGACACAAATGGCTCATGGTCGAAGTGAAGAGAGAGGGCTTAGCAAAACAAAACATGTCTAGGATGGCGCAACACAGACACAAAACGCAGGGCCAATTTGGTGTACTGCAAAGAGATCAGGAAAACTTAGAGCCAGGATAAGCTGAGGCTTCCAAGAGATGTTAAAACAACAAGATCGTTCTTTGATGATCTTAGAAACAAAGTGATGATAAAGGGTGTGTGTCTTCTACTACAAGTAGTCTTATTCAACCTGGAGCAAGTCCCCCCGCCCCCCGCCCCGTGTCAGGAGCGACTTGAAAAACTGCAAGTCACTTCTGGTGTGAGAGAATTGGTCATCTGCAAGGACATTGCTCAGGGAGACCCAGATGTTTTACTATCTGATGGAAGGCTTCTCATGTCCCCAAATGAGAAGCTGGAGCTGACAGACGGAAGCTCACCCCGCTCCCCGGATTTGAACTGCTGACCTTTCAGTCAGCAGTCTTGCTGGCACAAGGGTTTAACCCATTGCACCACCAGGGACTCCTACCTGGAGCAAGTGATATGTGGGAATATATAAGGATATGGTTCGAAACCATCTAGCTAGATGACTTATGAGCTCAAGTTTAAATCTGAAGTCAAATTAATTGCATCCTCAAACACTGAAGAACTTCTGGATCCTAAGCCACTGCTTGTAAACTCTGAGAATTTTTGGTGAATAGGAGATATACGAGGAGACTGGAGTTGTGCACCCGGTATTCTCATTTTTACAAAAAGGAAACATGTGAGTGGAGGAAACAGACCAGCCTAATGCCAATACAAGGCAAAATTCTAAAATAATTACCAAGCAGTTACGATAAAAAAAAAAAGGAAAATCAATGTATAGGAATCAACCTATTTGTCAAGAGTAAATCACACAACTCATCTTCCTCTTTTTCTTACTGAATTACTAGTTAGATAGGTCATGGGAATGTTGTGAATATGGTATGTCTTGATTTAGGCAATTTTTTCTCACAAAGTTTCCAATGACATCCTTGCTGATAAACTGATAAAATGCAGTTGGGCTAAAAATACAGTTAGATGGATCCACTGTACAATGAGCAATTATGAGTGGAAATTACTAGGATAGCATTCTACGTCGATGTCATAGAGTTGTCCATACCTTTATTTCAGTGTTTCTCAAACTGTGCTCATCCAAGTGTTTTGGACTTCAGCCCCAAGAAATCCCAGCCAGCTTTCCAGGTGTTAGGAATTGTAGGAGCTGAATTCCAAAACATATGGAGGAGCACCATTTGTGAAACTCTGCTTTATGCTGTTGATTTCTTAAAAATAAATACCTAATTGAGATTATTGGAGGGTTGCCCCACTTATATGCTTATGTGCATGTGTCCACTGGAAATTCTAGAAATTCCTAGGGAGGTGTTCTCTATATGGCAGAAGTTGACTACAGTGTCACGCTGGAGGACCTAAAAGTTAGTAAAGTTTCATCAAATCCACAAATAATCAAATCCACAAAAGTTAAACTTGCAAAAGTTTGGAGGGCCAACTGTATCTATATAAATAGATATTAGAAACTAATAAATACACAATTACAGGATGGAGATTATCTGACTTGGTAAAACATATCTAAAATTGCCTTAGGTGTATTAGTAGAACAAAAAATGAGGATGAGTAGGCACTGTGATGCAGCAACTAAGAAACTAAGGCAATCTTGTATTTTATTTGCAAATGTATAGCATCCAGGTCACAGTCAGGAAGTAATAGTTCCCATCTACATTACTTCATTTGCATTTGGAACAATATGTCCGGTTCTGGAGGTAATAATGCAAAGGACACTGATAAAGAACAAACAAGATGTTGTGTAGTACGAAATCAGATCTTATAAAAATAGTCAAAGGAACAGGGTATGTTTAGTCTAGAGAAAAAAAGATTAAGTGGAAACATAAAAGTGGTTTTCAAACATCTAATACCCTATGAGAAAAAAGATACAGCAGCATTATTCAAGTGTAAGTTTACTCTAGATTGAACTAAATTTAATTTGAAATAACTACATAGGAGAATGGGTAAATTAAGGATTTCTATTTCGCTTCTTTAAAAATGTCATGTCAAAGATTGCCATGTAGGACAAAATCTTGAAGCTCAAGGGAAGAACATGTTCATAGGGAGTTTGCCCAGTTCTGCCCTGCCAGTTCACACAAGCAAAATAACATGGCAGTCAAAGAGTTGATTCTTACAATTTTTTACAGAAACAAATGTTCTTTATTTCCTTTGGTTCAATTCTCATTTGAAAAGGTAAATCTGTGCCAGAGCTCTACCTCTTCAGCCTGATTCGTGGAGGGTCACATAGAGATGTGCTTTCTGCATTTTTATTTTAAAGCATCTCTTTACATAGCAATGTAACTATCAAGAAAAAAACCTGAGCACTTAGTCTTCTACTTGCAGAGAGAGCTGTGATAATTTGTTTTGTTTTTGGATGGACAAGCCTTCCACTTTGCAAGCTGTTTTTCTGCAGCAGTACACTTCAGAAGAAAGTTTGCCATTTCAGTGAAAACAAAACTCAGACAGTGAGATATCATTAACATTCTGCACAACTCTGGCACCTTTCCTTATATCTATTAAGTCTTATATTTCTAGTTTCAACCCAAAGAGCTACAACAAAACAGAGGAAAGCTTCGCCTCGAAAATGCAAAAAGGACCTGAAACATACAGGCACCTGAGGCAGGAAATGTAAATGTTATCTCAGGGCAACAACGAACAGTTTAACTACCCTTGAATGGTACCCATTTCTGTTCATATAGTCAGAGACTGAAAAGAGCAATTAGACACATCTTCACAGTGCTGGCACTTTCCTCCTTGGCCTCAGCCACTTTCCTTTGTACTTCCTGTTTTATTTAGTTTGGAAACCTGAAACCAGGGATATCTGAGTTATGTATTTGTACTTTTCTTTGGGAACTTTCTGGCTAAATGTTGAATCTCTAAAGTCTTTGGTACAACAACTGCATAAATAAAACAGCCTCTATTAAAATGAAACAATTGAATAAGGAGAAGAACGAAATGCTGAATACTATAGTAGTTTGTTTCAGACTGGGATCATATTTCAGCACTCTCTGGAAGAACGTAGCAAATTGATGGGGTTATGGTACTGAACTGAACCAGCACCCGAAATGTATTTTTAATCCTACTTTGAACTGTACTGAATTTTCCACACTTTGCAATTTTGGGTCCTGGAACCCAAACAACCAGAGCAACTGCACTGTCACTTCCCAGGAAAAAACATGATTTCTGCATAATTCAACAGGAAATAAGGTGCTAAGTTGCTTAAGCACCCCTACTTATCTTCTCCAAGTAGCCAGATTTCATTTTTCTATTCTCTGTAAGCCCTGCATAAGGCACTTCTAATCTTGATTATAGTTTTATATGAGATTTCCTTTTAAAAGAAGAGATGCCCAGATTCAAACAAACCAGAACTTTGAACTCCTAGCTCTCAATAGCCGTTGGAGTGCAAAGTTGGAGGGAAATCACACTCTACAGCCTCTTCCACACAGCTGAATAAAATCCCACATAAAATCTGCTTTTAACTAGAATATATGGCAGTGTGGACTCAGATAACCCAGTTCAAAGCAGATATTGTGGGATCTTCTGCCTTGATATGGCTGTGTAGAAGGGCCCTATATGAGCTCAGAGGCAATTTAATCCTGATTTTACGGCTACACTGGAGAAGGTAAGCAGTTTGAACTCAATGCAGAGCATAGAAGTTGCCATTTGATGTGGTTTTTTGTGTGCTCTGGCAAAGAGCAGTGGTACCTCATCAAAGAAGCATGCAACCTCTGAAATGCCAATTCATTTATTTAAGGCCACCTAATTGAGAATGTAATAGCACAATTCCCAAGATCCCATAGCACTGAGCCTTTAAAACCCTAGACTGTTCAAGTCCTGGGTACTTGGCCGACCACATCCTCTTGTACGAACCCGCCTGGACCCTGAGATCTTCAAAAGAGGCCCTTCTCTTGGTCCCACCTCCATCTCAAGCTCGTAAGGGATTCAAGTTGGTTTACAACAGATGTCGGCAAACATTCAATGCCGTGATAAGTTGAACAAGGACAAAAACAACCAACCCCCAAATCCCAAAAACAAATCCTCATCTACATTAAAAAATAATAACACATTATCTAAACTTAGATGGCAAGCATAATAAATGTACAATTTCACTACTAAGACTTAGGGAGGCAAAATGGGAATCTAAACAAAACAAGATAAAGATAACATTTAAAATTTCTTTACAACCAGCAGCTAGAGCAGGCATGGAGAAACTTCAGCCTTTCAGGTGTTTTGGACTTCAACTCCCACAATTCCTAACAGTGGGAGTTGGAGTCCAAAACACCTGGAGGGCCAAAGTTCGCCTATGCCTGGTGTAGATCCATGCGATGACTCCGGAGACCAGAGTTTGTATAACCACTCTGGCTGGATCTACACTGCCCTTTATCCCAGGATCTGATCCCAGATTATCTGCTTTGAACTGGATTATATGAGTCTATATTGCCAGACAATCGGGGTAAACAGATAACCTGGGATCAGATCCTGGGTTATGGGGCAGCCTGAAAACGTGGTTGTTCCAGTGTGCCTTCCCAGAATAGGAGAACTCTCAGCAATATGCCCTCATAATGCACTTTAACACTGACTTAGGATGGATTGTTGTTCCCTCGTTTCTCTCTGAAAAATTCTATCCAGTTATATTTTTACCTGTTCAAGTCAGCATATTTTCAATTTTAATCTATTACATTTGTCCCAGCCATTTTAAAGCTGTTTATATGTCACTATTGATAGTTGTTTTGTTATGTGATTCATATGATTTGTATTTTATTGATGTGTTATTGATGTTGTTTGATGTATTTTGGGCTTGGCCTCATGTAAGCCGCACTGAGTTACATGGGGAGATGGTAGAGGGGTACAAATAAAGTTGTTGTTGTTATTATTATTATTATTATTATTATTATTATTATTATTATTATTATTATTGTAGATCCAGCCACAGTGAGCAACCCTTAGGTTAGTGGTTCCCAAACTTATTTGGCCTACCCTCTGGAAATCGATTTTTCTAAATCTTCTCTTCTTTCTTGTATGCTTTCACCACGCCCTTACAGTTATTCATCACCCCCAAATGCACCTGTGGCCATTACCGCCCCCTCCCCCCCGATTGCTACAGCACCCACCAGGGGGCGGTAACGCCCACTTTGGGAATCACTGCCTTAGGTAGAGGGCTGAAGTTTGCCCATGTCTGAGCTAAGGAGTAGAGGTGGGGGCCCTCCATTTAGAAAGCAGTGGCATAAAGCAATGTCCTTGTATACATAGACTCATAGAATCATAGAGTTGGAAGAGACCTCATGTGCCATCCCGTCCAACCCCTGTCAAGAAGCAGGAAAACTACATCAGAACCACCCCCGACAGATGGCCATCCAGCTTCTGTTTAAAAGCTTCCAAAGAAAGAGCTTCCACCACACTCCGGGGTAGAGATACAATGGGGCTTGAGCATCCACGGATTTGGGGTACCGATCTAGGAATGCCCTATGAGCCATATTATATTACTATATTATTATATTATTATTATATTATGATACTGTTCTAAAAAATAGATTTCTAAGATGTACAGAGATACTCACAGGAACACCTCAGGAAGCAAGAGTCCAAAACCGGCAGGCTAAAACCTGCAGGCTAAAACCTGCAACCTTAAGCCATGGATGATACCGAATGAGACTCCCCCCTGGGTACACAGAAGACTGGGCAACTTGGAAGGTGCTGAACAGACTGCACTCTGGCACCACAAGATGCAGAGCTAACCTTAAACAATTTGCTTGCCTATCAAGACATTTTTAAACTTTGTGTTTTTTTTAAATACATTCCAACCGCACCCTCAGTTTGCTTCTGATACAAAAAGTAAAAAAATATTATTTTTGTTGTTCATTCGTTCAGTTGCTTACGACTCTTTGTGACCTCATAGACCAGCCCACACCAGAGCTCCCTGTTATTATTATATATTATTAATATTATTATATTCTATTATTCTATGATTATATATATATATATATATATATATATATATATTCTATTATTCTATGATATATTCATATATTATATCTGGAGAGGCCTTGCTCTTTTTTATTTATATAGTTTAATATTCTTATATTCTATGATATAATATTAGATATATAAATTTATATTCTATTATTCTATGATACATGATATATTATTATTATTATATTCTATTATTCTGATATATATATATATACACACACACACATATATATGATATAAATAAAAATGTAATGTTCGTTTGTGGGATTAACAGAACTCAAAAACCACTGGACGAATTGACACCAAATTTGGACACAAGACACCTAACAACACAATGTATGTCCTTCACTCAAAAAATTGATTTTGTCATTTGGGAGTTGTAGTTGCTGGGATTTATAGTTCACCTACAATCAAAGAGCATTCTGAACCCCACCAACGATGGAATTGAACCAAACTTGGCACACAGTTCTCCCATGACCAACAGAAAATACTGGAAGGGTTTGGTGGGCAGTGTCCTTGTTTTGGAGTTGTAGTTCACCTACATCCAGAGATCACTGTGGACTCAAACAATGATGGATCTGGATCAAACTCTACATGAATACTCAAATTGACCTTGAGTTTGGGAGTTGTAGTTCACCTACATCCAGAGAACTCTGTGGACTCAAACGATGATAGATCTGGACCAAATTTGGCATGAATACTCAATATGCTCAAATATGAACACTTGTAGAGTTGGGTCAAATAGACCTTGACATTTGAGAGTTGCAGTTGCTGGGATTTATAGTTCAGCTAAAGTCAAAGAGCATTCTGAACTTCACCAACAATAGAATTAGGCCACACTTTCCACACAGAACTCCCATGCCTTGAAGGGACTTGCTGACATTAAGTCCAGTCATGTCTGACTCTGAGGTGTGGTGCTCATCTCCATTTCTAAGCCGAAGAGCCAGCGTTGTCCATAGACACCTCCAAGGTAATGTGGCCAGCATGACTGCATGGAGCACTGTTACCTTCCCACAGAAGCGGTACCTATTGATCTACTCACATTTGCATGTTTTCAAACTGCTAGGTTGGCAGAAGCTAGGGCTGACAGCGGAAGCTCACGCCGCTCCCTGGAATCGAACCTGCGACCTTTTGCTCAACAAGCTCAGCAGCTCAGTGCTTTAACCCACTGCGCCATTGGGGGCCCCAGTCTTATATATACTTATGATATTCCATTATTCTATGATATAATATATCATATATATTATTAATATTATTATATTCTATTATTCTATGATGATAATACTATGAGCCAAGCCTCCCGCGGATACCGAGATCCCCGTGACAATCAAGTCAGCCGCGGATACGGAGGTCCTCCTGCTATTTCTTTACCTCCGCCGCTTGCAAGAAGGGAGAGTCTCTCCGTTCTCTTCCCAGGTGGCGGCGCTTCCAAGCGGCGAGGAAATCGGGCAGGGGCCGGGGTCGCCTCCGGCTGCGGAGGCCCAAAGCCAGGAGGGCGCCGAGGAGGAAGGATCCGCCGGCGCTGAGCAGGTAGAGGGCGAGGCGGAGCGGCAGCCAGGCCTCTCCTCCTCCTGCTTCTTCTTCTTCGGCCTGGGCTCCTGCGAGCTGCAGGGGGAGGCGGGACGGGGCCAGGAACAGCGCCAGGGCCAGCGCGAGCGCCGAGGCCGCTCCAAGCGCCAGCGCGAGGCGGGAACAGCCGCCGCTGCCGCGAGGGCCCCCTCCCTCCGCTTCCTCCTCCTCCTCCTCCTCCTCTTCGCCGTCTCCCTCCGCGGCCGTGGGGGCCAAGGCGCCGGGCCCTCGCGCTGCCAGGGAGCCGGAACCAGCCGCGGGGCTCCCTCCCGGCTCCGGCTGCCCGCCGGCGGGGTTAACATTCGCAGGGTCGGCCAACATGCTGCTCCGGGAGCCGCCGCCGCGGAGCAGCGCATCTCCCGCGGCCCTCGCCTCCTCGCCCTCGCCGCCGCCTCCTCCTCATCCCCGGCCAGGCAGCCTCCCTCGACGCCGGAGAGGTCTCTCTCTCCCTCTCGCTCAGCGCGCCTCACCGCATCCCCGCTCGCTCGCTCCTCACCTCCGGAAGCCCGCCAGGGAGGAGGAGGAGGAGGAGGGGCCAAGGAGGGAGGAGGCGCCGACGCCTGAATGACAGCCAGCCATGTGCGCTCCTCAATGACCAGTGAGGAGCGGGAGGCGGGGCCCGTGACGTCAGCCGCCCAGGCGTCAATCACACCCTCTCTGCGCGAGATGGCTCCTCTCCATTCACATAAACACTCCACTGTAGAGTGAATGCAGCTTGGCACCACTTCTAATGCCTCTTCCACACAGCTGTATAAAATCCCACATGATCTGCTTTGAACTGAATTATATGGTCCTTCCAAACAGCCCTAAATCCCAGAATATCAAGGCAAAAAACAAAATCCCATATTATCTCAGTGTGGACTGAGATAACCCAGTTCAAAGCAGATGTTGTGGGATTTTCTCCCTTGATATTCTAAGGGGCTTTCCACACAACCCTATATCCCAGAATATCAAGGCAGACAATCCCATATTATCTGAATGTGGACTCAGATAACTCAGTTCAAAGCAGATATTGTGGGATTTTCTGCCTTGATATTCTGGGATGTAGGGCTGTATGGAAGGACCTGAGGCCCTTCCACACAGGTGTATAAAATCCCACATTATCTGCTTTGAACTGGAATATATGGCAGTGTAGACTCGGGGCCCTTCCACACAGCCCTATATCCCAGGATACCGAGGCAAAAAATCCCACATTATCTGTGTATAGACTGAGATAACCAGTTCAAAGCAGATGATGTGGGATTTTCTGCCTTGATATTCTGGGCTATAGGGCTGTAAGGAAGGGGCCCTGTGTTATCTGCTTTGAACTGGATTATATGGCCGTGAAGATTGAGGGCCCTTCCACACAGCCCTATATCCCAGAATATCAAGGCAGAAAATCCCACATTATCTGAGTGTGGACTCAGATAACCCAGTTCAAAGCAGATATTGTGGGATTTTCTTCCTTGATATTCTAGGGCTGTGTGGAAGGGGCCTGAAGCCCTTCCACACAGCTGTATAAAATCCCACATTATCTGCTTTGAACTGGAATATATGGCAGTGTGGACTCAGGGACCTTCCAAACAGCCCTATATCCCAGAATATGAAGGTAGAACATCTGGTAATATCTGCTTTGAAGTGGATGATCTAATAACCCAGTTCAAAGCAGATATTGTGGAATTTTCTGCCCTGATATTCTGGGTTTTATGGATGTGGAAGGGCCCTGGATTTCACATCGCAGAGTAGATCCAGAAAGAGATTTCCATAGCATTGAGCAGCAATGGCAGTAAAAATGGTGTCAAACTGCATTAATTCTACAGTATAGAAGCAGCCTAAAGCCCCTTCCACACAGCTACATAAAATCCACATTGAACTGCATTGTATGGCAGTGTGGACTCACATAACCCTGTTCAAAGCAGACATTGTGGGATTTTCCGCCTTATATTATGGGTTATATGGCAGTGTGGAAAGGCCTTTAGTCTACACTACCATATAACACAGTTCAAAGCAGACATTGTGGGATTTTCTGCCTTGCTTTATGAGTTTTAGGGCTGTGTGGAAGGGCCCTTAGTCTACACTGCCATATAATTCAGTTCAAAGCAGACAATGTGGGATTTTCTGCCTTATATTCTGGGTTATATGGCTTTGTGGAAGGGCCCTTTGTCTACACTGCCATATAACCCAGTTCAAAGCAGACATTGTTGGACTTTCTGCCATATATTTTGGGTTACAGGGTTGTGTGGAAAGACCCTTAGTCTACAATGCCATATAACCCTGTTCAAAGCAGACATTGTGGGATTTTCTGCCTTATATTATGGGTTACAGGGTTGTGTGGAAGGGCCCTTAGTCTACACTGCCATATAACCCAGTTCAAAGCAGACATTGTGGGATTTTTCTGCCTTATATTCTGGGTTATATGGCTTTGTGGAAGGGCCCTTAGTCTACACTGCCATATAACCCAGTTCAAAGCAGACACTGTGGAATTTTCTGCCTTATATTATGGGTTATAGGGCTGTGTGGAAGGGCCCTTAGTCTACACTGCCACATAACCCAGTTCAAAGCAGACAATGTGGGATGTTATTCAGCTGTGTGGCAGGGCCCTCGGTGAGGCTGAAAAGGGAAGGCTAATCTGGAGGATTACACAAGTTTATTTCTGGAGCGCCTGCCTGCCACTGTCCCACTTCGAAAGAGAAGGCTGTGCCTTTGAGCCACAAGCCACATTGTGGGCCAGAGCCAACCGCCTGAGGTGCGCCTCGAAGCCGGTGTCCCGAGGGAAGGCCTGGCGCTGGCAGGTGCCACTCACGGCTAGGCCTCAAAGCCTGAGGGGAAGGGGCCTCGCGGCCTCCCCCTGCTGCACAGAAAGGGAGCTTCGCGCACGGAAACCTCGGCTTTTCCCTCCCTTTCCTGGTTACGCAAACACACCGCGAGGCGGGAGAAAGCGGCTCTGTTTCGGGGAGGAGGACCGAGCCCTCCATTTTGGCTGAGAGGGGAGCATCACTTCGGCCTCCATTGGAGGGGCCTGGCTGGAAGAGGCGCCCCCGCTTTCCCGCCTTTGGACAAGGTAACCAGGGAGGGGGCCATAAGAATAGCGGCGTGCCTCAAGTGTGGCTTCGTATCCACAACAGAAGGGGAGGTTTGCTCTCTCTCTCCTGCACGAGTGTGTTTCCTCCACAAGGAAGAGGATGGAGTCCTATTTTAAAAGAGAGGGTGGAGGTCTGTGCTTGAATGGCACTGCTTACTTCACAGGTTGAGGAGACCTTATCTGAAATGCTTAGGATCAGAACTATTTTAGGATTATTAAAAAGGATTTTGTAATAGTTACATCGACCCCTTCTACACTGCCATGCAAAACCCAGATTATCTGCTTTGAACTGGATTATATGGCAGTGTAGACTCAGCCTCCTTCCACACTGCCATATAAAATCCACATCTGCTTTGAACTGGGTTATATGGAAGTGTAGACTCAGCCCCCTTCCACACCGCCATATAAAATCCACATTATCTGCTTTGAACTGGATTATATGGCAGTGTAGACTCAGCCTCCTTCTACACTGCCATGTAGAATCCACATTATCTGCTTTGAACTGGAATATACGGCAGTGTAGACTCAGGCCCCTTCTACAGTGCCATATAAAATCCACATTATCTGCTTTGAACTGGAATATACGGCAGTGTAGTCTCAGCCTCCTTCTACACTTCCATATAAAATCCACATTATCGGCTTTGAACTGGATTATATGGCAGTGTAGACTCAGCCTCCTTCTACACTGCCATATAAAATCCACATTATCTGCTTTGAACTGGATTATATGGCAGTGTAGACTCAGGCCCCTTCTACACTGCTATATAAAATCCACATTATCTGCTTTCAACTGGAATATATGGCAGTGTAGACTCGGGCCTTCTACACAGCCCTATATCCCAGAATGTCCAGGCAGAAAAGTCCCATAATATCTGCTTTGAACTGGGTATCTGAGTCCACACTCAGATAATGTGGGATTTCCTGCCTTGATATTCTGGGATATAGGGCTGTGTGGAAGGGCCCTGAGTCTACACTCAGATAATGTAGGATTTCCTGCCTTGATATTCTGGAATATAGGGCTGTGTGAAAGGACCCTCAGATAATCCAGTTCAAAGCAGATAATGTGGATTTTCTGCTTTGATAACCTGGATTTTCTAGCAGTGTAGAAGGGTCCTCATATAAACCAGTTCAAAGTAGATAATATGGATTATCTGATTTGATTGATAATCTGGACTATATAGCTGTGTAGAAGGGGCCATAAATTTAATGAGGTATTTTAGAGCCCTTCCATACAGTCATATAACTGAGAATATCAAGGTAGATTATCTACAATATTTGAACTAGATTATCTGAGTCCACACTGCCATATAATCTAGTTAAAACTTGGGGCCCTTCCACACAGACATATAACCCAGAATATCAAGGCATATAATCCACAATATATGGTTTGAACTAGATTATTTGAGTCCATACTGCTATATAATCAGCTCAAATGGAATTTTATACAGCTGTGTGGGGGCCCTTCCACACAGACCTATATCTCAGAATATAAAGGCAGAAAATCCTACATTATCTGCTTTGAACTGGGATATATGACAGTGTGGACCCAGATAATCCAGTTCAAAACATATATTGTGGGATATTCTGCCATGATATTCCGGGATATAGGGCTGTGTCCTTCCACATATTATGTATGCAGTGTTAAGACTAGTGGTCTAATCTTTTAAAAACGTACTAGCAGACCTGCTTGCAGTATTATTGCAGTATCATAGCAACAGAGCTGCAGAACCATGATTTATTACTCCCTGGTATGCTGTGTAAGGCATCCCTTCCAAAAATTACTGCTGACATGTGAATCTGCAGTTTGTGGCAGTATTTCAGGAGGCTTCCCATGTACAATCTGTAATGTGCAAACAAGGACATCTTAAATGTATGTTATTTTAAACATAAGGCTTCATAAATAAGTTTTTGTTTCATTGAATGCCTTGAAAGTCTCTTCCTTAAAGACATACCATTAGTTGTGTGTTTGGGAGAATGATAGTATCCCCACTAAAATGTCAACCAGAGGTAGAGAAATGGTAGGAGTTGGGTAATAGTAAAGAAAGATACCAATAAAATGGTTTCCATTCATTTGTTTATGTTAGAGATTGCTTTTCTCCTAATATAAGATGCATTGTGAAACCACTGTGGCCTTTAAGGTTAAACCTAAGAGGAACATTAAAAAAGTAGTCCTGGTGTGCAGGAATTAGAGCACATGTATAAGGTTGATGTAATAAAGTTGTAGAGAGAGGATCACGGCAACAAGTGTTTGCCCCATCTATTGATGTATTGATTTTAGTTTCCTACTTCCAGGAGAAATACGCCATCAACTTTCTTTTGATCATGGACCATCGATATGAAGATGTATCAGACTGTGAAGTGGATCACTCCTTTTTTGACAGTGACTTTGAGGAGGAGCCGAAGAAAAAAGGAACCACGACAAAAATAGATGGAGAAGACAGTGGTGACAATCCACAAACAAAAGCTACAGTTGAAAGTAATCCTAACATGAGTATCGAAACTAAAGTGATGGAAAGTGGCTTGATAGAAGAAGAAAGACAAGAGAAAGAGGGAGAATTACAAAAGGAAGGCACCTTGAGTAGTCATGCGTATCAACCTAAGGATGCCGCATCCTTTTTGGCTTCCCTCAATTTAGAAAATGCAAGTACATCTGGTACAAACTCAGCACAATGTAGTGGAATGCATGAAAAAAATATTCCAAGTCAGATTCCTGAAATAGATAAAAAATGTGAAGTAAATTACTATACAGACGAAGAAGACAGCAGTGATGACAGCAGAAAACAGAAAGTTAGGCTTAAGTTGTCCAAACAGTCAAGTGGTGCAAAGGGTAGCAAGACTATTACAGTCCATCCCTCTTCCTCCTCCTCTTCATCTTGCAGTTCTGATACAGATTGTTCAGACACAGATGATGGCTTGTCAGACTCTTCCTATTCTTCTCCAAAAAAGAACAGCATGTATAGCCTAGCACTACTTTCTCCAAAACAAAAAACTACCCCAGGTATCAAGTCAGTGGAAATCAAACCAAAGCTAGGCGATGATGCAGAAGAATCAGAAGACACAGTGACTGATGTTACTCCGCTTTCAACTCCAGATATCAGTCCCATCCAATCTTTTGAAGTTGCAGCATCCAATGATAAGAAGCTGAAGGTTAAAAGGCAAGAAAATGTGAGCCAGGATTTATATGGTAAGCTTAAGTAATCTAAATATGATGGCCAATTTGGAAAAAGCCTAAATAAATACATTTTTTAAAAATTGAATTTCTCTTTCTTATTAGAACCAGATCTGGATCACAGATGTCATCAAAAGGTCCTGAATGAAGCTCTGGACTTGAATAATCTTTTAAAAGGTGATTTTTCTCTCAGAATAATTTTGAAAGCGTTGGAGGGGAACCTTTTATATGAAATACAGCTGTATTCTTGCATAATGTAACTGAATAACTATACTTAAGACAAGATGATGAAGTAAAATAGGATGTCTCCCAATTATTTTATGTAAAGAAATGATCTGCAAAACAGAACCTTTACCTAATCCAATTTTATTTCTCATGTCAGAAGCAAGTTGAGGATACAGTTAAAATGCATTTAAAAACTAAACAATTTTTTAAAAAAGAACTCGGCATTATGCTGAATGTCCTTTGACCAGAAGCTGGCCACTTGAAGTGGCTCTGATGTCGCTGTGAGAAGATCCTCCATTGTGCATGTGACAGGGCCCAGGTTGCACTGTTTTAGGTGGTCTGTGGTTTGCTCTAATCAAATGATATGAAAAATTCAAACCAAAACTAGCATATATTGAAGTTTTTAAAATGTTTGCAAATGTCTGAATAACAAATCAAACAAAAAAAACCAACAAAATAATCAACTACCAACATAAGATGCAATAATATTATTTATCTTTTGATATTTAAACATGGTATTCATCATTTTGCAGCATTGTTGTTTACATACTTGATGCTTGTTTTGGTAGCTCATCAACATATGTATAAGTGAAAGTAATCCGGAAAGTCCTAAGAATAAAATTTAAAGTTCATGTGTATTCAGTAACTTTTATCATGAATTTTCGTTGAACTCTGAGAGTAGTGGCATTTAGCTATCTAAAGAATAACAACTGTGTGACTGTCTCTGGTTCAGTCATCTGTCACTTCTGATAAGTAAAATCTTCATTTCTAAGGTAGTATTAGTTTCTTTGAGGACTCATACTGCTGTTCTATCATTGCAGCAAATGATTCTCAGCTAAGTATCTTACTTCAAAGTTTTAAGTATACAGAATCACTAAACCCATAGGTATCACCATGCACCTATTCTCATCATACACTTATGTATAAGTTGACCTCATGTATACGTTAAGAGCAAGTTTTGGAACCAAAATTATGGATTTTAATTTGAGGCCTGGATAAACCAAGGGTCATTCTGCAGATAAGAAAAGTGCTCATGCTACTTCAAGGCCAGCTGTCCTGGCTGCCACTTTTCCATTCAGACATTCAAAAAAGCTAGAAAAAACACCACGGCAAAGTGAATAGTGGAGATCAGTGCTTTTAAAAGTTCTACCAGGACTGACTAAACACTCATCCTTTGCCACTCTTGCCAGGGATGGTTCCCTTTTTTATCTAATAGTTAAGGGCTAGTACTTAGATTGACCCATGGATAAGGTGACCCGGGTTTTTTGGGATTGATTTTTTTAAACTAAAATTCCTAGAATTATACATGACTCTTATATGGTACATGAAAGTTCCTTTTTGCATTTAAGCCCTCCCGAGGCTGAAAAAGGCTCTGCTTTGCTTGAGAGCATTTCTATCTTCATATGTATTTGCTTTCTTTGTCTAGCTAAATGAAAGCCATGGATTCCATGTTCAGAAAAACCCGTGTACTTTTGTGGGGAAAATACCATGTCAGTAGTGGAGCACAAGGTCCCAGATTCAGTCCATGACATCTTCAATTAAATAGTTTGGGCAATAAATGATGAGGACAAGGGCCTTTGCCTGCAACTTTTAATTGCTGTTTCCACTTTGGCTATTGGCTACACAGAGTCTGCGCTGACATAGGTCAGCTTCTGTATTACTGTGCCACACTTGCAGTTAATGCTCCATGCAGCCCCATCTGTGACGTCAAAGATAATTCAATATGTCTTCAAACTTCATTTTTTTCTGTTAGGAAATCATATTACTGATAATCATGTTCAGTGTATTTTTAAATCAATAAGATTGTATAGTATGGCACTGCTTTTCTTTAAAAATAAAAATGGAAATAATAGGTTCATACATCTGAATAAAGAAAGAGAGAGGAGAAAAAAATGTGGCAGTACCTTTAACTGGTTTTTATTTTAGCATGATATGATATGAATACAAACCCACTTCTTCAGGTGCAGTAGGGAGTGATATTAAAACTTGATGTGTGAAGTGCATGTATACAGTTATGGAAATGGAGTAGAATGAAGTAGGATTCAGAAATATACAAATCATGTCCATTGTCCTAAATTTTCAAAGTGCTGGATGAAGGGATGCATGAAAGCTTACCAGATTTCTGTGTGTTTCAAAATATCACTGAGAAGTGTTTATATCTCTACTACATAATAGAAATCTATGGCTATAATTCAGTTCCTCTCTTTCTAGTTTACCTTGGTAATTTTCTTATTGAAGAACCTCAAGTTGTAAAACTTGTATGGTATGTCCAAGAAGGTTGTTTGGGGGTATTGCTATTTCCAGTGTCAGATTTGTGTGTATTTATCCTCTTTCGTTCTGTTTGATGTGGAATGTAGGGGAACTACCAACATAGGATGACATTCACATTGGACGGAGAGCAACTAAATGCTTCTTTGATATATTTTGTTATTATTGACCGCTGTAATAATGCTCCCAGAGTAGATGTGGAGAGAGTTGGCATCCGGGTTTGTAGCAGGATCTTGCACCTATATTACCATTAATTTTGTATATCATGTTGCAAGTCAGTCCTTTATATGAAAGTTGCCCTCCTGTATAAGTCGAGGGCAGGTTTTGGATATTGTTTTCTGGGAGTTTGGGGATGGAATGTATTTCTCTTGAGAAATCAATGATATCCTTCACATAAATTGGAGTGCTGGTGGCATGTAACCTGAGAACCAAATCCCTATGTTCAGATATCCCTACAGTGAGGATTCTCATGTTTGTGACAGTAGGTTTTCCTGAGTTGTCTTGGTTGTATATTTTGAGTAGTAAATAGAAGATACCCAATTTGGACTCCTGGAGTATTCCCATTTGAATTCTGCTCCGAATATTACTGGAGAATTGTCTGAGTAATTTCTGGAGTCACTTCAGACACACAGTGAGATATTTAGAGAGCATTGTGTAAAATGTGATGTTGTGCAGTTGTCTCAGCCTTCTATATGTTGTTTATCTTGTTCATGATAGGCATAGCTTCCCTTTTGTTAGTCTATCATATAATAATGTAGGAAAGTTTCTGCAACTCTGGGTGGTACCTCATTCTACATATATGGCTGAGTTTTTGTGTGCCTTTTGTTGGTTATCTATCTGGGCACAATAGTGAAAGCATTCTATATAGATATTCAGTTCCGTGTTCTAATCTTCTAGAATTCTGAAGAGTCTTGAGTTGTTGTCTTATATGCCTATTTGTTTTATTCAGTAGTATTTTACATTATGTTTTATGTTCTGTTTTTGAAGGCACTTTGTGTTGTGTGTAAGCTGCCCCGAGTCCCTTCGGGGAGATGGTTGCAGGATACAAGAATAAAGTTATTACAATTCTTCTTTTAGTAGCCTGTGGAACCATATTCATGTAGTGTTTATGCTTGTGAACTGTTCTTCTGGCCGATGTCCCTCTTCTTGAAGTATTCCTGGAGTTGTAGACAGCAAAAGAAAGCTTCCAGATCACCACAAAATTGATTAATGTGTGTAGGTGGAAGGGGAGAATTTTTTTTAATGAATTACATTTCTCTACAGTAGGTTTTTTCCCCTCATTAATTGGCTTGGCTTACTTAACTGTACAGTGCATAGCATTAAAAGAGAAAAGTAGTAGAGGTATTTATTGTATGGTATGTACTCTGTCTGGCATCCTCTTCAGTAATTACAATCAGTATGTTTGTATTGCACTATCACAAATCACTTTTATTGTCACTGCACATGGAACAGTCCAAAGCCCTTCCCCAAACTTAGCTTTTCAGCAGCACAAGCCTTCCACTCTAACAAGGCTATCTTTCTAGGCAGCATAGAGATGAACAGATACATTATCCAGCTCTCTTCCTGTAATTGGATGCTCTGCAATAGGCATCTTCAGAAACCGCACTGCACTGCTTTGGTCATAGTGCTGGTAGTAGCTAATTTTCAGTATCACATTGCCACCATCTCATACATTTTATTGGCTGAGCTGGACATTCATATAGACTTTTTCCCATATGAGATGCCCTGTGGCAATCTATTATGATGCACTTCTGATGTCACATAAGCAGGTTCTGTACATGCTGGCAATACACTTTCCAGTGCCAGAAGTGTTTCAAGGGTTAAACAGCTAGAAAGAAGGTTTCTCCAGAAAGTTTGATACCGTCCAATCTGATGAAGCATCCTAGTTCTCTGGAATTTGCCAAACAAAAATAGGTGAGATTACTAAAGAGAGGAGAGAATTAAACTGAAAGAGGAATTCTACTGAGAAGCGCAGAAAAGAACATTGGATAACATTTCATATGTCTTGGTGTTTGCAATTAAACAATCTACTGCTGTTTTGTACAGTACATAGTTATACTTACATTCTAATTATGAAAACACTTTCTAGGTGCTGAAATGGCACACTTATTTAACAGGAGAAATAGTTATATGTATGTATATCTGTATGTATTTCCATTCAGTCCACTAAAAGAACAAATATATGAGAGTTACTTGCATTTTGCTTATGAGAATATCTTTTAATTGCTAACAAATGATGCCCTATAGCAGGGCCCTCCAAGGTCATTTACCCGGCCCGCGGTCAGGATCAACCTAAGTCTGAAAAAACTTGAAAGCACACAACAACAATACTATCTCATCAGCCAAAAGCAGGCCCACACTTTCCATTGAAACACTAATAAGTTCATATTTGTTAAAATTGTTCTTCATTTTAATTGTTGTATTTTAAGTGTTTTTTGCACTACACATATGTGCAGTGTGCATAGGAATTCATTCATTTTTTTTTTCAAATTATAATCCGGTCCTCCAACAGTTTGAGGGTCTGTGACCTGGCCCTCTGTTTAAAAAGTTTGAGGACCCCTGGCCTATAGTCTTGATTACAGGTTATTCTGTTCAAAAGGAGAACGCAGCAAATACATTTAGGGACTGACTCTTGGTAAAAGTATCAGCACATAGAAATGGCTGTCCAGTAATCAGGTATAACAAAATAGCTGTCTTTCTTGAGAAAGATGGTTAAAATCCACAGCACCAGTTGTTATTTTAGATGCATCACAACTTTCCAGTGTGAACTCGATTTTTTTTTTTGCCTTATAAAAAAATCCTGGTTGAAGTTATCCTGTCACAAATAATAACTTACGTACAAAACACATTTTATAGTTAGGTGTTTTAATTTTTAGTTTTAGTAGTATCATAACACTATGCATTGTGTGTATTCTAAAATCCTTTTTTTTAAATCCAAAGAAAAAAGGTACTAAATATATTGGCGTTTTTTAATGAAAACATTTTGGTCTGTACTTCAAGCTAATGTTACTTCTTTAGGTTTTTATTTCTATTTTGCATACTTAGTATGAAATTCTATACACACATCCCCAAGTTTTCTTTGTGAAATGTGCTGAAGTAATTAATTTTTGGGATGCTTTTGCAGATTCTACAAATACAATCAAAAGTCGTGGTCTGACTTCCAAAAACTACAAGTTGTGATTATAGGCTCCCATTTAAAAACCTCTTCACCCGCTTCGTCCTTCGGCCCTAAATCTTATTTAACTTATGCCCATTTTCAACAATGTTCTGAGAGAACATAGCTGGTACCTGATTCTTTGATGCTGCCATTTTGGATTGTGCAGCATCTATATGATGTCACTTATACAGTTTTGAAGGTAACTATGAAGTCTTCCAGAGAATGTTTCTCATAAGGACCTAATCAATGCATTCTTATGCATGGGCGCAATCCTTTCTAATAAAGGCTTTTGGCCCAAGATATGAGCTTCTATGGGAAAATTGTCCCAAAAGGTTCATAGGTGATGGCATCTATTGTTCAGTATCATCTAAGCCTTATTTTTTATTTCGGTTTTGCTCGTTCAACCTAATATGATTGATCACATAGATAACTAATTTGGCTAAGAGGTACTAAACTAAGGAGGGTGATCAGACAGCAATTGCCAGTACTCCTTCCATTAAACCTGCCTTCTTAGGTTGCTGGGAGTTGCAGTTCAACATCATTTGAAGGAAAGCAAAATTCCCATTTCTAGATTACTGTATTAGCCTCTATCCATGGTGAAAAGAATGAGCAAGCAAGGTCATTTGTGCTCTTAACTTAAATTCAGGTATCAAGCAAATAGCCTCTATTTAATCCGTATAAGAAAACTGGCACCAGATTGGTTTTAATAATTTCTTAAGTACGTTTTCTGCATATAAAAACACTCAACTGTAGCATTCCTATGGTGAGAACAGAAAATGATAACTTGCCACTTTTGTTGGACCTCTTTTGTCAAGGACACTGCTCATGAAAAATACTCCAGGGGCTTACATTATTCGCTTTTTTCTTCTTTGCCAACATTTACAATGTTGCACAATTTCACTTCATAGTACTAGGAATTATTTTAATCTTGTTAGAGTTTTAAACTTTAATTACATTTCATGAATGTCTTTGTTTTTGCATATTAAACAATAGATTTTAACTGTACTCCATAGGCACTGTATGATAGAGCAAGACTGGGGTGGTTTGTCCATTGCAGAAAACTAAAGCAGTGTAATGTAGAAGAAAATGTCTATATAGAGGCTGCAAGCAATGAAGGGTTGAGATGTGTAAGTGACTTTTCAATACTTAGTATTGTATAGTTGTTTTTCCCCATTCCGGTATGTTAAACATAGGAATAGAACAAGGGAAACATAGAGAAGGTTATTATTGGATACAGAACCATATAAGAACCCAAAAGACTCTTGGTTTTTTATGTTATGTCTATGAACAAGGGTTGCTTTGTTGTTAATCAAGCCGACATTTTTAATCCTTGCTTCCCAAACACATTATTCATTCAATAAACTGAATGAATCACAGAGTTAGGGATTAAACATCACTTTGTGACAATGTACCATTTACAGGTTCAACTAGTGATATCTAAGCAGGTCCGTTCACTCCTAGGTATGTCCAGAGCTTTTGCCAGTAAGGATGTGTTATCTTTTACTACTCTAGATTAAGCAAGGCCAATGAATGGGGGTGGGGGGGAATTAATTATGGCCTCCATGGCGAAAGTAACAGTGGGTAATGCTATACCATAGTGAATGTGTTGAATTGAAACCTGCTTTTGACCAGCAGCTTCCAATGCTGAGGGGCAAAGAAACCATTTGAAATATGGAAACCATTGAAGCAATTTGTTATGTGGAATATAGTTTCCTGTTTTACCTACAATCAAAAAGTTTAAGGCTGGAAGGGAAGAATGTTGAATAAGTAGATGGCTTTGAGGTAGTGTTAAATAGCTATTTGGATTCCAGCCATTTCCCATAAAGTATAGCATCTTGAAGTGAAATGCTCATTCCTTTGGACTTGAGTGTCTGTGTTTCAAACAAATATGTGTAAAAGGTTGACTTCTGTTTATATTTGTTCATGTAGCACACATGTACGGTTTAATGGAGGTCATGGACCTTCCCTTTCTACAGAACCATGCCATTTAGGAAATAAGTGGTTAGAAGAGGCAGTGGGGAAAAGAGTAAAGATAAAACATGCTTGGTTTCCAAACCATATTAATGTGTTCCCTCCTTTCTTTCTGTAAACATGCTGGTTTGAATGTCTATTTTGCATTTGGCATCTTGCAGAAGTAGCTTCTAGCGGCTGCTACATTCAGCTCATAATACTATGGCACATTCTCCCTTCATCTAACTTCTGGGGCCATGAGGCAGAAATGAGAAATTTTTAGTATTTCCAAGTTTTAAATTGTTGTTAGTGTTAATTCTGATTAGTTGAAATGTCAGCTGTATTCACATCTTTCAGCAATAATTAAGGTCGACATTTGTTCAAATGTAGATATAAGTGTCAGTTAATCTAAACTGGAAGTCAGCCAAGGCCATAATAAAGGAGGAAAGGGACATACAAGCCAGCACTCTCTACACTTCAATCCCCAAAATGCTAACCCATTGTCCCATAAATGTACAACAGTACTTCATATAGGAATCTATGATAACCCCCTTTTTCAGTGAAATCTGTTATATTTAAATGAAGTATTGGCTAGCTCTGGTTATGTCATAATTTTATAATGAATTGTCTCAGGAGTAATAAGGCCAACATGAGAAGATATTTGGAGGTGTCCATGCATGATATGAACCCAAAGCTCTGAGTGCTTTTTCTTTTAAAAGAGGTTGTACAAATTTCTAATATTATCTAAAATAGACCATTATATATTTGGGGTTTTGTTTTGTTTTGTTTTTTTGTTTTTTTTGCAACTGTTGCGTTTCATGTTCTTGTAGACTATAACTGAGATCTTTGTTTTAGAATAAAAGAAAGGATGTGAGCCAGTCATGTGATCTTCTTTTCAGGGGTATTTCTTCACTTTTACCTGTTTAATAACTAGAATTTAAATTATTCTGTTTTTGAATAAATGCTAAGGAGTGTTATTTTAAACTTATTCTTGTATTCTTGGACTCATTTGTTTGTATCGTGCCATAAATCCATGCATCTTAATTGATGCTGGTTATCACCCAACAATCAGTATTATTCATTTTATTGAATTGCTTTCAATGTTTGATTATATTTTCATTTTTGAGGAATGATTGAATAAATGCAAAATGATTGAGATTTGCATTAGTATAAGATAGTAATGCTAAACATCAATTTTGGAAGACTTTGAATCAATGTTGTTTATTTTTGAGGAAATACATAGTCCTTGGTATTTGCCTTTGTTGTATTATTTACATTAGTATCTTGATTTCACGAGAAAAGCACTGATTTTCTATTGCCCTTGGTTTGTGGTGGGAATAATTGATCATTTTTCTTTAGTATGCCAATCTCATAATACTGTTCACTAAGCAGCAGCTCTTTATTATTGTAGTGTTTCATCCAAGTTGAGAATTTGTATTGGTTTCTTTCTCTGTTTCCTGACCCCCTCCATGTAGTGTGGTTCTCCCTTTCTTCAAAAAATCACCACATGTTTCTGAATTGTAGCTCATCTTCTCTCTCTTTTGTCAGTCTACTGCCCTTTTCTCAAATGTTCTTTTCATGATGATTGACCTCAGCAGTTCAGCATAGTGGGCACAGTGAAAGCTTTTCAAATGATAGTGTAGAGTCTCGTTGGTGTAGAATTTCCAAAAGGCCAAGTAGGATAATAATATTTAGAGTTTGGGCTATAAATTTAGGAGACCAAGATTCAAGTTGCCACTCAGCCATAGAAAACCCATGGATGTTAGTGACAAACTTCTTCTGAATTAATCTCATCAAAAAAACCTATGATAGGGTTGATCATTATCATTTTGAAGGCACATAAGGACAACAATCTCTTTACCACACCATATGTTCCTGTAACATTTCTCCTTACAAATATCTTCTGAACGAGCTGTGCTACCTACCTTGTAGTTCCTAAAACTATTTAAACAACTGACATCCCAGTAAGTCTTTAGTCATCTCACTAATAATTTAACTTGTTCAAGTGTTAACATGGTATTATAGAGTAAATAACTTCCTTTGAACAAAAATAAGTCTGTAAAGAAGTAAGAATATTAAGAGCTTTTGAATTAAGCTGTTCTGTGTTAAGATTGGTAGTGCAGTCCTGAATCCAATTAGCAAAATGTGATGACATTCCAGTTCTTTATGATATTCAGAAATAACTGGACTAAGATTTGAGCCTTTTATGAGACTCCTGAGAATACTGTTAATATATGTTATACTTCTCATCTTGTACAGTTTAACCACAGTTCAGTGCCTGATCCATTGATGCCCCGCATACACAAAAGCTAGAATGGGCTCTCCAGTGCTGAAACTCTACAATTTTGAATAGACTAAAATAACCCAATGTCCATGACCTTTTTCAGCACAATGCACATTGACAATTATGAGAAATGTAAATTGATCACCTTTTATGGTGACAGATAGTATGCACTAAATTTGTAAGTGAAAAGTATGCCAGTTGTATATACATTTTCAAAATTAGCTACGATCTCTGTTCAGATTACTAATGCTCCCATTACTGAGCCGTAGGTTAAATTTAAGAATCCATATGTTGGCATTCTCATCCTAAAAACATTTCTGTTTTAGGAATAATTGAAGGCAGTGCTTACAATTGAATGCACCTTATATATTTTGAAAGTCAGAAGCAATTCTGCATACTTCTTACATTTGGGATTATTAACAATACAGTTTTATGCATTGATATATATATATATATATATATATAGATATATATATATATATATACACACACACACACACACACACATACACACACACACATACATATACATATACATATATACACACACACATACACACACACACACACACACATACGTTCAACTGAACAGACTGGGATTTATTTTTGAGTGAGCATGTACACGGGTGTGTATTTACATCTTCCAGTGCCATGGCTGCAATAATGATATGTACCACAGGTTCCTGTTAGACATTTTCAATTTAGAGTTGTTTTCAAACCCATATGAAATAATTATGTTAAAAGCGCTGACAGAGAAGTCATTTAATTTTAAATGTTCACTTCGTTTTTTAAATGTTGATTTGATTTTCTTAAAAGCGTTTCTGCAGTTGGAGAAAAAGGAACAACAGAAGATGGTCTTGGATCAGTCTTCTCTAGGGTCAAGGAAAAACTACTCTTTCACAAATGAAGAAGTGCGACAGATTGATCAGGAAAACCAACGGCTCTTAAAAGAACTGACAAAGCAAGCTACAAAACCCAGAAGCAAAAGTGCTTCAGTGAAAAAACCTTCAGGCCCAACGGCTAAGATGTACCACAGTGCTATCAACAGGCAGAGGGAACAGCAAAGGATTGACAGAGAGAATCTGGTTAGTTGAAGTTCTTACTGTAACAGACCTTTTCGGTAGCAAATACAGCCTTGAGTCATGGGCAGAGAAATATTATATGACAATTATGTGGCTGAAGGCAGATGCCCCTTATAAATGCGTGCTTATTCAGGGCACATGAACCTGAGTACAAACCAGGGTGAATCAGAAAAGAGAATGGTGTTCCCAAGTGGTCACATATTGCTCATACCAAAGTTTATCTGTCTTTCTCTCTCTCTCTTTTTACTTTCTCCTTTTTCTCTTCTTTTTTCCCTACACTTAAATACCATAATTAAGAGGAGAGTCTGATTGTGGTAGAACTCTTGTTCTGCTCCATGTATTTGGATTATTATCCCTGAAGAGAAAAACACAAATCTGTGGCCAGCAGTGGCTACCCTAGCACTAGCAAGAGAGTTTCTCGCTGTCACCAGAAGACCTTACATGTATGTGGTGATGGCCACTTCCCCTGTGCGTATGGGATCACAGCTTCTCATTTTGAGAGAAAGGAAAGGATTAGAGTAGGCAACGTGGGAAAGTGTGGGCCACAGGTCACATATGGCCTTTCTGGGCCATTCTGCCACCACTGATACCCACCTTCAAGCCCTCTCCGAGAGATGTTTTTCATTCCTGAAAGCCTAAGTTGCCTGCATCTTTGCTTGTTCCATTGCTGTTAAACCATTGTAGTAACCATAGTGACATCTCTTGAGTCAAATAAGTATGAAATACTACAGCTCTGTGTGCTGCTGCTCCTTTTTGGTTCTGAATGGGCTAAACTGTGTCTCCACAGTGGTCAGGTTTTCATAATGTTTGTTAGACTTTATTTGCATAACTTCCCCCTCCTCCCAATCCATCAGTTGACATTCTCCAGCATCGTTGTATTCTTTTGTGATGGAACAACCGCAAAGGCATAAATGGTTCGTGAGTGCATATTTATCATTGATTGCTACAACATTCTTGAGCCTTACTGAATAATCAGGTTGTAGCTTAATAAACCAGAGTCTTTTCTTCTATCACTTCTTCACTTCCTCTTATATTGTGGCATCTGAGTTTCCATGTACATGTCCATTAAACGATGAACAAACTAGTGCTTGAAATAGCCACATAAGGGAATTCTCTGTCCCAGCTGAAAATATTTCCCCAAATGTGCTCATGTGCAGTGTTATATTCCATAATTCTTATGTATACAAGAAGTGTTATGTCGATAGACTTGGCCTGGTCATAGTGAGATAACTATGCATGATTCTGACATAAATTCTCAATAACTGGTGATGAAAAAAAAACTAATTTTTAAACAAATTAAATTAAGGCTTTTTTGAAGAGACTTGAAGCAGTGAAACCCACCGTTGGTTTGAGGCGCTCAGAACAACTCATGGACTATCAGCGACAAATGAGTTACCTTAGTGCTGCTCCTACTCCTAGGAGAGGGAAGTCTGCTTTAAGCCACCACAGCCCTTCTCGTAAGTAGCTGCAATGTGACTAACACCATTGTAATGTTTAGTTTGCTGTCTGTGCCCCTGTTCAGATTTTCCCTCACTTTCTGTCCCTGTACAATTGGGGTTATCATGGAAACAAGGATTGGTGATAAAGCTTCAGTAAAGACACCTTTTCCCCATGATAACTCCCACAGGAGTGTTTTTCCCTTCCTAGGGGTAGACTTTATCTCACTTTCTGTTATCACGCCCCTTTTTGTAACTAAACTTTAGAGGTCCTTGGTGGTTTGAGAGCTAATGTCCCTCATTTTGTGAGTTGGAGTCAAAGATGAACCTATTGTTTGTGCAAAGAAGGTTTCCCCCTAAGAAATCACAGTCCTCAGAAGTTGCTGTTTGGAAACCTCCAAGGACAGTGGGAAGAGTATTAGAACTGATTTGCACAAGCAAAAGCCCCACATGTTGGAATCCAACCCTGAATTTTCAACCCTTTAAGTGAAGTTTGTTGCATAGGGTTTAGATCAGGAAAGGGCAAACTTTGGCTCTCCAGGTGTTTTAGATTTCAACTCCCACAGCCTACCAGCTGTTAGGAATTGTGGGAGTTGAAGTCCAAAACGCCGGGAGGGGCAAAGTTTGCCCGTGCCTGTTTTAGACTATTTCTTCAGACTTTTCTTGCCCAGTGTAATGGACTCGTACCTTTGTAGGCCGAAGCCGAAGCCTAGAAGTCAGTAAGCCGGCCTCCATGCTAGTGAGGGAATACAATGAGAGGCAGATCAGCAGAGGGGAGGAGCTCAGCTATCCCAGGATTGGCTAGGACAGATGGGAGGAGCTGGAGCTGTGAGTGTAAAAAAAGGCAGGCAGCTTCTGACAGAGAGAGAGATTGGATTTTTGATCTGAAGGGTAGTGGGTGGATTTCGAGTGAGCTGAAGTTTTCCTGAGGGAGAGTGTTTGAAGGCAGGTGTGGCTATAGAGAGTGGCCTGGAGGGTTGTTAGCCACCTGTGAACTGGTGTGGGTGTTAACACACTTGTTTTTACTCTCTAAGGGACAGGGTATTCTAGGGAAGCTAGATACTCTGAGGGGACAGACAGGATTGGTCTGTCAGAGGGAATTTGCTCACGTTGAAGAAAAGATACCCAGTTGGGGAGTCCAGCAAGCTTGTTAGGACCCAGAAACCGTTTGAGAAGATTGTGCTGTGATAACCAAATACGCTTGTGTAACTCAAAGAAGAATTTAGTTGTTTGTTCTGGTATATAAATAAACTTTGTTCTAGTTCAGCTTTCACTAGAACCTCCACATTGATTCATTCCATTAGATCTGTTCCAGTAAATTCTAACATCTTTTTACCTCAGACATTTTAAAGGAAGTTAAAGGAAGGGCTGGGGGAACAACAAGCTTTACCTCAGGCCTAACATCAAGATAATTTTCTCAAATCCATTTGAGTGGTAGCAGTAATTCTACTAATGCACATTCACGTTCCCTCAACACACATCGAGCTTTGTGACAGGATTGTGTTGGTGTCCAGTTGAAGCCTTAGTAAATAAAATCCTTTACTCTGATCCTTCAAATTGGTGGTCAACTGTGGGCAATATAACAGCTGAAGGAACGTGTGGGTGTGTGTGCTAGGGAATATATTAGTTAAGTATTATTCCCCTGGGTCCCTGGCCACATTATATTTGGTGGCAGCGTTGGGATGGAAAAGGAAGGTTCCCCCCCATCACACATGTGTTAAGGGACCCCTCATTCCTTAGACCACATTACACCCAGCCTTGATCGCTTTCTCTCTTTCTACCAGGCGTCGCTTCACGACCATCCAGCCACAGCGCATCCAGTACAATAAGCCGGAGGAGTGAAAGACCAGTTTTTGACTCATACAGAAGTTCTCTGCAACAATTGAATCCTACTAGCATTCGTAGTGCCTGGTTATAAGTTTACATGCATTGCACTACCAGATTTCTAATTCTGACGTTTTTGCAGATTGCTGTAATTCTGTGTAAGAGTATTGTAATATTCACCATTGGTGATTAAAGGACACCCAGAAGTGATATTAACTACAAAGGGAAACAACAATGGTTAAATTATTTCATTTTATTTAATTGCAGGCAAAATCTCTGTTCCATCTCTTGAATACTATTTTCTCAATCAGTATTTCCTCTTATACAGAGAAAAAAATGGCAACACTATTACTCTCCCATTAAATTTAGGTTTGATAATTGCCATTTTGGAACCAGAAGGGGAAACTGCTTTTCATTTTATATTTTACAATAAATTTTCTGGCCTGTTTTTAAGTCTTGAATTTTGCTTTCTTACATAATGAATGTAGCTGCCATTTTTAATTCAGTGTAGTGTATTTATGCAGCCTTTTAGTATATATAAATCAATAGTGTTTATGATAACGATGTATGCAATCTTAATGGTAACTGGGGAGAGAACATATGTCATACAGTTACATTGTTATTTATTATTGAATGCTTAGGTGGCCATGAAATGAATCCTTTTGAAAGAGCCAAATCTGCTTTTTTCCATATTTGCATTCCAAGAACAATTTCAGTGTTTTCATGCTTAATTTCATCCACTTTCTGCAGTACTTCATAAACTGAATCTAAATTCAATGACGCATCTCCAATTGTGTATTAAATTCAGAACATTGACAATTTTAATGTCTGAAGTGGTATGTTTTCAAGCAAATAATGTGGAAGAGTGGTCTCTGTAAGAGCTTTATCTTTGGTTGGCCTTGTAACGTGACCTTTGGGTAGCTCTGGCTGTGCAATATATGTGCAGAATTATGCTGATTGTTCAGTGATGTTTCTTTAATAAATACCAATGAGCAGCTATTTTGTGGATGCACTTTCTAACTGCAAGCACTTTTAAATTTTCCAGTGACATTTTCCTCTTTGATAAAACATTACAGCTTGTACTAGTTTTAAATAATGTAGTTATATTATTGTACTTGGTTGGTTATAGCAGATTTGTATGTCAATCTTTAAAACCTAAGCAAAATGACTAATTATGCTAGTGTTCAGCATTGCACTATATTCTGAACCATTTACCTTTGTGTTGTAACAAAATCAACACTATTAAACTCTAATAAAGTGTGTCTTTCAGTTGTGTTCACATTCTGCTTATAATTGAATTTGTCTCTGTAAGTCTTGCCAACTCCAGAATTTCCCTTCGTTTTCCTTTATTTAAAAACAATATTTTCTCCATGAAGATCCATTATTTATCATATGTTTTGTACTTAATGTCTTGTTTTCTAGAATTATTTATTATTTATTTATAGCATTTATATTTTGCCCTTCTCACCTCAAAGGGGACTCAGGGTAGAGCACAACATATAAACGGCAAACATAACTAGCCTATGCACATATAAAAACATTAAGATCACTTACCTTGATGTTGAAATCCTCTGTTTCAAGCATCCATTTACATTCTTGTTTTGTTTTTTTTTCAGAATGAGTATTTAGTCAAATATTTCAAAATAATTCCTTATAGTATGACTGCTAGGGTGCTTCATAGTCAGTCAGTACCTGATCCCATTTAGACACCTTGGTTACGTCCACTTCTACTCCTTATAATTTCCATTGAGAGGTCTAAAATGGCTTTGATTTTGTCTCCTTTTTTACATGCTACCTACTGTTATTGTTATGGTTGTTTTAAAGCTAATTGTATTGTTTTATTTATTTATTATTTACTTATTTACTTTATTTATATACCGCTTTTCTCAGCCCTCAGACGACTTAAAGTGGTGAACAACATTGATACAAAACATCACGAGACAAGTATAGGGCAATTAAAAACAATTGTAACATAAATAATTAAATATCAGTATAACATTAAACATTGTTTTAATCTATTTCTGTAAACTGCTCTGAACCAAATTGGGAGTAGCGGTATACAAGTTAAATAAATAATAAATACATAAATAAATAAAATGTCCAAATGAAACATGGAAGAATGTTAGATTCCAGTAAAGGGAATACATCTGAAAATTGCATCCAATTAGTATGAGATCAGGACTCGGTATTTTATATCACTTTTAATCTGTTTGATTGATAGGTGTTTTAATTGATTATATATTTTGATTGTTTATATTTTGATGAGATGTTTTATTGTTTACCTGTGCAGCATTGAATTTTTGCCTGATTTGTAAGCCATCTTGAGTTCCCTTCAGGCAGGGTAGAAATGATTTGTAAGCCATCTTGAGTTCCCTTCAGGCAGGGTAGAAATGAAGTAAATATAAAAATAAATAAACGAGGGATTTCAATTAATTTGTAGCAGAACTAGCTAATGAAAACAGTCCCTCCCTCCCAATCAAAATTAAGGACTTATTGAAGAAGTCAATGAAGAATGAGATAAAAATGTGAGAAAACATTCTTCACCATGTCTAAGGCTACATCTTGAGATACCTCCCATTCCTGTTGTAGGCAAGGCATTTCTTGAAGATGCCTGTCTGAAGTAGCTAGACAGGCTTAATTCCCTGCAGTGGTCTGTATCCAAACAGCACTGACGACAGCAAGCAAAGTGCTACATGTATGACTCACATTTTCCTAGCTAGAACTTAAAAATAACTTGCTCAGAATCATTTGTTGATTCTGATTCATTAACATTTTCAGCAATAAATGTAAAATTCATCATCTTAATAGTTAATGCCAACAACATTAAAATTTTGAATCAAGTAGCAGTGTTCTTTACATGAGAGGCTAATTTGAAGTGGCGTCAGTTTTGGTAGTTTTTAATTTAATTTAATTAGATCATTATTTATAATTTACTTGGCAAATTAATTTTAAAAAAATTTTTAATTTATTTTTTTATTTTAGGAAGCTGTTTAACATTCATGCCAATATTTGCAAGCTCTAGACTTGGCTTCCATGTACTTTCCTAAATGTTTCAGGGATTCTTCCCACTCTAGAGCATAACAACCTCTTGATACATTAGGAAATGATATGTTTATCATCAGCCATTTCCTCCATTAAAATAACCATCAACTCTTTTTTACTTCTTCTTTCAATCAATTTGTCTTGTTATGCCTCATAATAATCATTGGCGGTGGGAGCAATGTCTCCGAAAAAGATGAATATCTGAATCCAAATTATGAAAGGAAACATCTGCTTTGACAAATGAGAAGTGATTTCCCTCTCTGTAAAGGACTGGCTGTATTAGGAGGCCAAGTGAGGAACCTACCTCAGATGGTGGAGACTTAGGCCCCTTCTACTTTGCCATATAATCCAGATTATCAAAGCAGATAATCCACATTATTGGCTTTGACCTGGGTTACGAGTCTACACTACCAAATAACCCAGTTCAAAGCTGATAATCTGGTTTTTATATGCCAATGTAGAAGAGGCCTCAGAAAACCAATGATGATCAGATATTTGTGGATGGAGATCTTCCAAATTTGCTTGCACATATGAGACAATCCATCTTTTTAGTAAGTTCTTGTATCATATTGTAAAAGACAAGTTGGAATATTTATGAAAAGCTTAAATATGAAATATAAATCCGCATATTCCACATGTCATGGGGCCTTGAAGCTACCTCAGTTTGACCACACACAAATAATTTATCACAAAAGAAACAAGTGTGAGATTTTACTCAAGAGTATTTATTGAATTCACATTTTATTTGTTTAAATATTGTGTAATAAGCCACTTCCAAGAAATGCACTTAAAACATAAGAATATATTACTGATCTTTGTCACATCTTTATATATACATAGAGGGCTCTCCAATCTTCCATACAAAAGCGTTTTGGTTGTGAGCGAATGAACAACTGTTGGCCTATCTTACAAAACAGCAAACCTGACCTCTCAACTGGATCTGACCCATGTAGCGCCATCTCTGTTTCCCTAGGAAATATTTAGTTGCTTGTTAAAACCACATGTAGATTACAAAAAGAGAACACCTGAGTTCTCTTAGACATATTTCTTGATCTCATCATATAATACTAATACAAAAGCACCGCCCATGCCTCTCAACACGTTGGACCAGGCGCCTTTGAAGAATGCCTTGCCTCCTTCATCTTTTGCTATCTTCTTCCAGCAGTCGATTGTGCCCTTGTACATGATATCAGCTGTGAAAGACAACATGTGCAGGTAAAGCATATTGTATCCAGATGTCTTACTTAGAGAAGAAAAATGACAAAGAAACTCAAAATGTCCTATTCAAAAGCTAAGCATTAGAGAAATGGATTGTAGTATCATTCCCCCAATGAATATCTTTGCTTTTCTTGCCAGTGGACAAAATGTAACAACAATACTAGCATTGTATACTAAGAGGATACTGGCCCCAAAAGCAACCTTCCTGACCTCTAGAAGAAAAAACGGAAATGCTACTTTTTTGGTCTTTAACTGCTCCAACAGAAGGAGATGCTATTTTAATGGCTTTTAACCTTTGTCCTGTTTAACCTTGGTAATAATTTAAACTGATTTAAATTCCTTCCAAAGAAAATTCTATTTAATTTTTTTATTTTTAGTGGAATAGGTTGGGCAGTGTTCTACATCAGCTACTTAGCTGAGTGTCCTTATCCAAGTAATCTCTGTTATTTCCCTCAAGCATGATGGAAATGTCATTCATCATTCGCCCATGCTCCAATCACTTCCCACTGACCCAATTCTCCCCAAGCAGCTGATGCCTAATAAAGTAAGTAGGAGCCAAGTAATGGTTATGGCAATAATGTCACCACTGTAACAAGAAAACAGATTTTAAAAGGTAAAGGTTTCCCCTGAAATTAAGTCTACTCATGTCTGGCTCTGGGTGGTGGTGCTCTTCCCCCTTTCTAAGCTGAAGAGCCAGCATTGTCCGTAGCCACCTCCAAGGTCGTGTAGCCGGCATGACAGCATGGAGCACTGTTACCTTCTGGCTGAAGCGGTACCTACTGATCTACTTATATTTGCATGTTTCAGAACTGCTAGGTTGGCAGAAGCTGGGGCTAACGGGAGCTCACCCCATCTGTGGATTCGAACCACCAACCTACCGATCAGCAAGTTCTGCAGCTTAGCAGTTTAACCCACTGTGCCACCACGGCTCAGATTTACACACTCATAATTTAATTCTTAACGGTTGGTGTAGCTGAACAATATTGTTTAATGTAACCTCACGACAGTTTTTTTTTTCGTTGTCAGGAGCGACTTGAGAAACTGCAAGTCACTTCTGGTGTGAGAGAATTGGCTGTCTGCAAGGATGTTACCCAGGGAATGCCTGGACGTTTTGATGGGGTTTTTTTACCATCCTTGTGGGAGGCTTGCCTCATGTCCCTGCATGGAGAGCTGGAGCTGACAGAGGGAGCTCATCTGCGCTCTCTCCGGATTCGAACCTACAACCTGTTGGGTCTTTAGTCCTGCTGGCACAAAGGTTCAACCCACTGCGCCACCAGGGGCTCCATATAGTTTTCATTAGAAGGGTAGTGCATAATAAGCAATTATGCTAGAACTGCTTTCAGAGTAATTTTCCATTAACAAAAATTGAATCCTTTACATTGATATCTGGATCCTTCTTCTGTTTTCAGATCTACACAAACTCTTCAAATTCTCTAGTCATTGACCTTCTCTGTGATTACATTCAGAGAGAAGTGAAATAATAAGAGAAAGAGACAGAGTATGTTATGTATAATACCTGAAAAATAAAATTGTTCAAGTTGTATCTTACTTGTTTGATTTAAAGTGTCTATAAAGTTTCTTAACCATTGTAAAGAAACTTTATGGGCACCCTGTATATCCTGCTTTTCCCCAAATAGAACTCATAAACTGCTATTACAGTATTCATAGCATATACTGTAATAAGAAGTAAATCCACTTAATTCACAGTATCGTTAACCTAACTTTAAAAAAGGTATCAATTGAATTTAATCAGTCTGTTTCGAAGAACAGTAAATATACTGTAATAAGAAATAATAATAATAATAATAATAATAATAATAATAATAATAAAACTTTATACCCCGCCACCATCTCCCCAAAGGACTTGGAGCAGCTTACATGTTCACAGTATCATAAATCTAACTTTTTTTAAAAAAAAAGTATTAATTGAATTTAATCAGTCTGTTTCTAAGTACAGGCAGCCCCCAAGTTACAAAATCCAACTTACAAACAACTCTTAGTTAAGAACAGGGTGAGACAACAGGAAGTGAGAGAAAACTATCCCTCGGAAGGGAATTTCACTCTTGAAAGAGTTATCATAAGGAAAAGGTGCCTCAACTGAAGCTTTATCACTAATCCTTGTTTCCACAACAAGCCAATGTTTTCAAAATCCAATTATCACAGGGACAGAAAGTGAGGTGAAATCTGAACAGGGACACAGGCAGCAAAGCAAACACCACAAGGGTGTTAACCCTTCCTATGCTATCCAAAGAGATAGATAGATAGATAGATAGATAGATAGATAGATAGATAGATAGATAGATACACACACACACACACACACACACACACACACACACACACACTCTTGACTGGAGTTACACTGCCCTGACTTACATACAAATTCAACTTAAGAACAAACTTACAGAACCTATCTTGTTCATAACTTGGGGACTGCCTGCATAGAATGGTACTGTATGCCAAAATAAATCTGTTCCAATGAAGGGAAGCAATTAACTCTTCTTATTTTCTCTGGGTCTGGGTGGACTATACAAAAGAAGGATTACTTTCTTACCTCCTTTCCTGCCAGACTGCATCATCATCCTACGTCGGACGGTGTCAAAGGGGTAGGAGACCAATCCTGCCACAGCAGTAACAGTCTGGGCTATCATCCAGCTTACAATAATGTGCACATTCTTTGGATCAGGAAGCATACCTGTCATCGAGAAGAAATTGCCCAAAGATGGAGGGAATAAGTGAAGGAGAGTTGGAAGAAAAGATCATCACCACCAGCAAACCATCTCTAGCTTATTAACAAACATGGTCCTGTTAATTCAGGCCGCACAGTAGACAAGCACTTAATTTCACAATGGCAGAACTGCAGATTAATTTTGCAGTGTTTGTAAAGCGGAACAAACTGATTTCTGGAAGCCTCTGATAGGCAATTAGAAATCCACTAAATTAATACTGCATGCATCCTTCAAGAAGCTCATAGTGGGAAAAGTTAATCAAGTTTTACTAATGCTAATATGAATCAGGCTTGCAAGAAAAATTGAATTGGACCGCAGCTCATTAACCCCCATCTATACCTACTTACTGTATATACTCGAGTATAAGCCTAGTTTTTCAGCCCTTTTTTAGGCTAAAAAAGTCCCCCTTGGCTAATACTTGAGTCAAGATTATTCATTATTATTATCATCATCATCATCATTTTGCTCTATAATTACTGTTATTACATTTCCATTATTTTACTTTATTATTATTATTATTATTATTATTATTATTATTACATTTATTATTTTACTCTATTATTATTGGAAGGATATGCAAGCATATTTACATTGAAGGTTAGAATAATGGTTTAATCAGAGTTGGACAGCCCTATCCTTAAATTACAGTTTTATGGAAATATTCAAAAACATTTCACCTAACGATGCTTCAATTAATATAATTGTATTGGTACCTATTTTTATTTTGAAATGTACCAATAGTTGCTGTAATTCCAATCCTCAGCTTATATTCAAGTCAATCTGTTTTCCCCATTTTTTGTGGTAAAATTAGGTGCCTCGGCTTATACTCAAGTATATACGGTAATTTGAAGTAAAATACAATGAACTCAATGGGGCTTTTGTTTAGTAGACACTTAAGAATCCTTTGGCCACAAGAGAATTGCTAGCTTCCCTTGGACAACGGCTTGCTCTCTAAAAAGACCTCTTGGCCAGTAAGAAGACATATGTTGTGGTTCGGCCAGAGAATGAAAACAAGGGGATGGTTCAATCAGAGGTTGTGAGGGATGATGGGCTTTCCGGTCTGGGAAATGAGGGGATTTTGGATTATGATTCTGTATGGGAGAATGACTCTGTGTCTGGTCAGATAGAAATGGCTTTAGAGCAGGGAGGAGATGGAGATGCTTTGGCATGGGAAGATAAGGAGGACCTTTCACCTGGTCATTCCTTGGCAACAGAAGATAAAGAGCTAGAAGAGAAATATCTTTCCCTTAGGAAAACACCTATGGTCAGTAGGGGTATGAGACTCAAATTACGGGAAGAGGGAGTGAGATTATGGAAGTCAAAGAGAATTCGTGAGAAATCAGTGAAAGAGACCAGTGAGAAATCCTTGAAACAGGGCAGATGTCAAAGGCATGACTTCATGGCTTGTGGGCCTTAAATTATGATGTTTACTTAAAGGGTTAGATCAGGCAACGCTGCGTTACAATTGGGTCTTGTTCTCGTTTGATGTTCACATCTATATGTAAGATTTTTGAGAAAGTCTTGTGCTTGTGTCCACGGATTCATGTTTTGAAAGCAGTTCTTGTATTCCTGGTTATAGACTTATGCCTATGTTTTGATTCCTGGTTTTTTCATGTACCTCGTTTTGAACAGAATTTTGCTGTTTGGACTATTGCCTTTTGGAGGCCTTTTTTCCTATTGCTTTTTGGACATTGTTTTTTATATTACCTTTGGCCTTTTTATATGTGCTTTCTTCTATATGTGTTTAGTTAGTAATATTGGACTCTTGTGTGCTGTTGGATGCAAAGGTGATTCCAGGCTAAAGTGCAACAATATATGGGGAAAATATCAAAAACTTGATAATAAACAAAATAAAATTCTTCTTTTAAAAATTTCTAAAACCACAATATGTATTAAAAATAGTTAAAGATAGCCAGAAAGGCCACCTCTAATTTTGAGAAGCAAAGACCAAGCAAAACAGCACGTTCTTTGCTGCCGACTGGAGATTTCCTTCTGATCTGGAGCCAGACTTCCATGGTGGTGCTACAAAAAAAGGCAGTCCTAGGCCCTTTGTACACTGCCATATAATAATTCACATTATCTGCTTTGAACTAAATTATATGAGTCCACACTGTCATATAATCCAGTTCAAAGGAGATAATCTGAAGTTTATATGACAATGTAGAAGGGGTCCTAGCCGGCCTTGAAGAAGGAGTGGTAGGTACAAGCAACAATATCACCACCGCTTGAATGGTGATAGGAAGCCTGCAAGAAAAGAATACAGAGGTAGTGCATTCAGCTAACAGGCAAGATCAAAATTCCAAATTGCCTGATTGGATGGGTAACTAAAAAAAATAGGTTACTCATCAACATTTCCTTTTAAACCTTTTGACTTTGAAGTCAAAGAGTATTACAAAGACCACATCACACTAGCTCTTCATATGATGAATCATAATTCTCATGAACCTTCGAAAAGAATGGATGAGAAGAATAAAAGATATTTAAAAGAAAGGGGAAGAAAACTCTGGTTGAATCTCGATTACGAATAGATATCAAGCTATCAAGCCAGAAAAATACCATTCTGGGGGTCCATGTGCATATATTTAATATCTCTATCTGATAAAGTAAGATATTTAAAGTGTTCTGCCACTTTTGATATTTATTTACTATATTTATATCCTTCCCTTCTCAACCCCGAAGGGGACTCAAGGCAGCTTTAAGCAGAGGCAAAATTCAGTGCCTTAAGCAATTAAATAACATTTAGTTACAAATGTAAACGAGGTTAAAAACTATTAAAACATAAACAATACCACTTACAGCTATAAAATCACATTATGCACAATCAAGGTTGGGCCATTCCAATGATCGTTACACATAAATCAAAGTAATCTATTGTACTGTATTACTTGCCGAAGGCTTGGTCACAAAGCCATGTTGTCACCTTTTTTCTGAAAGTCAGGAGGGAAGAGGCTGATCTAATACCACTGGGGAGGGAGTTTCATAGCCGGGGAGCCACCACTGAAAAGGCCCTGTCTCTCATTCCCACCAACCATGCCTGCAAAGGAGGCAGGATCGAGAGCAGGGCCTCTCTATATGATCTCAATCTCCAATATGGTTCATAGGGGAGATATGTTCAGACAGGTAAACTGGGCAGGAACCGTTTAGAGCTTTTTAAAATATCTCTATAAAAATCGCCAGATGTCTCTTGCTTACCCTTAGCTGTGTCATAGATGCCAAAATATGCTGCTCTGTAGATAATGATGCCCTGGACTGACACATTGAATCCCAAGTAGAGACCTTTGAGGCCATCAGATTTGTAGATCTTGGCAATACAGTTGCCGAGCCCAGTGAACTGCCTCTCATTTGCGCCTTTGCCCACATCAGCCGCTAGCCTGGTCCTGGCAAAATCCAGAGGGTAAACGAAGCAGAGCGAGGTTGCTCCTGCAGCACCCCCAGAGGCCAGGTTGCCGGCAAAGTAGCGCCAGAATTGCTTGTGCTTATCCACGCCCCCAAGGAAGATCTGCTTGTACTTGTCCTTGAAAGCAAAGTTGAGGGCCTGGGTGGGGAAGTACCGGATGACATTGGCCAGGTTGCCTCTCCAGAAGGAAATGATGCCTTGCTCTTTGGGGATCCTTACCACACAGTCCATGATCCCTTTGTATTGGTTCGCGGCTGTGATCTGTTGGCTGGCGTGCTGGACCTGTTTGAAGGTAAAAGAGCAGAACGGGATGGGGAATGGAAAAGAAGAATCACATGAACCATGCCAATAATGGAAAAGAGCAGCCATTTCTGCTATTGCAACTGCAGTCTCATCATTTACTGCCAAAACTGGCCATGTACTTGAGATTAACACAGGACAAACGCACAGCAGTTACACAGAATGCCCAACTATGGTAGTTATGGTAGTTGCCTGGAACGCAACCTCTTGCAAGAGAGAATTCACACCATCTGCAAAGAACTTGCAAACACAGACAAAGAACTGTTACATCTCCATATCCTCAAGCAGACAAGAGTTCTTTCTCCCACCCTGGACATTCCACAGATATATAAACCCCACTTGCCTAGTTTCCAACAGACCTCACAAGCTCTGAGGATGCCTGCCATAGATGTGGGCAAAACATCAGGAGAGTATGCTTCCGGAACATGGCCATACATCCCGGAAAACTCACAACAACCCAGTGATTCCGGTCATGAAAGCCTTCGATAACATATATGGTAGTTAACTTGAGGATCAGAACTGGATAGTTTCTTTTCCCTCATCCAGATAATCATTACCTCCCAATTATATAAAATGTTTGTAATTGACACTGTAATTCAATTTCCGTTATCAAGCCTGAACCTTCAATTACACTATGCAACAAAATTTGAAAAAAAAATCAGTTCCTGTTTTGAAAGTGTCATTTCCTGTTTAATTGTGTGATACTTTCTTTGAAAGTAACTATTAGACTCCAGAAACTTTGTTTTTTGTGGCTGCAACAAACTACATTGAATTGGTTGAGATTCTATGAAATATTCATTGAAAAACTGCAGCAAAATGTGCTGGAGGACGTCCCGCAAACCAACGTTTTTGCTGTTTAATAAACCTTTTCCTTGTTTTTATAATAGAACCAATTAGGAAATGACATTTATAACCCAGGAACAAAAATTATGTTACATAGTGTTATTTTGGATCCACAACATAAAAAGGAACAATACTATTTTCAGCAAAAAGGGAAATGATCAAGTCACGCCATCTTTCTTCCATCTATGTCACCTTCCAAAGAAAAGTCCTTTGGTTGACCTCTGTTCTCTACACCACAGACACTGGTAGCAGAACACATCTGTATACTGGCCCAGTTAAATATTCCAAGTCTAAAATCCAAATTCTAGTCCTTACTGGGTAATCTGTCTCTTTCATCCTGAACTACCTCAGGGTCCTTCCACACAGCTGAATAAAATCCCACATTTTCGGCTTTGACCTGGAATATATGGCAGTGTGGACTCAGATAATCCAGTTCAAAGCAGATATTGTGGGATATTCTGCCTTGATATTCTGGGATATATGGCTGTGTGGAAGGGCCCTCAAACACATTAAAGGAAAGCCAATATTTAAATCTAAATAACAACCCACAATTTTTATATATATATATATATATATATATATATATATATATATATATATATATATATATGCAAATATCAGTTTTAATTATTTGATTGACAATGTATACATTTCATCTTGATGAAGCAGTTTGAAGAGGGGATCACAACTCAGATCACAGTCATTAGGGTGACCTTGGGCAAGTCACATTCATAGGCCCCTTCTACACTGCCATATAATCCAGATTATCAAAGCAGATAATCCACATTATCTGCTTTGAACTGGATTATGAGTCTACACTGCCATATAATGCAGCCCAAAGCAGATAATGTGTTTTTATATGAGTGTAGAAGATACCTCAGTCTCAGAACGAATCTGCTCTGAACGAATCTTGCCCAGAACACCCTGTGACAGGTTTGCTTTAAGATTGCCATAAATTTGAAACAAATCAAAACCAAACAACAAATGGGGCCCAAACCCCTAAAGCAGAGATCCTCAAACTAAGGCCCACAAGCCAAACGTGGCCCTGCAAGGCCATTGACCCAGCTTGCACCCTAAACTTTAGACTTAGGGTCGGTCTAAGGACCCTTCCACACAGCCCTATATCCCAAAATATAAAGGCAGAAAATCCCACAATATCTGCTTTGAACTGGGTTATGAGTCCACCCTCAGATAATGTGGGATTTTCTGCCTTGATATTCTGGGATATAGAGCTGTGTGGAAGGGCCCTAAATCTGAAACAACTTGAAGACACACAATGACAACACCAATCCTAATTAATTTGACTATGGGCCCTTCCTCTGAGGATGCCTGCCATAGATGCAGGTGAAATGTCAGGAGAGAATGCTTCTAGAACATGGCCATACGGCCCGAAAAACCTGCAACAACCCAGTGATTCCTGCCATGAAAGCCTTTGACAATACAATATATGCAATGGTACACATAGCCAGGGGCATCAAAATTCAGGGTGCATCTGCAGGGCAGCTTGACATCACTTTAAATGCCATAGGGTTTTTTGTTTTGTTTTGGTGAAGCCCCAACAGCAAGGAAGGTTCAAGACCTACAATTCCCAGGACTCCGTAGCATTGAAAGGAGGGTCAAAGTGCATTCATTTTACAGGTAGATGCAGTCTCAGGGCTCTTCCACACATCCCTATATCCCAGGATATCAAGGCAGGAAATCCCACATTATCTTAGTGTGAACTCAGATAACTCAGTTCAACGAAGATATTGTGGGATTTTCTGCCTTGATATCCTGGGATATAGAGCTGTGCGAAAGGGTTTCTCTATTGTCCTCTATCCCAGGATTTGATCCCCGATTATCTGATTTAAACTGTGAGTCCCCATTGCCAAATAATCTGGGATCAGATCCTGGGATATAGGAGCAGTGTGGAAGGAGCCTGAGTCTACTTTATACCAGTCCTGTGCTATAATGAGAGCGGGTGTGTGTGTGTGTGTGCTGTGCTAAATCTTGTGTAACCAGAACTGCCCAAGTGGAGTTTCCATATTTAGACACTTGACGCTAGTGCCCACCTGACTCTATGCATTCCTGCCCCAAGTCTCAAGTCAGGGCTCTCCCAAGTTAAAGCCATGGAGCAAAACCCTTTGCCTTCCAAAAGCAGCCCAGGGTTCACTTTGAAGGGGATTCCATTCACTTAGAAGGAGATTAAAGAGGATGAATCATTGCAAGAGTGCTATACTAATAATATAATACAATGTAATACAATATAATATTGTGTATATATATATATATATATATATTGTAATATTACTAATAATATTACAATATAATGGTATAGTACAAGATAGTAATACATAATACTGATATTGTACTATGCTAATAATATAATATATTGTATGTATGTATATTTTGCAAGCTGCTCTGAGTCCCCTTTGGGGTGAGAAGGGTGGCATATAAATGTCATAAATAAATAAATAAGAGTCTGATGGAAGGAATAAATGGGAAATTCTCTCACTTGACTGAAAGCCTGTGTGACAAGTCATCAGCTATGATTTGCAGCCTCAGAACTGCTTGGCTCATTCCAGATAGCTTTCTGATGTTTGCTTGGTTGCTGTTCTCCTCCTCCATGTACATCAACACAAGACCAAAAATGGAACAGCAGTTTGTACCATCTCAACTCTCCCCCACTTTGAATAAACACGGGTCTGTCCAATATCATCTTGAGATTTAATTTGGAAGATCACCAAGACTATCCTGTCCAAACCCAGCCATGCAGGAATGGATAACTATCTATGCCTGTTGCTCCCTTCAGCTGGGAAGCCTATGCCCTTCTCTTGCAGAGTCTCTCTAGCAAAGAGGCGCGCGCCAGGCACGTGCCTCGTTTTTCCCGGGAAACCACCACTTTCCCGCCCCCTGACTTACCTGGAGCAGCAGCTTCACCCTCTCGATGGGCGCCACGGCCGTTTTGGAGATGGCAGCGGCGATCCCGCCGGCCAAAAAGTCCTTCAGGAAGCTGAGCGCTTGGTCACCCATGCTGTCGGGTTGCTTGTTTAGTTAATTGCTTGGAAAACCCAAAAACCAAGGCGCTTCCCCACCCAGCAACACCCCTGGCCTCAACCAAAGCGACCTCCAAATGGACGGGGCGTCCCTTTTCGCGGGTATTTATACCCCCCACGGCGCTCTGGGTCTCGCGAGAAGGGAGGGGGGGCTGCTCTGTATGCGTATTGGCTAGGACCCCCAGGCTACCAATGCGTTTGGAGGGCATCAGGGCAGCGCTGCTATGACCCTGCGCTTCCCATCAAGGCGCAAGGGCAAAAGAAAGTTATCTCCTCCGCCCCGCCTGCCTCCCTCCCTCCTTTTCAGAGGGTGCAATGGGGCACGGCATGTGCTCCCGCGTTTATTAATAGCCCTGGGAGGGGAGGGCTGGGGAAGCGAGCGCTTGGGGGCAAAGCAAGAGGCCAGCCCAAGGCAGAAGCTGTGGAGCAGCCATCCAAGGATGCGCCCTCGCCTAGACGAGAAGGACTTCCTTCTTCTGCGTTGAGGAGTGGGTTGCTCTTACAGTTAAAGCCCATCTTCTATCCAGCCTGGGCTGAGCCTTATCCTTGACCCAGGATGGCCCTGGAAATGGACCTCATTTCCAGGGCCATCCTGGAAATAGGAATTCATTCATGTTTATTTCGAACTATAGTCCGGCCCCACAGCATTCTGAGGGACCGTGAACCGCCCCCCTGCTTTAAAAGTTTGAGGACCCCTGCCCTAAAGGCACCAAATACTGTCTGATCTTGGAAGTTACACAGTGTCAACCCTGGTTAATACTTGGATGGAAGACTGCCAATGAATGCCAAGTGCTATAGGTTGTATTTCAGAGAAAGGAACTTGCAAAACTACCTCCAAGGATTCTTTGCCTAAGGAAACACTATAACATTCAAGAGGTCAACATAAATGGAGAGGTGACTTGAAGGCACATACACACTCACATCCAAGACAGAGGGAATAGTGGGTTCAGTGTTGGACTCTGGAAGACGAGGATTGAACCCCTGCTAAGCCAGAGAAATCCACTTAAGCAAGTCACATTTTCTCAGCAATGGCAATCCTCCTCTGAACAAATCTTGCCAAGAAAACCCAGCAATGGGATCGCCATGAGTTAGAAATTATTTGAAGGCACACAATAATCCTAAACCAAACATACATTATTTTCCATTTATGTTCACACACACATACATCTCAACATCACACAGCTGCGTAACTAGAAGATGCCTAGCCAGGGAACTTGTTACAATATCAACTCAATAACTAACAGCAACTATTTAACACAATGAGCTTTTTGGATTAACACAGTCTAACAGTTCACAACTGGAGGATGCACATAGCAATAATATGTTTGAACTGACATACAGATCCTGCAAATGAGTTGAAACATAATTGTTATTTTGGATTTTGTTTCTCTGTTTCTCCTTTTTCCTATCTATGCACATAAGAAAAGTGAAAATGTGCATGTGTGATGTGGGTGGGGTGTCCCCTTACACAACAAGCTCCTGCCTCCACAAACAGCTATAGCTCCCACTATACAGGAGTCACCAATAGCCCTCCCTCCAATATTGCAGGTTGTAGTGAGCACCATGAACATGCACAAGAGCCCTGCCAATGTCCTCCACAAACACCATACTGCTCACCACCCTAGTCAAAATTTTGATATGGGGGCAATTTTTTCCTAGATTTTCTGTTTTAGCTCCAACACAGACATCCCAGTGTTCCTGACTTTCTCCATTGGTGTGGAATAGGCATGACCCCACCCACTGCCTCTCCCTTAACCCTTTCCTATGATGCACAACAAGCAGAGTGGAATTGATCAGCAACTGAACATACTAGAGAGGATTGGGGAGAAAAGTTAGTGTTTGTATGTATGTGGTGTGTATGCAGCAATGTTTTGACTTCCACTTTCATGGGCCACTGCAACCCCCACAAATGACAGACCTGGACCAAACTTGGCACATAGACCCAACATGGCCAACTGTGCATATCGGCGGGATTTGGGGGAGATTGACCTTGTATCTGGGAGATGTAGTTCTTCCTTATCCAGAGAGCACTGAACCCACCCGATGACTGATCTGGAAGAAACTTGGCATACAGGTCCAACATAGCTAACTGTGCATACAGGCAGTGTTAGGAATGATTGGCCTTGGATCTGGGAGTTGTAGTTCACCCTTACCCGGAGAGCACTAAACTCAATCGAAAAATGCCCTTTTCAAATCACCCAAACATCGCTGGGTCCCCAAACTCGTAACAAATTAAAAAAATGTATTTGCTTACTGGAAGAAAAAGAGTAGAAAGGGTACCTACAAACCCTCCATGGAAGGAAATTCCACAGCTTGGAAACTGACACTAAGGCCCCATCCACACTGCCATATAGCATCCAGATTGCCTGCTTTGAACTAGATTATATAGTAGTATAAAGTCATGTAATCCAGTTCAAAGCAGATAATGTGGATAATTTGCTTTGATAATCTGGATTATATGGAAGTGTAGGAAGGGTCTAAGAAGGCTTTCTCCCCTAGCCTTACCAAATATTGCTGTGATGGTGGTGGGGCAGAAAGAAAGCCCTCCCTGCAGATCTTGAAAACTGGGCAGAGTATCTGCATCTTGGCATAAGAGCTTGCCAAGAAAAGTAAGAATCCATCTTCTGCAGTCTGAAACCTGTGAGGGAAGTCAATAAAATTCCTAATATATGAATGGTGCAATGATGTTGACAAGGTAGCAAGATCTCTACACTGCCTTTAGAAGTTTTATGAGGAAAATAATTTTGGCAGGTGTTTTATGCCATTGCAGGTTAAAAAATGATGCAGGTAACATTCTCACTTCTCGCTGAGGGATAAAAAGATCCCTCATAGGGGTACCTTGATCTTAGAACACTTTTTAAGTTCAAGGGACAAGAAGTCCTGGATTTGCAAATACCCTACATGTTGAACCCATCTATCTCAGTATTGCATACCCTTTGAACACATCTCTGCCAGCCTTCCTATTGACAATCCTAAAGACTGGATCTACACCAGCATTTCTCAACCTGGGGGTCGGGACCACTGGGAGGGAGTCATGAGGGGGTGTCAGAGGATGGGGCAGAAAGACCATCAGAAAATACAGTATTTTCTGTTGGCCATGGGGGTTTTGTGTGGGAAGTTTGCCCCAATTGTACTATTGGTGGGGTTCAGAATGCTCTTTGGCTGCAGATGAACTAGAAATCCCAGCAACTACATCTCCCAAATATCAAGATCTATTTTCCCCAAACTCCATCAGTGCTCATATTTGGCCATATTGAGTATTTGTGCCAAGTTTGGTTCAGATCCATTATTATTTGAGTCCACAGTGCTCTCTGGATGTAGATGAACTACAACTCCTAAACTCAAGGTCAATGCCCAACAAACCCTTCCAGTATTTTCTGTTATTCATGGGGGTTCTGTGTGCCAAGTTTGGTTCAGTTCCCTCCTTGGTGGAGTTCATAATGCTCTTTGATTGTAGGTGAACTATAAATCCCAGCAACTACAACTCCCAAATGACAAAATCAATCACCCCCAACCCCACCAATATTCAAATGTGGGTGTATCGGGTAGTTGTGCCAAATTTTGTCCAGTTAATGAAAATTGTTGTTGTTCATTCATTCAGTCGTTTCCGACTCTTCGTGACTTTATGGACCAGTCCGTGCCAGAGCTCACTGTTGGTCGTCATCACCTTCAGCTCCTTCAAGGTCAATCCAGTCACTGGATTAAGAATGTGGAGATGGCTAACGATTTTCTACTAAAGATTAAAAGAGACGGTGCAATGCCACAGACAGAGCTGTCGCCGACTAAAGGAAATACAAGGAAACGCCCCCGACCTGATACCCCGGCAAAAGAAGAAGACAAGCTCGACCTGGCTATGGCTCTGACTACGAATCTGGAGGACAATATAATGGGAAAGGGTAACACAGCGGATTTAAATAACTCTAACTATGATGGAACAACAAATTAAATTCCTCTCTTTAAATGTTAACGGTCTCAACTCTCCTTGTAAAAGGAAAAGAGTCTTTCAGCACTTTAATAAAGAAAAATTTCAAATTATCGCATTGCAAGAGACCCATATTTGCCACAGGCATGTTGCGCACTTGTCTCAAAAGAAACTAGGCAGAGAATTCTACTCAGCCTGTGATTCCAAAAAAAAGGGGGTGGTAACCTATGTCAATGAGGATATACCTGCAGAGCTGATGTTCAAGGATCAGAATGGGAGAATTGTAGAAGTGAGAATAAAACTAGGAAGCGAAAACATTTTGGTCTGTAACATTTATGCCCCCAACGGGCCTAAGTCAAAATTCCTTAGAAATCTGAAAGAGGATTTATCTAAAACTGAATTCGATAGTCTAGTGTTGCTAGGGGATTTCAACGGGATATTGAACAAGGACCTTGATAAAAGCCCAAATAATAAGAAAAATAGGTGTAAGGCCACTCTCCCTAAAAACTTCTTGTCACTCAAAGAGGAATTCGATCTTCACGACACATGGAGACTAGGTCATCAGGATGAGAGGGACTACATGTTCTTCTCGGCCCGTCACAAGTCATGGTCCAGGATAGACATGATTTGGGCATCAAACTCTATCCTCACTAAGATTGAAAGCACACAAATCCGGGCGAGAGATATCTCAGACCACTGCTCCGTAATAATGGTTCTCCACAAGAGAAGTGACTCCAGGAGATGGAGACTGAATGACAATCTGCTAAAAACAGAAATCGATATTAAGAAAAACAAAGAACATATCAAAGACTTCTTAAGGATTAACGACACAATTGATGTTTCACCCCAAACCGTGTGGGACTCCCTCAAGGCAGTCATGAGGGGGTATCTTATCCAGCAGAGTGCGATTAAGAACAAAATGAAAAATGCTGAGATGAAAAACCTGGAAAAACGGATAGAAGAAAAAGAAACTGAATTAAAGAAAAACCCCGAAAAGCGAGGAGTAGAGGTCAAACTGAGATGGCTCAAAAGAAAGAAACACCACCTGGAGATCGAATCCCTGGAAAAGAAGTATAAATATATAAAACAACAAGAATTCGAACATGCCAACAAGCCAGGTAAGTGGTTGGTCAGGAAAATTAGAAAAAAAAACAGGCACAGCGAATAATAAACATTAAGAAAGAGGACAAACTCTTAACGAAGGATAAAGACATCACTGAAGACTTCCAAGACTACTTCTCTACTCTCTATAACAGGGACGACACAACAGAGACCGAAATCACACAATATCTATCTAACCTTAAGCTAGAGAAAATCACAGATGTCCAGAGAGAAGCCCTCAACAGAGAAATATCTGAACAGGAAATTGCAGAGGCGATCTCCAACCTGCCCGCAAATAAGGCCCCGGGCCCTGACGGGTTCTCCGCCTGCTTTTATAAAACATTAAAGGAGGAACTCTTACCATTTCTACACAAAATCATGAACCTAGCACTCGCCACAGGACGGATTCCAGACTCCTGGAAGGAGGCAGAGATAGTACTCATCAAAAAAGGCGACCTGGATGGATCGGAAAAACAGAACTACAGACCGATCTCTTTACTAAACTTTGATTATAAAATCTTTGCCGCTATCCTAGCGAAAAGATTAAAAAGATTTCTATCAGGCTGGATTGGAGAAGAACAAGCGGGCTTTCTCCCAGGCAGAAGCACAAAAGACAATTTACGAGTCATCATAGACACCATAGAGTATTATGATATCAATATCCAAAAAGAAATGGCTCTGCTATCCCTGGACGCTGAGAAAGCCTTTGACAATCTCAGCTGGAAATTTCTGAAACTTCTGTTAGAGGAGATAGACATCGGCTTCTCGTTTAAAAACGCAATATTCTCCATCTACTCGGAACAATCGGCTAGATTACTGATAAACTCCAACCTCTCAGGGAAAATACAGATCTCGAAAGGAACAAGGCAGGGATGCCCCCTTTCCCCCCTGCTCTTCATCCTGGCCCTAGAGACTTTTCTAAAAACAGTCAAGGAGAATAAAACCATTAAAGGTATGAAGATCGCGTCTCATGAATATAAGACAAGAGCATATGCAGACGACGTCATCTGCATTATTGAAGATCCGCTTAACAACATTCAGAGATGGACTACCGTAATAGAAGAGTTCGGCAAGGTCTCAGGATTTAGAATAAATAAAGGCAAGACGTACCTTCTAACAAAGAACATGGAGCCGGCCAAGCAGGCAGAGTTGAGAAGACTAACAGGACTGGAGACGAGTAAAAAAATAAAATACCTTGGGATCTGGCTCACGGCCAGCAACGCACACCTGTTTAAGAACAACTACGAACCCACCTGGAAGAGAGTCCAAAAAGATTTAGCGCAGTGGAAATTCTTGAAGCTCTCGCTTCTGGGGAAAATTGGACTAATCAAAATGACCATCTTACCAAGACTCCTCTATCTTTTCCAAAATTTACCCATCATAAGGAACATCAAAGTCTTCGACAATTGGAACAAAGATCTAAGAAAATTCATCTGGGGTGGGAAAAAACCCAGACTGAAACATCGGGTGATGGTGGATAGAAATGATAGAGGGAGATTTGGACTACCCAGTTTAAGAACTTACTTCGAGGCTTGCGCCCTAACATGGGTAAAGGACTGGGCTTCCCTCAAAAAACGAAAAGATGCTAACGTTAGAGGGGTTTAATCTCAGGGTGGGATGGCATGCGTACCTATGGTACGGCAGGTCAAAACTAGAAGGAAACTTCAGTAATCATTTTGTTAGATCCAGTCTCCTTAAAGTCTGGAATAAGTATAGGAACTATTTCTACTCCAAAATCCCCCAGTGGCTTTCCCCAATCGAGGCGAAACAAAGACGCCTGCTTGGCTGGCAGAGTTGGCCAACCTATAAGGACATTCTGGTAAAAGATAAAGAAAACAATACATGGAGCATGAAAAATCAGGAAGAATTAACCCAGAAGTTCAAAAATCTAATGTGGCTGCAATACTTTCAGCTCCGAGAAACCTTCAAGCAAGACGAGAAGATCGGGTTTGAGGAAAAATCATCACCCTGGGATATTGTATTGAGCACGGAAAAGAAGCTCATCACCAAACTGTACAATCAACTTCTCACTTGGGAAACAGAAACAGAGGAAATTAAAAACTGCATGATCCAATGGGCCCAGAATATAGGAAGGCCAATAAATCTACGAGAATGGCAACTAGTATGGAGAAAAAAGCTAAAATACTCCTACTCCACTGCACTAAAAGAGAACTGGTTAAAGACATTTCATAGATGGTATCTAACACCTTACAAACTTAGCCAAATGTACAAAAATATCAAGAACTCTTGCTGGAAATGTAAAGAACATCCAGGCACATATTTCCATATGTGGTGGACCTGCCCAGCTGTGAAAAAGTACTGGCAAGGCGTACAGGAAGAAGCTCAAAAAATCCTTAAGATTAGATTTCCAAGAAAGCCCGAGTATTTTTTACTAGGGCTAACGGACAAAGACTTCATGCTGAATGCTAATGAAGACATTCTCTGGATGTATCTATCGACAGCAGCTCGAATAGTGCTGGCACGGCACTGGAAAGAAAACCAGATCCCTGCAGTGGAAGAATGGCTAGTTAAAATCTCAGAACTAAGGGACATGGATAAGCTGACCTTCCTGCTGAAATCAAGTTCCGGAAAGCCAATCAAACAGACCGACTGGTCGAATTTTGACGAATACGAAACAAAGAAATATGAATCGTAAAGGGGTTTGAGCAAACTGCAAGAGACACAGTCATTTAATGTGCAGTAAGAATTAGGTGCAAGTCAAGTCCGGAGTAGATAGTACACCTCCGGTAGAATGTATGGAATAGCTCTGGATGGAAACTAAATGGAAGTCACTGCCCACCATCCCTCCAAACTAGGATGGACAGTGGGCCTCTGTTTTTTGTATGTTCGTTGTGTGTGTCACCCTCCCCCTCTTTCCCTCCCCCATCTCCTGTCGACCCTTCCCTCCCCCTTCTTCCCCGGAATGTGGATTTTATATATTTGTGTAAATGATGTATCTATTTTCTAACGATGTTCCCATTTATCTAAAAGCAATAAAGATTATTTTTTTTAAAAAGGTCAATCCAGTCACTTCAAGGATACCATCCATCCATCTTGCTCTTGGTTGGCCCCTCTTCCTTTTTCCTTCCATTTTCAATGAAAGTACATCCTGTATATAAGATCTTTACATTGCAATTCATAACAGAAGCAAAAATACAGTTATGAAGTAACAACGAAAATAATTTTGTAGTTGGGAGTCACCACAACATGAGGGATTGTGGCATTAGGAAGGTTGAGAAACAGTGATCTATAAAGCTATGAAAAGTTTATATTCTGCCAGTAAATGATAAATGGGAATCAATGATAAGGAGGATGCATCTACATTGCAGAATTAATGCATTTTGTCATTGCTCGATGCAGTAGAATCCTGAGATTTACAGTTTGGTGAGTCACCGGATCAAGAGACATTGTAAAACTACAACTCCTACGATTCCATAGCATTGAGCCATGTCAGTCAAAGTGATGTCAAACTGCATTAATGCTACAGTGGAGATCTACCCTAAGAGTGGAATGTTTTCTTCTTTAAAGTATCGGTATTAAATTGTAAATGCTGTGCAGTTTCTTTAAAATTCAATTGAGAAGGCTTTTCAGTTGTCAACAATTCTTCTCCATCTCTGGATATCAGTAGGAAGAATCGATTCTCTTTGTGATTGTCACTTGCAAGGACAGCCTTTACATGTGATTGGGACACGAATGTCACTGTGGGGAGGGGGCAGGAGCCTGGAGGAGGGCTCCGGGAGCACATGATTAGGAAACGGAAAGTTCGTAATCCAAAATATGAAACGGGAGCACAGGAGGTACTTGTAGAGAGTGTGACATACTTGCGAACTGACATAATCAGTCTTGTGAGTGCACTAAAATACATACACATCCTTGCCTGTCTTCTTTGCTGGACTGGTATTTCCATATAAAAGGCTAAAACTATGGTCTTGTAAACACTGTAGGGAGTAAATCCTACAGAACAATGTGTATTGTATATAGTATACTGTGATACATTCCACTACTGTAGTACATAGCACTTTCTTCTATAAAACTGTAACTAAAATGCACAAATGACAACTGACCTCAAATGACATAACTGCTTTGTGCATTTGGAAGCTGCATAGAATCGAAGAGTTGAAATAGACCATAAAGGCTATCCAGTCCAACCCATGCCATGCAAGAACAGATGTGTAGAAATCATCAAGAGTAGTTTTTCATAGTATAAGCTATAAGCAAAATTACCGGCAATAAGTATGCATATTGGTTAGAGGAAATTATCTGGTTGTTGATGGCCTCCATGTCAGTGGTGGGTGAATCTGCCCTAGGTTGCAGTATGAACTTTAAAGGTTCTATCCAAAGTGATGATGTAAAACTTGGAGCAAATTCGCCTCCCCACTGACATGGGAAACCAGGTCTCATAGTCATGAAGGTCACAAATGCTGCAAATGAAAGACTCAGATGAACTGTTAAGTTCCTGCAACCTCCATGCAAACAAGCAAATACCTACAATTATTCAGGTGAGCATGCAGCTGTCATGAATACAGTCAGCACTCCACATTTCCTTGGGTTAGGACCTCTGTGAAAGTGAAAAATTGCAAATAAAGAAATGCTGAGAGAACAACCCTCCAGGAATTTCTAGGTCTGTCAGCATGGCTATATGGTCAACTTCTGCTGGAAGCTGCTCCTAGCATCACATTGGTGGACCTAGAGCAGGGAAAGATTTTGATAAAATCCATGAATAATGAAATCCACAAAATCCAAACCACAAATGTCAAGGGATGACAGTATTCCCCGCCCCCTTGAAATACAGAGTAGATGCTTCAGATAACAACATGTCTTCTCCTTGGCTCCTTCTATACTGCCATATAATCCAGATTATCAAAGTAGATAATCCAGATTATCTGCTTTGAATTGGATGTAGTAGCTTTTCCAAAGGAGATCAAGCATGTTGTAGTTGTTAGGGCTTTGGAAACCAGGGTTCAAATCCCCACTCAACCATGAAAACCCCACTAGGTAAGTTTGGGCCAGTCTCTCAGCCAAAATGATCGACAAATTCCTTCTGAACAAATCTTGCCAAGAAATGTCTGTGATGAATTGGAAATAAAAAAGTCGAACAATATCTTTTCCAGATCCCTCTGGAACATGAAACATGACTGTCCCTTGTTTCCATCCGAACTTCTTCCATGGTCTGTCATCCCAAAGATCTATGGCTGCAGCTAGTCTGATGTCCATGGCAGTCACTTCAGAGGGGATGAGTGTATGATCAGGGCATGTGTATATTGCCCTTGCCTGCAGGAAAGGCCATTCAGGTCAGGATCGCTCAGGCCACACAAACCTTGCTTTTAATCCACTTCAGTCCTGGTATAAAGAAATGCATCTCAAATCAATGAAGCCAGAGGAGCCACAACACCACAACTGCAACAGAAGGGATGATAGCACCAGAAACAAATAGTCCAACAGCATCAGTATTGCAGCTACTGGCGGGTTTTTTTCCATCCGTGAAGAAAATTTTACTTCATTCCAAAATCGACTTGAGAAACTGCAAATTGATTCTGGTGTGAGAGAATTGGCCATCTGCATAGACGTTGCCCAAGGGACACCTGGATGTTTTACCTGTGAGAGGCTTATCTCATGCATGGGAAGTTGGAGCTGACAGACTGGAGCTCACCCCATCTTGCAGATTCAAACTGCCGATCTTCAGGTCAGCAGTTCAGCTGGCACAAGGGTTTAACCCATTGTGCAGCTGCAGCTGCAAACTAATAATAATACAACAATGGCATAGATATAACATCATGTGATATGTCCCAGCCAAAAATGGAATTATCCTGCTGCAGTTGCAATTTAGCAACCTCAGGATAAATTCTTAAGTCAACCAAGCTCTGAGAGCAGTTAGACTTCCATTCCCATTGGTCCTGCCAATATGGACACTGGCAAAGAATGCCAATAGTGGGCATTTATACATTTCTACAGGGCTTCAGATTGCCATAGGCAATCCTCATATCATTTCAGCTTCACTAGTGGAGACTGCAAATTAATAAAAGAGGGGTTTTTTGCAGTGAGACAGGGGAGCTTATGTGCTTGGGACTTGTTCATTGAGCTGAACTATAGATCCCTTGTGAACTTTTATCTTATTTTAGCAGTGGCCTTCTGAAGTGGCTGACTTTTCACCTGAAAGGTACAAAGCCAGAACTCAAGGACTTCTGCTGCCTAGTTGGCTTGGGAAGCACTCTGCTGTAGCAACTGGGTTCTGCCTCTTTTCAAAAGCAAGTGTCCTGGAATAACCTTCCAGCTTACTCACTGTAATATTATCCCTGCAACAAATCTCTGGGGAGACTGCTTTAACTCCAAGGCATCTTCTGCCATTCCTACCTTCTAACTCTGCTTTGGAAAATGAACATGAAAGTGTAAAAATTGAATTGCACAAAATTCTGTTCCAAAATGGCATGTATCAATACATCTCTATTTTGTGAGATTTTTTTTTAAAAAATTGTGTTGCATTTGTTCTTTAAAAATAAATATTGTTGTCAGTATTACTTTGCTGGTAATCTGATATGAGTTTTAAAGGCAGGCTTTTAAGAACAAGTCAGGGGCCATTGTGATTTTACTTTTGAATATGTATTAAGGTGTTTTATGGAGTTTTATGGATTTTAACGATTAGTTTTTCATTTATACCTTTGATGTTTAATTCTGTCTTCATATTTTAATTTAATATTTAATATTTGTATATTTTTGGATTTTAAATTGTATTGAAATGAAATGGTTTTAATGTAAGCTGCTTTACGTCTCCTTTGTGGAGAGGAAAAGTGTGGTATAAATTATTATTATTATTATTATTATTATTATTATTATTATTATTATTATTATTATTTTATGTAAACACTCTGGTACAAGCCAGCAAAGGTGGTCTCAGTGATGATCAGCACACTGGGTGCAGCGCCTAGAGACCTTGGCCTGCACTTAAAAACAATCAGCACTAACAAAATTACTATCTGTCATCTGCAAAAGGCCACCCTGCTTGGATCTGCATACATTATTTGCCAGTACATCACACAGTCCTAGACACTTGTGAAGTGTCCAGAGTGGGATCAAATACAAATGCCAGCATAGTGATCTTGTTTGCTGTTTACCAATCTTATGATGTATCAAATTATTATTATTATTATTATTATTATTATTATTATTATTATTATTATTATTATTCACTGATTCCAAAAGCTTTTGTTTTACTCTCGGATCTACTGGGCTCAAAGGGGTGTTTTCTGCCAAGACTGTCTTATTGGCAGGTTTTTTAAAAAAAATTAGGATTTTGACTTTTAAGTGTCATACAAAAATAATTTTTTGATAGGTACACTTTCTCTTATTATTACAACACTAGGACAATCTCGTATGGATGCCAATATTCCTGGTTGACATAACTGGGAACATGAAATGATATCTAGAAACATATGCTCTGGTTCATGTGCTGCCTAAAGTATAGAAGAGTAGGAGGATTTTCTGTCCTCCTTCCTGCAGTGCCAGTTGGCGGCTCGGATGTCAGTGGGATGATGAGTCAGCCCTGAACTTTGAAGGAGCTGTCCGTGGTGCTGGAATAGCCTCTTTCAAATAGGCTCAGCACCATAGGCAGCTTCTTTAAAGTTCATAGGAAAACCTGTGCCAGATTCACCACTCTGCTAACAATAAAACAACCAGCAGCCACTGTTTCTATGTTTAAACATCATATATGACTTGACTGCTTGATGTGGAAACATAATTGCTTGTTTGTTTGCTTACAGTATTTCTATATCACCTCCCAACCAACAAGGGCTTGAGAGGCAATGAACAAATTAAAACACATTAAAACAATATATCCATACATAATTAAAAACATGTTATTTAGATGCTTGGTTTGTTTACTTTCACCCCCTCCCCATAAAGCAAGGAAAGCATTTGAAAAAGCTATCACCATGAATGTATATAAACCATTTATATAATATGTGATCATTATGCTGTCTCAGAGTGTGGTGGAGCTTTCTTCTCTGGAGGCTTTTAAACAGAGGCTGGATGGACATCTGTTGGGGGTGCTTTGTTTGTTTGTTTGTGCATGGCAGAGGTTTGGATTGCATGGCCTATGTGGTCTCTTCCAACTATGATTCTATGTCCTGACAAAAGAAAAAAGAGGAGATGATTTATATAAAAAAAATGTAATGTTCATTTGTGGGTTTAACATAACTCAAAAACCTCTGGACGAATTGCCACCAAATTTGGCCACAAGACACCTACTAACCCACGGAGTGACCATCATTCAAAACATTTATTTTGTCATTTGGGAGATGCAGTTGTTGGGATTTATAGTTCACCTACAATCAAAGAGTATTCTGGACTCCACCAATGATGGAATTGAACCAAACTTGGCGCACAGGACTCCCATGACCAACAGAAAACACAAGAAGGATTTGGTGGGTATTGACCTTGAGTTTGGGAGTTGTAATTCACCTACATCCAGAGAGCACTGTGGACTCAAACAATGATGGATCTGGACCAAACTTGGCATGAATATTCCATACGCACAAATATGAACTCAGATGGAGTTGCGGGAAATAGACCTTGATATTAGGGAGTTGTAGGTACTGGGATTTATAGTTCAAAAAGCATTCTGAACCCCACCAATGACAGAATTGGGGCAAACTACCCACACAGAACCCCCATGACTACGAAAATACATAAGGCCATCCAGTCCAACTCCCTTCACCAGAGCAAGAAAACATAACTAAAGCCCTCCTGACAAAGAGCCATCCAGCCATAGATATACATTGATATATGATTCATACACACACAGACGTAGTATCATAGATTTGAAAGGGACCCCTAAAGAAGGACAATTATATGTTGTATTTTTCAGAGTAGGCAAACCAATCTCAACATCAACACTGACAAAGAAACAGCAAGAAATACATTTTACCCACAAGCATAAGGAAATTACATATTTTAGAAACCAACACTTATTCATTACTTTATTTTTCAGATCACCAGACTGGACCACAGCAATGCGTGGCAGGGGATGGTTAGTTTAATAATAACAACAACAACAACAACAACAACAACAACAACAACAACACTTAATTTATATTCCGCTCTATCTCCCCAAGGGGACTCAGAGCAGATTGCAACATACACAGATAGTGCTCAATTCTTGTCTTCAGCAGGTGATCTTTTTCCATTTCCAAGTTGAGCCTGCTGTCTGTACATACCTGCTGATCACCTTGCTGGCATGGCTGTGAGGGCGCCTTTATTACCTTCGTGCAGAAGTAGTACCTATTGATCTATTCTCATCTGCATGTTTTTGAACTGCTAGGTTGGCAGGAGCTAGGGCTGACAGCAGGAGTTCACCCTGTCTCACGAACTGCCAACATTCAGGTCAGCAGTTCAGCAGCACAAGGGTTGAACTCATTATGCCACCACGACCCATTCATTCCAGTTTTTAGAGATCTTGGGTGTATCCTGAATGCTGATTCCCAAAACCTCTCTGGCAGAAAATTATAACTCCTTCACCCAACAGCCAGTCCCAGGATTCCATAGATTGGAGCGATGGCAATTAAAGTGGCATCAAAGTGCTATTATTTTTCAGTGTGAATGCACCCCTTTCTGGAGCTGTCTTCAAATCTTCCAAATCAGGGCTGTTTCTGTAGCCATCAGGGCTCTGATGGCACCCCAGGAATAAAACAAAATGTCCTAAATGCCCTCTAGAAAGTTGGGACATTTTTGTTGTGTTTTGCTATTTCAGTGCCCAGGAAAGCCCTAAATGATTTCTTGTCACTTCGTTTTGGGCAAAGGTTTGTCCTGGGTCTAAAATGAACCCGGATTATATATAAACATAGTAAAAATGCCCCCATGAGGGACAATTGGAGACAAAATGTAAGGAGGAGGGTTACTTAAAAAAAAAAACACCTCTGAGAGATAAATATGAACCTGATGTCCTTTCCACACAGCTGAATAACATCCTAAATTATCTGCTTTGAACTGGAAGATATTACAGTGTGGACTCAGATAACCCAGTTCAAAGCAGATATTGTGGGATTTTCTGCCTTGATATTCTGGTTCTCATGGCTGTGTGGAAGGGCCCTGACTCATTACTATTTCTTAACTGTATATATAATGAATAAACACAAAAGCCCCAGTTTTAGTATTCAGAAAATATGAAAGCACAAATCCTTTGATGACATCCCTTGTGGTAAGAATGGCCCATTTATCCCTACTCTTTGTTTCCTGTTGCTTAGTCAGTGGTTAATTACTTCACTCTTTATTGCTTGATGCTTATAATTACTGATACTTTCAGGTAATGTACCCAAAACACACATTAAAGCTAACCTAACTGTAATTTCCTGGATTCCTACCTGCAATCTATTTTTGGTTTCTTTTCAGTTGTCTGCTGCAGTCAGATTATATTGTCGGTCTTTTGGCAGAAATATATAACCAGTCTTGGAGCAAGTTATATATTTCTGTCAAGACCAACAATTTAACATTTAAATTCTTAGAGAACTTTTGGAGGAACATCACATGGACCTAGCGCTTAGTTTTCAATTTGTCACTTGGTCTGTATTCCTTTATCTCTTCGTGCCAGTAGTTCAGTGTATTTTTTTTTCATACCCTTTCTGAATGGTTTGCCTCTTTTGTTATGTGAACATACATTTATGCCATCTGTGAGGGAGTGACTACAATTTCATTGCACTTTCAATCCTTGTGATAATTGGATTTTGGAAAAAAATAGATTTGGTGAGAAAGCTTTAGTGGAGACACCTTTTTTTCCCCCTGATAGCTCTTTCATATGCGAATTTCCCTTCAGAAGGGTAGATTTCCCTCACTTTCTGTTGTCTCACGGTCAGTGGAGAAGGCCCTGCTCTCGGTCCCACCCGTCACAAGTGCAATTGCTGGGAATGAGAGAGGGGCCTTCTCCGTGATCGCTCCTCCCTTCCTAAAGAAATAAAAATGGCTCCCACCCTCCTCTCCTTCAATTTTTTTAAAAAACACACTAGGAGGAGTACTAGCACAATTTAATTAGCACTTTATGGTTGCTGTGATCTATTTTAAATCACAACTGATGTTTGGCAGTTTTTACATTTTAGTCTTTTCATTGTCTAGGGTACATGTTTTTTGTGCAATTATGTTCTATTAGTGTATGTTTTATTTAAGTATTTGTATTTCTTATTATTTTTATTTTTATTCTTTTTTAAAATAAACTTAAAGTAAAGTTTTTCCCCTGACATTAAGTCTAGTCATATCTGACTCTGAGGGTTGGTGCTCATCTTCGTTTCTAAGCCAAAGAGCTGGCATTGTCCATAGACACCTCCAAGGTCATGTGACATGACTGCATGGAGCACCGTTACCTAATCACCAGAGCGGTACTTATTGAGCTACTCACATTTGCGTGTTTTTGAACTGATAGGTTGGCCAAAACTGGGGCTAACAGTGGAAGCTCACACCACTCCCTGGATTCAAACCTGCGACCTTTTGATCAGCAAGTTCAGCAGCTCAGTGCTTTAACTTGCTGTGCCACTGAGGGCTTACTAATGTCCATTTTGCTTTTTTTATGTTGTTTGTTTTCAATGATGGCATTTACTGTTTGCCTTTTTGTATGCATGTAAACTGCCCTGAGCCCCTTCAGGGAGAGAGGCTGGTCTAGAAATAAATTATTATTATTATTATTATTATTATTATTATAACACAACAATATTAGTACACAGCAAAGAAGATCACTATGCTGGTTGTTGTATTGGATCACATGTCAGACACTTCCCAAGTGTCCAGGAGTGTGTGATGTATCGCCGAATAATGCGTGCAAATCCGAGTAGGGTGGCCCTTTGCAGCTGACAGATGGTAATTTTGTCAGCACCTATTGTGTTTAAGTGCAGGCCAAGGTCTTTAGGCACGGCACCCAGTGTGCTGATCACCACTGGGACCACCTTTACTGGTTTGTACCAGAGTCTTTGCAGTGTGATCTTTAAATCCTCATATCTTGTTGTTGTTGTTGTTATTGTTGTTGTTGTTGTTGTTGTTATTTACTAAATAAGTTATATCTGTACTTCTGAGCTTTTGTTTTTGTTTTTAAATATCTGATCTTTTCAAAAATTGCACTTGCCATTTAACAGATTTTGATGTTTTCAAGTTAAAGGCTTTCAGGAGTAGTCTACCATTGCCTTCTTCTGCATGATATTAATTCCTCCATTGTCATTGCCATTGTCTCTGCAAGATCCTGTGCCTCTGTCACCTTCCTCTTGCTGCTTGGCACATTTATTCTGGCTCCCCAGTAAAATCCTATTTGTTTTGGACGACCTTATCAGCAATGCTGTCTTTTGCCTCCCAAGAATACATGCTTCTCCATATATATTTGCCACTAGATGGCAGAGCAGACATTGTTTAGACCTGATCTAATTACATCCTTGTTCAGTGCCCTCTAGTCATTTCTGACTTCTGGCAACCCTATCATGGGGTTTTCTGGGCAAGATTTTTCTCAGGGAGGGTTGGTCTGTGTCTTCCCCTGAAGCAGAGAGAGCATTACTTAAAGACAAGTTCATCTAACAGGTTGCCGGGGCTGAGCAAGGATTCTAGTTCTGATCTCCAGAGTTAGAGTCACTGGCTGGATGTCCACTGCCCTATATCCAAGGATCTGATCCTAGATTATCTGCTTTAAACTGGATTATATGAGTCTACACTGCCAGATAATAAGCAGACGATCTGGGATCAGATTCTGGGATATAGGGTAGTGTGAAAGGGGCCATAGTTCAACACTCTGAGCAAATCTTGCCAAGAAAAGCTAGGGTTGCTATAAATTGGAAACAATTGGAAGACACACAGCAAAAACACAATCCATTGTGCTAGTTGCGCTGAGCTTTCTTTCTTCACAATGGAGCAAAAAATTGTGGCAATCACAATATATTTTTGTTCCCAGCACAATTCTACAATTCCACAAGAGCTAACACATCAGTATCGATCTCATTTTTCCCATATCATTTCAAGTAAGATTCCAGTATTTAACCTGTGACCTTGGAGCTCCTTTGGGTCTCCTTTGGGAAAGAAGAAATAATAATAATAATAATAATAATAATAATAATAATAATAATAATTTTAAAAAACTTTATTTATACCCGGCCACCATCTCCCCAAGGGTACTCTGGGAAGCTTACATGAGGCCAAGCCCAACAACACATCAGTAAACAACAAAGCAATAAGCAAATAAAATAATATAATTAATATAACTCACATATAGACAATAACATGCAAAAAATTAAAAATTTAAAAACATGACAAATATAATCATAATTACAATTGGAGTGGTTATTGTTATTTGTCTTCAGGTCAGTTGTAACTTATGATGACCCTTTCACAGYCRTTTCTTGGCATTATATATTCAGACAAGGTTTGACATTYCCTCCTTCTAAAGTTGAGAGAGTATGACTTGCTCAGTTTCATCCAGTGGCATTTTATGGCTAAGCCAGAATTCAAACTCAGTTCTCTCAGAATTTGCTGTATGACTTTTGATGTACCAGTCTTGAAAACAGCCTTCAACTAAATAGGTAACAGCTTTATGACTACTATCTTGTCAGTATTGTCTTMCTCTTCTAGGTGACACCTATTTGTTGTTGTTGTTGTTGTTTCATTACCTATACCGTGCTGGCTCTCTGGCTGATAAAATGTCCCATTAAACTCAGAAGGACTTGCCTTTGTTTAGAACTGCATAGGATTGTACAGTTAGTCTGGAACTAACTTCAAGGAATCTTTGAACTCACTTTAAGTCCCATTTGGGAGAAAGCTAGGGTAGAAATTAAATAAATAATAGTAATAAATGAAGTACCACAATGTTCTTTTTCATTTGTACTTCAGCAATCACAGCTACCTTTTCTCAGATTTGTTTACACCCCTTCTACATTGCCATACAATCAGAATTATCAAAGCAAATAATCCAGATTATTTGATCTGAGATGAATTATATGAGTCTACCCTGCCATCACACTGGCAATGACAATCCTCATAGTTAAAGTAATGGTATTCCCCGTAGTAACCTATGGATGTGAGAGCTAGACCATGAGGAAGGCTGAGTGAAGGAAGATCAGCTTTATGAAATAATGTTTCTCTTATCCCAGCCATTCAATATTCTTAATGCAGAAATTAGAAAGTATCTAAAATATCTGCAGCTGTTTCAACAAATTTAGTGACAACTTAAAAAAATTAAAACATACAAACGAAAGTTATTTCATAGCTGAAAAGAGGGAATGGTCTGATGGAGGAACTCAAACAATATCTTAATTCTATCCAAGTAAACGCTTTCACTGCCTTGCTAAAAAGGGACCCAGACTGTCCTCTGCCCTCTTCCCCTCCCTGCCCCAAATCGCCCAAATGGCAAATGAATGCCTTATTCATTATTATCACTGAAGTCATTCCTACTTATGCCAGTATTTCATGGATTACGTTTTTATGAAAACTCTTTCTTGCTGGTGAATAAACACAACCCCCATGCAAAATGTCTTGGAAGGCCATTATGAAAATGCTTTGCAAAAAAGGGCGATAAGGAGCTTTTTGCAAACCTCCAAAAAGGCACTTTTCCTCCCCTCTCTGCATTTTCTTTCATGCTAAACAGTCCAATTGAAAGGCCTTTCAGAGTTAACTAGTTGCAGCGATACCAGTGTTTTAGTGTAATGAATAACTCTTCACAGAGGACAATTGCGCATGCCTCTATTTCTATTTCTGCACCCCAGCAATGGAGGGATTTGGGGGGCAGAATTTCTTTCTCTGTGAAAGCTGCCATGATCAAAACCCCGATTAACCTCTGAGATTCACGTGCTGCTCTTGATCTAGGGGATCGAGGCAGTCACAAAGCCTTAATGGCAGCCATATGCTTGGCGGTATTGTGGGTTCGGCTGACCCAAGTGTGAACTCCGCTGAGTGACTGCCGCTCACCCCTGTTTGTCCCAGGCCTGGCATGCAGATGACGGATGAAGAGTTTTAGCCTCAGCTTGACAGACTCCCCCTTAATGAAGATGGAAATGTCAAATATCCCCCAATTCCTTGCCATGTTTGACTCACGGAATGCAGTTCCAACATTTTGTTTCATTTGTCATATGTCAATCAATTTCTGTTCACCAAAAGAAACTTTACAAATAGCAAAAAAGAGCAACTTGAGTTATTTTAAAGGGAATCTTTTTTAAAAATACTTGCCTTGTATTGGATATAATATTTGTGGGAATGGTAGTCTACATCAGTGGTTCCCAAACTTTTTTTGGTCATGGAACCCTACAGAAGACATTTGTTTTCAGCAGAACCTTAACTTTGTTTCTCATTTTTTACTAAGCATTATGAATCCACACAGTTTTTTCTTCTTTTATCTATTCCTGTTGCTTGAGTGTTTTGTATAATGCAGTAGGCTTGGCAATAAAAAAGAGAAAACATTTTAAATATAACCACAAACATTTACTTTGGTACAAAAAACCATTGGATTCAACCTAATGTGGTGGATTTTGTACTTAAAATTGTTTTGAAATAGGGCTTTATATCTGACAGTTTGTTTATACAAGAATAAGCTTATTTAATGTCAAAAGCATTGTATAAATAAATGGTGGTGCGGTGGGTTTAACCGCTGAGCTGCTGAACTTGCTGATAAAAATGTTGCAGGTTTGAATCCGGGGAGCTCCCGCTGTTCTGCCAACCTAGCAATTCAAAAACATGCAAATGTGAGTAGATCAATAGATACCACTCCAACGGAAAGGTAACGATGCTCCATGCAGTCATGCCAGCCACACGACCTTAGAGGCATCTAAGGACAACTCTGGCTCTTCGAATTAGAAATGGAGATGAGCACCAACCCTCAGAGTCGGACATGACTGGACTTAATTTCAGGGGGAAACCATTACCTTTACCTTATAAAACTGATAAAATAAAGGGAGCACAAGCAGCTAAATAGTTTTAGACCAAAAACAGGGAACAGCGACCACATTGTCTGTAGCTTTAAACAGTTCTTCCTCTGTGCATGAGGCAGGGCATTGTGGGCAAGCATACAGATGCTAAGTTGTTTGTTCTGCTCCACAATCGCACAAGGTGGAGGATCCGTCTAGGTAGTGCCATAGTGTCTTTTGATCTGCCGACTCCACTTCTGAGTCAGTTCAGGGACTTCTGAATTTGCCCTTTCTTGGTGTGCCCCTGGAGGAAGACCCTCGTGGGGGAGGGGGGAGCATCCAATTAGGATTTCCTGGTTTAGCTGCCCAGAGGGATGCTCTTGCTGTTGCTGGGGGAACATTAAGAGGAGTGATGTTTCTCAAGAAGCTTTCTCTTGATTTGAGTCTACTGGGAGGAGGCTGATAGCCATGCAGCGGGTGGCCTTCAAGGTGTTCAACCTTATTTCTCTCACATTTAGCAGCAACTTCCTGTCTCACATCAGGGGAAAAATGTCAGTTGGCTTATAGAGTCCATCAACAGGTGTAAGTTTGAGGCATCCTGTAATTATTCTACATGTTTTTGTTCACCTGTTTTGTGTAGACAGACTTGTGCCAAACAGGGCAGGCATACTCAGCAGTTGTGTAAGACAAGGCCAGGGCTGATCTTCCTATTAATTTTGGGCCTGCACCCAATGCACTGCCAGTAAGTTTCCGCAGGATGTTATTGTGTGCATCTACTATGTGCTTGGTGTTCATACAGAGTTTCCTAAATGTTAGTGTTCCATCTAAGGTGACACCAAGATATTTAGGATGGGAGCAGTGTTCAAACTCTTGGTCTTCCCGGGTAACTTTCAGTCTCCTATTGGCATCATCCAAAAGCATTGTTTTACAAGAATAAGATGAAAAGCCTGATTCACATCAATAGGTAGACACGAATGGGAGTAGAGCTTGAATAGTGTTTGAAGGCTACCCACACTTCCCCTTCCTTCCCATTAGAGACGTGTGGTTTTATTTTAAAATTCATTTCAAATTTGATTTTTATGATTTTTCACAGAACCCCTACAATGACTTTGCAGAGCTGCTGGTCTACATCATCCTTTGATAACTAAACTTGTGTTTAAAAGTAATGAGGAACTGTTTCCACATTAAGGGTATTTTCACATGAGCCTTCAATCAATCTTTGTTGCATTTGATCCATTTACATTGTTTTTCCTCATATCTATTTTCATAAATTTAGAATATGTTCACCATCATGCAAATAATGTGAGTGTGACTGAGATGTGCCTCATTGTATGTGAAGACTTTATTTCCTATTTGCATGTGCCACAAATATAACTTTTTCAGGATTTAGCTCTTTGATTTGACTGAAGTCTTGTTACTGTCACTGTTTCAATGTTCTTTCCTAATATTGATTTTCAGCATCATTTCAAATAGTTAGAAATTGCAGAATAAAAGGTTTTAACAGGCTGAAAACAGATAAAATGAATTCTAAAGCATGCCATTTCTAAATGCTCCAAAATTAGCCACAAGTACAATGCAATTTACTTGCTATAGAAACAATGTGTTTCTTGGAATTCTCATTTTTACTGTGCTATGGGTATTCCTATCTTCTCATTTATATCCTCACCCGCTGATCTTAATTGATCAATTCAAAACCTCACGTGTTGTAGAAAATCATCCAGACTTTCTTCAGAATCCAATTTAACTGTGAACAACTTGTGATACATGAACATGCTTTCATCAAAGGAACTCTTGCTGTAGATTTTCTTCAGATGTGCAAGTGTGGTTTGTGCCATTGCATCATTTTAACATATTCAAAAGTTTTCTCAGATAAGGAATTTGCAATTAAGGCTCTCACCCAACTGTCAATTTCTGTCCACCCTTCATACTCATCATCATCAGCTTGGGGTGGATCTTGTTGACAGATCTTGGTTTGCTTTGAATTTAGAAGTAACTCCAACTGCTTCTTCTAAGTTGGACAGTTGGACCCATTTTCTGTGAGTTTTGGAAAATTCAGGAAGAACTCTTGTCTCTTTTCCATTCCTTGCATCTTTCCAAAAAATAAAGATGTGCCAAAAATCCAAAAAATAATAATAATTAAGGAGCCTCTCTGCTCTTTTCAGCCTTCCTATTTTTCTTTCAAGCTCTTTCTTTCAGCACACACACACAGACTGGACACATAGTATGGGCCCATAACCCTTTTTGTTAGGGAAAACTCCCAAAAACAAAATATGAACAGGATACCTATAGTTGAGCATTCAGCTCACAGCAAGCAGAGCATGAAGTATTGTGGCCAGAAAAAAATTTTAGAGCTTAGGAGGCAAGATGCAAAGTTCAGTCTTTAAAATTACAAAATGTGTATTTACAAAAATAATAACTATTACTATAATGTATGGTAAATTTATAATAAAGTTTAATGAGATCACTTATCAATGGATATAAAGACAAGTATGTGCTTTGTGGCATTCTCATTCTTATTGTGCTATTATAATTATAGTAAAATATTATGAGATCACTTACCTATTTTATCAGTTGATTATATCAGTTTCTGTACGTATTTGATTTCACAGTTTTCAGTGAGCACTGATAAAGAGAAAACAGTCTTCCTATGTCAAGTGCTTACAGTTTACTGTTCCACTGTAATTACATCTCTTTGACTGAACAGAGATGTGTCTAGCCAAAATCCATAGGATTAACTCCCAAGCGATTTTATATATGAGAAGAGCAAGCATATTTTTCAGAACTCATATTTATTATAGGAATATATCAAAACCTTTCATTTTCTCACTTTTCACAAAGAGATTAAAAGTCCTTTCAGATGTATTGCAATGGGTGTTAGCTTTCATTTCTCATAGTGGAACAATTGAGCAAACGTGAACGCATCTTTTTTCAATCTGAAGGGTGAAAAGGTGCATAACCATTCCTCTATCTTCCCGCATATGCCCATGTGAGACCATGTTTTCCCTACTTAGGGTCTGTTTTACTTCTAATCATTCCTAATTGTTGTGTAAACAATTGCATATCCCTCCCTCGATGGACTGTCACCTTGTCGTGGTGAGGGGGCTTGCGCGTTCCAATGAACCTGTAGGCACAACAACTGGTGTCGTGCACTCCCAGGAGTGGCCGCGGGGGAGGTTCCAGACCAAGCACAGTCCGAAGACCCAAAGACCTCAACGGCGGAGCAGGCGGAGGATAACATGGCACATGTTACAACGGCTGCGAAGGCGGAAGAAGGCTGCAACAGACTGAGAAGCCACGGTCATTGTGTTAAACTACATCACCAGTGGAACCTCACTCTGTGAAGTCTGTGTGTTGATCAGTTGTGCACTGACCTCCACACATTAAAAAAACCCACGCACAGGCGTCTTCCAAAGAAAATAAAAACAAACCAACCAAAGTCCCCCATGGCGATCAGCGAGTGGCGACGGGGGCAGGACTGTGAAATCTGGAAGCCCCTAGTCACAGACTGGCACATGGGCGGTGGGTACGGACTCAGTCGTTCTACCTCAAGGTCCGAGGCAGTTGAGTAGTTCGGCAGCTGTATCCGCGACTGAGCAGCCCTATTGAGGACCCACTCTGCTCACCCCACACGGGGAGGGGGCTAGAAAAGGTGCCCTAAACATAGTCTGCCTCACTTATCCCTGACTGGACTGCCGCGTCCAGTGGGGTCACCACCCTGCGGCCAAAAAAGAAAAATGAACTTCGGTACGTGGAACGTACGGACTCTGATGGACAACAGTGGCAGTGAACGCCCCGAACGCAGAACTGCCATCATTGCAAGGGAGCTGGGACGCTTCAACATCGACATAGCAGCCCTTCAGGAGACCCGGAGAGCAGGAGAGGGACAGCTGAAGGAAGAAAAAGGAGGCTACACCTTCTTCTGGAAGGGACTGCCCGAAAAAGACCAAAGAATGCACGGAGTTGGCTTCGCCATCAGGAATGATCTGGTGAAACATCTGTCCGAAGCACCCACTGGCATCAACGAACGACTCTCAACCCTCTGAATCGATCTTGCCAAAAACCAACGGGCAACCATCATAAGTGCCTATGCACCAACACTAGATGCTGACGAAGACATCAAGGAGAAATTCTACTGTCAGCTGGACAACGTCCTATCGGGGATACCTAAGGAGGACAAAATCATCCTCCTGGGGGACTTCAATGCAAGAGTTGGGCGAGACTTCGACCTGTGGCCAGGAACCATCGGAAAAGACGGGGTTGGAAACAGCAACTCAAATGGCATCCTGCTTCTCACCAAATGTGCGGAACACAACCTTGTCATCACCAACACGCTCTTCCGCCAGAAAAACAAGTGCAAGACATCATGGAAGCACCCCCGGTCAAAGCATTGGCACCTCTTAGACTATGTAATCACACGCGCCAGAGACCGCCGTGATGTGCTCCTCACAAGAGCCATGACAGGTGCTGACGACTGCTGGACTGACCACAGGCTAATTCGATCCTCGATGGCTCTCAAGATCGCTCCCAAGCGCAGACTCCAAGGAAGGAAGACAAGGCGCAAAATGAACACCCAAGCCCTTCAGGAGCCCTCCAGACGAGCCCATCTCCAAACAGCACTCAAGGACCATCTACCCACAGTACACCCCGAAAGTGTCGAGGAACATTGGAACAAACTGAAGACCTCCATCATCCAAGCCTGCGAAGAAACTATTGGATACCAAGCCAAGAAACATCAAGACTGGTTTGATGAAAATGACATCGAGATCCAACAGCTAATTGACAAGAAAAGGAAAGCCTTCCAAGCATGGCAGAGAGACATCAACTGTGCTGCTAAGAAAAAGATCTATGCCAGTACAAAAGCTGAGGTCCAAAGAAGGACAAGAGAACTCAAGAACATCTGGTGGACAAAGAAGGCTGAAGAAATCCAACACCTGGCAGATACCCATGATGCTCAGGGATTTTTCAAAGCCACAAAGGTCATCTACGGACCAAGAAACCATGGCATACAGCCTCTACGCTCATCAGATGGAACCAAACTCCTGAAGGACCAAAACGCAATTGCACTACGTTGGAAAGAACACTACCAAAGCCTCCTGAACCGCAGCTCCAATGTGGCCGAAGAGGTCCTCTCACAAATCCCGCAACAACAAACCAGGGACGAGCTTGCAGCACTGCCTAGTTTGGAAGAAGTCAGCAATGCCATCAGCCAACAGAAGAATAACAAAGCCAGTGGACCAGATGGGATCCCTGCTGAAATCTTTAAAGAGGGAGGACCTGAGCTGACACACCAACTCCACCCGCTCATAGAAAAAGTGTGGGTGACCGAGAAAATCCCAGCAGATTTCAAGGACGCCACCATCATCACCCTCTTCAAAAAAGGGGAAAGAACAGACTGCGGAAACTATCGAGGTATCTCCCTTCTAACCTCCGCTGGGAAAATCCTCGCAAGAATCCTTGCAAACCGCCTTCTGCCCCTCTCAGAAGACACCCTCCCAGAATCCCAGAACGGCTTCCGCCCCTCCAGAGGAACCGTGGACATGATCTTCACTGCACGACAGCTCCAAGAAAAATGCAGAGAACAAAACCAACCTCTGTACATGGCATTCATCGACCTTGCAAAGGCATTCGACACAGTGAATCGCAGCGCTCTCTGGACCATCCTCCACAAAATCGGGTGCCCAAACAAATTTGTGAACATCCTGCGACTCCTCCATGATGACATGATGGCAACAGTCTTGGACAGCAGTGGCTCCCAAAGTGACCCATTTAAGGTGGAATCAGGTGTCAAACAGGGATGTGTTATTGCCCCAACTCTATTCTCCATCTTCATCGCTATGATACTTCACCTTGTTGATGGGAAGCTTCCCACCGGAGTGGAAATAATCTAGCGGACAGATGGCAAGCTATTCAACCTCAGCAGACTGAAAGCCAAAACCAAGGTTACAACAACATCTGTTATAGAACTCCAGTATGCTGATGACAATGTCGTCTGTGCGCATTCAGAAGAAGATCTACAAGCCACTCTAAACACCTTCGCAGAAGCATATGAGAAGCTCGGCCTGTCACTGAACATTGAGAAAACCAAGGTGCTGTTCCAGCAGTCGCCAGCCAATCCCTCCAATGCCAGTAATACAGCTTAATGGTGTCACATTAGAAAATGTGGACCATTTCCGCTACCTTGGCAGCCACCTCTCCACCAAAGTCAACATCGACGCCGAAATACAACACCGCCTGAGCTCTGCAAGTGCAGCATTTTCCAGAATGAAGCAGAGAGTGTTTGAGGACCGGGACATCCGTAGGGAAACCAAGGTGCTTGTTTATAAAGCTATTGTCCTCCCAACCCTGCTCTATGCCTGTGAGACGTGGACTGTCTACAGACGTCACATGCAGCTCCTGGAACGTTCCATCAGCGCTGCCTCCGGAAAATCCTGCAAATCTCCTGGGAAGACAAGCGGACAAACGTCAGTGTGCTGGAAGAAGCAAAGACCACCAGCATTGAAGCAATGGTCCTCCAACATCAACTCCGCTGGGCCGGCCACGTTGTACGGATGCCTGACCACCGTCTCCCAAAGCAGTTGCTCTACTCCGAACTTAAGAACGGAAAACGGAACGTTGGTGGACAGGAAAAGAGATTTAAAGATGGGCTCAAAGCCAACCTTAAAAACTCTGGCATAGACACTGAGAACTGGGAAGCCCTGGCCCTTGAGCACTCCAGCTGGAGGTCAGCTGTGACCAGCAGTGCTGCAGATTTTGAGGAGGCACGAGTGGAGGGTGAAAGAGAGAAACGTGCCAGGAGGAAAGCGCGTCAAGCCAACCCCGACCGGGACCTCCTTCCACCTGGAAACCAATGCCCTCACTGCGGAAGAAGATGCAGAGCAAGAATAGGGCTCCACAGCCACATACGGACCCACAAGGAAATCAATAATGGAAGACCATCTTACTCGTCCAACGAGGGATCGCCTAAGTAAGTAAGTAAGTAATACATGCAGTGAATAATATTTTAAAAACAGTCTGAGGGGTTATATAGACTTTACTAAAAAATAAAAGCCGACACGTGAGTATTGCTTTTAACTTTCATTTTGTCTCTCGACTAGAAAAATCCCACCTGCAGCCACAGGTCATAGCTCTAATTTTGATCCAACATGTACAAATGTAATAAGTGAGAACTCAATTTCAGTGAACTGTGGGATCAACTCTCTTTTCCCAATTTGCACTATCTCAGTCGTAAGGGAACATTACATTTACATTACTTCTTACATATTGTTTTACCAGATGCATTGGTAGGAATCCAGCCAAGATTCCAGGCATCTGTTTCCGGTCCCAAAATAGTTCAGCTGGCTTTGGGTATCAAGCACCTGAAAAGGACCAAGTGGGATGCACCATTTGCTGCTCTGCTTCAGGAAAGGAAATATCTCTTAGGAAATTTTCCAGGTAAAATGAGGATATGGTGAAAGTGTTGTTATCTTTTGCTTCCTGTTTGCATTGATCACAGCAAAGGTTCTTCCTTGGCTCCTTGTTATCACTCTGAAATGTCTCATGAATTGCATAAGGATTTCTTCAGGGAAGAATATTCAGGCTGGATCTACAATGCCATATAACCCAGTTTCAGAATCCAGAATAATCTGATTTGGATTCTATGAGTCTGCACTGACATATAATCCAATTCAAATCAGATAATCTGGATTCAGCAATTGCATTATATGGCACTGTAGAAAGAGCCTCTAAAATATAGCCTACAGCATCTGGTAATCAAGTGTGAACCTGACAGTCCTTAGTTTCCAAAACCGGGCAGTATTTGGTATCTTTATGGTATCAGACCATCATAACAAAGCCATAGATAACTGAACTACAAAGAAGTCTAATTTTATCATATAATAAGAATCATCATCATCATCTTTGTTTATATCCCACTTTTCTCCCTAACAAGACCCAAAGCGACTCACAACATAATACATTACAAATCAAACCACATTTAACATAAACATACAAGACAAAAATCACACAAAGCATGATAACATCCAGAAATAAGATATAAATAAATATTAAGCATTAAAAGCGTTTAAAACCAATTACCAGTATTGTGGAGATTCATCAATTAAATAGTATATTTCGCTAAGCTCAGTTCAAATTGACCTTGCTGCCATTAGCAATTGAATTCATTCATCAAAAGTTTGCTTGAACAGGTAGTTCAAAAGTTTGAACAACTGCTTCTTGAAAGATGACAGGGAAGGAGCAGTTTAAATCTCAATGGGGAGGGAGTGCTAAAGGGTCAGGGCGGCTACTGAGAAGGCCCTCTCTCTCGTTGCCATATTTGTGAAGGTGGCAGCAACAAGAGAAGAATCTCTCCGGGAGATCTTAATGATTGGGTATTAAGATCTTAATGATCGGGCAGGTTGGTAAGAGGCAATGTGGTCAGATAGGTAAGTTGGGCCTGAACCATTTAGGGATTTAAAGGTTAAAACTCAGGGCAGTTTTCAGCATAGGTAAAGCATTCAATTACCTACACAAAATCATACAGAATAGCCATTACAAAACATAAACATAATACTGTTAAAACATATTTAAAGTTTAAAAGTCAGTTCCAGGACTATTCCATTGGGCAAAATTTGACTACCAATGGCCAGAATTTCAGAGTTGGCCTAGATAACTATAAGAGAGTTGGGCTAGCGTAATGAAGTAGCACGGGACTGGGGGATGAGTAAAGTGCAGGGCAGGATCCTAACTGATGGTCAGGGTAGGACCTGGAGCTACTCATTTCCAAGGCCTGCTGAACAGCTATAAGAGGGCTGGACCAATGGGGAATCACAGGGCTGGGGAAGTGGGTAAAGTGCAGATCAGGGTCGTAACTGATGACCAAGGTCGGGCATAGGGCTACATATTTCCAAGGCCTGCTGAACAGCTATACTAGGGCTGGGACAGGGCTAATACAACAAGGTAGCATCTCTGTGGTCTAAGAGTCTAATAGAGTCTCTGTCTAGTCTGAAAATCCAGTGGAGTCTGAGATCTAAAATGGAGTCTGAGTTGAATAGTTCCAGATCTGATCACATGGCCCGCAGCTCCTCCCACAACAGAGTTCAGGAAAACTGCATACCAACACACACCTGGACAATACAGTATGCAATATCAATTATATACACACTAAACAACTAGTATAGGAGGTTGCTGTTTCCAACATGCCCTTTCTATGAATTTATTTATTTATTTACAGCATTTTTACCCCGCCCTTCTCAACCCCCGAGGGAGGACTCAGAGCAGCTAACAAAGGCAGCAGTTCAATGCCACAATCAATAACACAGTATAAAACCATAAATACATACAGAGTTAAAACAATAGCAATTAATTATAACCAAATTATCATAAGTCATTAAAACAATTGTGTTCATTTGAAGAAAATAAACCATCGCTGATAAAAGATCCAACTTTTTTGCATAAAACATTGTTTGCAACTACTTATGATAGAACTTTACACTTGCTTTCCTATTTTCTGTCCAAAACCATCAAAACCACATCGGTTGCATGTGAGGAGAGCTGCGAAATGTTACATTAAAAGAACAAAGATATTCCATCTGATACAGAGAATCATTGCTTGTCTTCATCTTCTTGGCATCAGTCGACAGGATTACCTGAAGGAAGTGGTCCAACTTGGACCTGAAAATTAAAGGGAAGAGATTGTTGGGATCCCAAAAAAAGAAGATAGGCATTGATGCTACAATGGCAGGTAAGGCTACAGATCATTATAAAAAAGTATTTTTAATAGGTAAAATGGGGGCATTGCCAGAAAATACACAAGTCAGAAACTCCCAATGCTCTGAATTTTATGCCAAAATCATTCACTGGAGAAGATTCTAAACTGCGGGACTAAGCCGAACACTCAACCTTTCTCATTCTTGCTGTGTTATCTCAGAGCTAGAGACCTCAGATTTGCAAGTCAAATGATCTACGGTGCCTTTTGTCAGCCAATTAAAACATCTTCACCGAGACCTACAGAACTAACCTTTGTGTGGTCTTTGGTCTGAGATGGAAAGGGTTGCTTGACGTCTGTCTTTGGCAGTGTGAATTTTTGAGACGATAGTAAATGTGTGTGGGAACAAGGGGGCGGGTGGGGGAGCCCATCTTAAAAGATCTAGGATCAGGATGGTGACAGTGAGGGAAGAAGGTGACGTTAGAGATGCTGGTAAAAGTTAGTTGTGGTCAAGCTTGGGGTGAACAATAGCGCAGTGTTGTTATGGGCTGCTTTTACGACTTAGATATTCTTCCCATGTCAGTATAATCACTACTGGGAGGTAGCTCGATTAAGGATTACCATATCATTAATAGTATCCATGACTTTTGTTCAAAGGCTACTTGTGTAATGTTGCCTTGTGGATGAAACTTCCTAATCCGCTGAGCTGCAGCTGTAGAGGAGGGCCCAGCTCGGAGCCGCCCACACTGACTTCCCTGTCCCCTTGGATCAGTTCTCAAAAACAGACAGAAACAACAGTCATCTCAAAGCCAGGAAAAAAAGAAACATCCATTCTACATTTCCACATTCATCCCTGAGCTTCAATCCCTGCCAATGTCTCCCATTCATCTCGTCTCTAACATCCAGATCACCACACGGATGGTGGCCAGATTAAAAGGGGGAACAATGCAGTTTTAAATGTAAAGTTTGCATCTAATTTTTGTGTTACCCTTTGCATGAGAAAAAGCACATTTATTCTGTCTGTCTGTCTTTCTAATGCTCAGCCTCCCTCGTTCGTCAGTCTTTTCTTATTTGTCTTTGGCAACCTGAGGCATACTTGGTCCCCGAGTGCCCAAGCCGGCTGGACTCCTCACACCAATCTGGCCGAGTCTCAGCATAAATACCTTGAAATGTATATGTTTCAACAAAACTCTTGGATGTAGAAATACTAAATGTGAGTAGTTTTGCCTAGTAGCCATGATGTAAATAGGGTTTGCTCTAGCAATTAACGGATGTAGATATTTAGAAAGAAGATGAAATGGCATAAGAGAGAAAGAAAAATAGTTATCAGGATAGTCATCTGAACAAGAATAAGTAAAATAAAAACTGATCTGATTTTACACAGAAATTACTAGTATATAGACTTTCTGGCAAGAATCCTATGTGTAAGAGTTACTCTTTTACACACAAACACAAATACACGCAAAGTAAAGTGCCCATTATTGTTTAACCACAACCTTTGGAAACGGAATGGTAAGTAAGCAACTCTGCAAATCATTTAACCAAGTACTGCTTACAAATGCCTAATAATGTTCTTGAGCAGACCAACGATCAGTACTAATGATGTCTTTGTACCAACAATTTTTTACATCATGAGAAACAAATCTTTTCACCAAATCTGTAAGTCTGTCCATTGGGTAACAGTCTGATGTTGGTTTGGCCCAGTCAAACAAGCTGTGTTTTGTAAGAGACTTTTGAAAAGATTTGGAACACTGCCTTTTGGGTCAAAATGGGTCAGATGCCTTCTGGTCTCCATGGGAGTGTTGCTTTCTCAAGCAACATATATTGCAAAAGGCAGTGCCAGCCTCATCCCTTGCTTGTGTACACATTTTTCTCTATTCTTTCACTGTATGAATTCTTTGTCTGAGATGTTGACATCCTTATGTGCTTGGGTGCATTTATTCTACATCTCGCCATATAGTTTACCTCTGTTTGTTCACCTGTTTATTTATTGGCCTTGCTACGGCAATGAATGAATGGTTGTGAAGGAGAAGATAGTTTCAATCTGGATTTGAGACTGAGTGAAGAAGTGCTGGAATATAAATCTAGCACTCCCCCTGAGAATCTTAATTATTGCCTCCACCCTGAGATCTTAATTATTGCCTCCAACCATTCCATAATAAAGTATTTGTCTCAGTTTATACTCAGACTTATCGCAAAGTCTCAGGGAAACTAAACAAGTTTTTCACCATCTCTTCATGTCCTATATGGAATAAATTTATGCAATTCCAAGAAACAGGGTTTGAATCCCCTCTTGGTCAAGTCACATTCTCTCAGCCTCAGGGTGGGAATGGCATTGTGATGTTACTTAAAGACACACAACAACAAGTCTATTTTCTCTGTAAAAGAATCCTCCACCTTGTGTGACTATGGAGCAGAACAAACAACTCTGCACCTGTATGCTTGTCCACATTGCCCTGCCTCATGCACAGAGGAAGAATTGTTTAATGCTACAGACAATGCTTTAAACAGGCTGTTGCCTGTTTTTGGTCAATTTCATCAGTTTTTATACTTACTGTATATACTCGAGTATAAGCCTAGCTTTTCAGCTCCTTTTTTAGACTGAAAAGGCTCCCGTTGGCTTATACTTGAGTCAAGGTTATTTATTATTTTATTCTGTTATTAGTATTATTATATTACATTTATTATTTTACTATATTTATTATTATTATTACATTGTTTACTCTATTATTTTTTATTAAATTTGTTATTTTACTCTATTACTATGATTACATTTATTATTTTACTCTATTTATTATTGTTATTATTACATTTATTCTTTTACTCACTTTATTATTATCAGAAGGATATGTAAGCACATTTACACTGAAGAAGGTTAGAATAATGATTTAATCAGAGTTGGACAGCCTTATCTTAAATTATGGTTTTATGTAAATATTCATAAACATTTAACCCACTGACACCTCAATTAATGTAATTTTATGGCTATCCATTTTTATTTTGAAATTTGCCAGTAACTGCTGCATTTTCCACCCTCGGCTTATACTCAAGTCAATACGTTTTCCCAGGTTTTTGTGGCAAATTTAGGTGCCTCGCCTTATATTCGGGTCAGCTTATACTCGAGTATATACGGTATTTATGCAATACTTTTGACACGAAATAAATAAAATAAATCTGTCCAGTAACAGTGGTTGAGAGTTAATAATATGGCATATCCAGATGCGGGTTAGACTACTGTGTCCAACTGTGCTACGAACAAGATTTTGGTGTGTGACACAAATAGGGAGAGGGAATATCTTGGTTTTTTTCCCCTCTCTGTCAATTCTCCCCCATCTAAAAAGGGGGGTTCTTTTCTTCTGGAAGCCTTGCCAGTTTACTCATTTTAGTTGTCTTTTACCATAACCTCTCTAGCCTATTATAGCCTTGTCAGGTTGGCCAGTGGTATTCCTTGTGAGAGGGCTGCTCTGATTTTATCCTAGACATTGTGAAAAGGGTTCAGTACCTTGGACAATTCCTTAATAATCTGGGGGGAAAAAACCCAAATTGGGAAGCCAAGAGGTGGTCCCAAATATAGTACTATATGTTTCTGTAAGGATACCATACTCCTTAATTGCAGTTTGGGACACCAAATGTGACTTTTTAAAGAAATAATAATAATACTATACTTTATTTATATTCCATTTTATCTCCTTGGAGGGACTCAGAGCGGATTACAGTTTACATATATAAGGCAAACATTCAGTGCCTTTTTACACAGTAATAAAGACACACAATACACAGACAAAGGTAAAGGCCTTCCCTTTCCATCTGCGGCATCTGGTGGCGATGTTCAACTCTGGCCATGGGGAGGTGCTCCTCTTCCATTTTTCCATACCGAGGAGCCTGTTGTCCATAGACTTTTTCTGATCATTGCTAGCATGTTGGCATGTCTGCATATCTGCATGGGTGCCCTCTTACCTCCCTGCCGAGGGCGTACCTATTGATCTACTTGCATTACATGCTTTCAAACTGCTAGCTAGCTGAAAGCTAGGGCTGACAGTTGGGAGCTCACCTCTGGTCAGCAGATTTTTCTGCAGCTAGCAGTTTTAACCACTGTGTTACCATGGCCCCTTGCTACAGCAACTTGAACCATCTGAACTGCAGTGGCTCCATCCTATGGGATCTACTAATGTGTAGTTTTGTAAAATACTTCAAACTCTATGGTAGGTTCCTCTGAACTATAGCATTAAAACTTTACATTTGGCCCAGCCATAGGTTTTTAAATGCTTGTGTGTTACTCTTATTGTTTATTGTTTATTTTTTGTTTATGTGATTTATATTAATTGTTTTGTATTAATTGTTTTTGTTATTGCCTTTGTTTACTGATGTACTGTGGGCTTGGCTTCATGTAAGCCACGCCGAGTCCCTTGGGGAGATGGTAGCGGGGTATAAATAAAGTTTTATTTATTATTATTATCATCATCATCATCATCATCATCATCATCATCATCATCATCATCGAGAAAATGAATTAAATAACAAATCCCAGGATTCCATAGGATGGAGCCATGGCTGAAACTGTATAATGTGAATGAACCCATGGAAAAGCTCTACTCTGAATCAACCTGAGCACCATAAGTGGTCTGGGGCTTCTCTGTCAGAGTTTTCCTTATGAATTCTATATAACCTGACTCAGGCCCGTAGCCAGGATTTTGTTTCGGGGGGGGGGGGGGGGCTGAGTTTGGTTTGGGGGGGGGCTGAGTCTGAGTGAAAGAGGGTCTACCCTAGCAAACCTTTTGTATCGTTACCCCAATACCCCCATGCATATGGGATATATTGAGCATGGTGATCAGATCATGATATGAATAAACATAACAGTTTAAATAATGTACCAGTAAGGCCTTCTCGCGAACCACCATGAGAATTTGGGGGGGGGGGCTGAAGCCCCCCAAGCCCCCCCCTTCCCCAACTACATCCACACTGCAGCTACTAATGGCTCATTTACAGAGGAAAGCACTATGAGGTATCCGTACCAAGTGGTTACTATTTTTTTCGTGTCAGGAGCAACTTGAGAAACTGTAAGTCGCTTCTGGTGTGAGAGAATTGGCCGTCTGCAAGTATGTTGCCCAGGGGACGCCCAGATGTTTTACCATCCTGTGGAAGGCTTCTCTCATGTCTCCACATGAGAAGCTGGAGCTGACAAACAGGAGCTCACCCTACTCGCTGGATTTGAACCACTGACCTTTCGGTCAGCAGTCCTGCCAGCACAATGGTCTAACCCATTACACCACTGGGGACTCCTAACTAGTTAATGAATTGCTGCACAAAAAGTTCTTATTAATGGATTATTGGGGGGAAAACCCCCCGCAAAGCACCAACACCTGGAGATCAATGATGTTGTGTAAGGCTGAAGGCAACATGGGACTAACACATTCCTATGATGGTATGACAACATGGTATGATAATGCCCCAATTCCTCCTTGCCTCCTTCCCCCTTCCTTGCTTCATCTCACACCTTTTGCTATGCCTCCATACCTTGCTTCTTGGACTCTGCCACTTGCACGTCTCATCCTCTCTCCACTCGATTTCACCTTACCTTGTGTTGTTGCACTTACCTTCTATTGTATATTGTGCTCACCTGCTCTACTTCTTTCCTTATCTACTTTCCCCCAGATTGCTTCACAATGCCTCTGTGCCAAGGCTTCTCTCCTTCGGTTTGTTGCTTCACCTACAATTCTTTCTTTCTCTTCTGCACATGTAATTGGAGCCCATGCCTAAAGGAAATACAGGAAAGCAGGGTTTCAACAAACTACCCCAAATCACCTATTTATTTATCTATTATGATTAAAATACTTACGTTATAAAATATTAAAATCATATACCTCTCTCTCTCCCTCTGCTGGCTAATGTGAAGAAGTGTTTTAAGTTACAATAAACCAGGTCATTTAAAAGAAAATTGGGACAAGGGGAAGGGAGTGGGACAATTCAAAGAAAGCACTGGAATTGGCAGGAATGTCACCTGGATTGTCCAATCGATTAGAATAAGTATAAAAGTGTTTGTTGCCTCAACAATCTTGGAAACATCTTCCAACTATAGTATTAGTATCATCCATTGTTGGGGGCGGGCTATAGCACAGCTGGTAAATCACCAGCAGCAATAAGATCTACCAACTGAAAGGTTGCCAGTTCAAAGCCTGGGTCAGGGTGAGCATCTGACTGTAAGCCCAGTTCGCTGTTTACCTAAGGAGTTTGAAAACAGCTTAGAGCTTTAATAGAGAAATAAAGTACCATTAAAACAGGTGGGAAAGGTATTTTGCAACACAATAAAGAAAAAGACCAGAAAATGCTGAGACCAAAAGGAAGGAAGAAGTCCTAATATCAATTCATCATAGAGGATGGAGCGACAGCACTCCCCTGTGGATGGACTTGAGCACAACCTCCAAAGGCTCCAAAAGCTGGATGTCAACACAACATCCCTCCTTTCTGTCAGTTCTGTCCTGTTTGTCCTGTGCAGCACTGAGTTTTTGCCAGATTTCGAAGCCACTTTGAGTCCTTTCGGGTTGAGAAAGGCGAGGTAGAAATGAAGTAAATAATAATAATAATAAGAGGATTTAAAGATTGAACTGTAAAGACTCTGGCACAAGCCAGTACAGGTAGTCCCAGTGGTGATTGGCACACCGGGTGCAGTGCCTAAAGACCTTGGCCTGCACTTAAACACAATCGGCACTGCCAAAATTACCATTTGTCAGATGCAAAAGGCCACCTTACTGGGATCTGCATGCATTATTCGCCAATACATCACACAGTTGTAGACACTTGAGAAGTGCCTGACATGTGATCCAATACAACAGCCAGAAGAATGATCTTGTTTGCTGTGCACTCATCTTGTTGTGTTCCAAATAATAATAATACGTATTCAGTATTTTAGATTTCCTTGGATTTTGGACTAACTGCATATACATAATGAGAAACATTGCAGAGGGGGCCCAAGTCTAAATATGAAATTCATTTTTGTTTCTTGTACCCCTTATACACATAGCCAGAAAGTCATTTTCTGTACAGTAGTTTGAGTAATGCTGTGCATGAAACAATGCTTGTGTATATCAAACCATCAAAATGCAAAGGTGTCACTATCTCAGCTACTCATGAAGATAATGTTGGATTTTGGACTAATTTGGATTTCTGGAATTCTGCAATAATAATGACAACAGTGCCTTCCACTTTACTAAAATGGAGCTCCCAATGGTGCAATAGGTTAAACCAGGAGTCATCAAACTTTTTAAACAGAGGGCCAGGTCACAGTCCCTCAAACTGTTGGAGGGCCAGATTATAATTTGAAAAAAGCATGTATGAATTTCTTTGCACACTGCACATATCTTATTTGTAGTGCAAAAAACACTTAAAAACAATACAATAATTAAAATGAAGAACAATTTTAAGAAATATAAGCTTATTAGTATTTTAATGGGAAGTGTGTGCCTGCTTTTGTGTTGAGTTAGGCGATCCCTTGTAGTCCGAGGATGATGGTCCTCCAAGTTCGGTGTCCTGGGAGTGGGTTCGTAGGTGGCTGTGGAGCCCTATTCTTGACCTGCATCTTCTCCCACAGTGACGGCATTGGTTTTTAGGTGGGAGGCGGTCATGGTTGGGATTGGCTTGACGCACCTTCCTCTTGGCACATTTCTCTCTTTCACCCTCCATTCGTGTGTCTTCAAATTCTGCAGCACTGCTGGTCACAGCTGACCTCCAGCTGGAGCGCTCAAGGGCTTGTTGTTGTTGGTGAGATAGGATTGTTGTTGTTGTTGTGTGCTTTCAAGTCATTTCAGACTCAGGTTGACCCTGAGCGATGGCCAGGTAAATGACCTTGGAGGGCTGTATCCGGCCCCCAGGCCTTAGTTTGAGGATCCCTGGGCTAAACCCTTGTGTCAGAAGTACTGCTTGATCGAAAGGTCTGCAGTTTGAATCCGGGAAGTGGGATGAGCTCTCGTCTGCCAGTTCCAGCTTCTCATGCGGGAACGAGAGAAGCCTCCCATGGCAAGGTAACACATCCGGGCATCCCCTAGGCAACATCCTTGCAGACGGCCAATTCTCGCACATCAGAAGTAACTTGCAGTTTCTCAAATCACTCCTGCCATGGGAAAAAAAACTTTACAAAGAATTGTAATTTTTATAAGTCATGTTGTCTCATGACAAAGTATTCAGACAATTTCACTTCCAGCAAGAATTCATGCGTGAGTTGCTCCAACGTCCTTTTTTGTTAACAAAAAAATAGCATAAGGGAAAGATCACAGAAATAAAAATTGAAACAAAACTGAAGAACAATTAAAACTCTTTTTAAAAAGACTAAAAGAACACTCGAAATTCACCCATAAAGAGCAATAACAGCATCCAAATAGATAGCATCTAAGACCAGTCCAGCTTAAAAGCATATTTCAACGTATACTGCTACTGCCATTCTAGTTGGCATTTGAAAAATGTTTATGGGCAACACAAATTGTTAAAATACGTGGAAAGGTGAGCTTTTAAAGAGGGATTAGAGCATATGCAAGGTTTTTCATAGAAGAGATATAGATGAAGAGGTGCTCACAGAGGGAGAGAAAGAGCAGAGAGAGATATCAGGTGCAAATCTCTCTTGCATTTCAAGGTTAATTTCTCTGTGGTTGTAAGGGACACTATTGTCTAAGTTTTAACTCATTGCATTTGAAGGCCAGTAGAAAATTGAAGTCACATTTCCAAGAGATGGCTTTCTTGATTACCGTTAACTCGAAGTCCGGCCACCACTGAGGTCCCATCGTCGAGAATTTGCCAGCTTTGTCCCCCTATTTACAATACCTTTTGACTGAGATGTCTAAGACCTTTTAGCATAAGGTTTAAGCAGTGGACAGTCCGCTCTGTCACTTCTTAGAAATCCTTTCATGGGGCCATGGGGCCGAGTTCTAATCCGGGAAGAGCCGCTGCCTCTCTGTGTGATCTGACACAGTGACATATCACTTGACCTTAGCCACACAGCAGCTGTAGCCCTGGGTTAGGAAGTCAGCCCTTAAGAGAAAAGCAGACGGGGCTCACTGTCCAATCCTTTCCCTGTTAATAAATGTTACATGCCATTCCTTTCCCCTGCCCTCCACGGTGCGAGGAGAGGCGTGCAGTGCTTTTCTTTTGAGTAATTTGTTTCAATTCGATATACACATTCTGTAAAAACTTAGTACATTGGCTCTTGAAGAACCTAAAAACAATAGAGTTCAACACAATTTAATTTAGATCTTAAATTTGACAGTGTCATGCTTTTGTTTCACGTTTGTGTGCTGAGAGCCAGGGAAAGAAGGGACAATTAAAACACACCTTTCCGAAATCAAAATTTTCCAAATATGTGGTTCAGGTTAACAGCTCCATCAAGGAACAGATGCATAATTTTGGCAGGAGAAACTCAAGTAACAATGGATTATTGTGAGTTTTCTGGTCTGTATAGCCATGTCCCAGAAGCATTCTTTCCTGATGTTTCGCCCACATCTATGGCAGGCATCCTCAGAGGTTGTGAGGTCTGTTGGAAACTAGGCAAGTGCAGTTTATATATCTGTGGAATGTCCAGGGTGGGACAAAGAAATCTTGTCTGCTTGAGGCAAGTGTGAATATTGCAATTGACCACCTTGAATAGCATTGAATTGCCTTGCAGCTTCAAAGCCTGGCTGATTCCTGCCTGGGGGGATTCTTTGTCGGGAGGTGTTAGCTGGCCATGGATGTTTCTTGTTTGGAATTTCAACTGGTTTTTTTAGTGTTGCTTTTTATTTCAATCAAAAATAGTTTATTGTATGGGCCCAAGGCCATGACAAAAAGCACCACATGCACAAAATAGTACCCTCGGAGTACAGGCACCAAAGATGCTAAACAGAAACCATAATTTGCTCCCACAAGCAAAAACAATAATAATAGAATACATTTCTTGGATATGTTCAAACTAACATCTAGAGCAGTGGTTCTCAACCTGTGGGTCCACAGATGTTTTGGCCTTCAACTCCCAGAAATCCTAACAGCTGTAAACTGAGTTGGATTTCTGGGAGTTGTAGGCCAAAACATCGGGACTCACAGGTTGAGAACGATTTCTGGGTATTGTAGGCCAAAACATCGGGACTCACAGGTTGAGAACCACTGCCTTAGAGTCTCCTTGGCAGTTGATAGCAATTTTAACTAACTCTGTCTTTCTGATCTTTTTTGCAGAGCGAACAAAAAGTGCTACTTTGTAAGTTACATAGTCAGTTGTGTTGCTCAGCAGAAACTGCACTGCTGAGCCCCTGGTGGTGCAGTGGGTTAAACCCCTGTGCTGGTAGGACTGAAGACCAACAGTTAGCAGGTTCGAATCCGGGGAGAAGCTGATGAGCTCCCTCTATCAGCTCCTGCTCCTCATACGGGGACATGAGAGAAGCCTCCCACAAGGATGATAAAAACATCAAATCATCCGGGTGTCCCCAAGTCACTCCTGACACAACAAAAAAAAAACTGTACTGTTTCTGCAATAGTGTCCTTCATCTTGTGTCAGAAAGGGTTTCAGGTGTTTTTCCCTTGGGTCACTATTCAATGGGCAGACTAACAGATAATGCACAATGTCTTCTACCTGACATTGACTACAAATATATAGTCTGTTTTCCCAGGGAACATTATGGTAGCGACCATCTAACACTGAGATTGGCATCACTTGAAATCGCAGGTCCGTGAAGGCGATTCTCAAGGAAGGTGGCTTGAGCTTAATCAGATATCTGGCTCTGAAATGTTCAGTTTTCAGAAAGGGAAACCACGGGGAGGGGGGGGGAATTGAGTTCCTAATTGATTGCAGGGTCCTTCTTGAGTCAATCCAAAATGGCAGGAGCCCCCAGTGGTGCAGTGGGTTAGTGGGTTAAACCCCTGTGCCGGCAGGACTGAAGACCGACAGGTCGCAGGTTGGAATCCGGGGAGAGGTGGATGAGCTCCCTCTATCAGCTCCAGCTCCTCATGCGGGGACATGAGAGAAGCCTCCCACAAGGATGATAAAAACATCAAATCATCCGGCGTCCCCTGGGCAACGTCCTTGCAGACGGCCAATTCTCTCACACCAGAAGTGACTTGCAGTTTCTCAAGTCGCTCCTGAGATGACAAAAAAAAAAATCCAAAATAGCCAGTCCTTTTTATTTACTGTCTCCTGTTTTGAATGTTCTTCTTTATTTACTGTTATGATTTTAGAGGGGTTTTTTTTTAATACTGGTAGCCAGATTTTGTTCATTTTCATGGTTTCCTCCTTTCTGTTGAAATTGTCCACATGCTTGTGGATTTCAGACTTCGAAGCTGCAAGGCTATTCAATACTAATCAGTCTGGGCAATTGCAACATTCACACCTGTCTCAAGCAGAGAGTTCTTTCTCCCATCCTGGACATTCCATAGATATATAAACCCCACTTGCCTAGTTTCCAACAGGCCTCACAACCTCTGAGGTTGCCTGCCAGAAATGTGGGTGAAACGTCAGGAGAGAATGCTTCTGGAACATAGCCATACAGCCTGGAAAACTCACAGCAACCCAATGACTCTGGCCACGAAAGCCTTGGACAGCACATTAAAATAACTACCTTGAAAAGTGATGGAAAGGGAGAAATTAATTCTTTCCTTAAACAGCAGGAGGCGCACTGTATCCTTTTAAAAGCCTCTGAATGCTACATTGCTCTCAGTTGGCAATTTTAAGTCTCTAAATTCAATATTAAATCAAATTAACATTGCACCAGAGTATGGCATGTTTTATGGGTGACAGGCCAATCTTTAAATGGAACAGAGAGGATGGCAAATGTATGTACATGTTGCTTAATTGTTACTATTGTATTTTAGTAGCAAAACATTTCAACATCTTTTCCCCTCGCCTCTCACAAATAAGAATAAACTGGTTGCCCTTGGTGAGAAATTATTTGAGTTAGCTCAGGGCTCTTCCCGACAGGCCCTAGATTCCAGGATCCAACCCAAGGTTTTCTGCTTTAAACTGGATTATATGAGTCCTCACTGCCAGATAATCTGGAATAAATGGAAAACCTGGGATCAGATCCTGGGAAATAGGGCCTGTCTGGAAGGGCTCTCGGGTATCCTGCCTAAACATTATTTACTGATATGTTAAACACCTCAAGATATGGAGGCAAGAACCAAGAATGTGTAAGTTGGCTCCTATGAGACTTTACATATTTCTGCATAAATGGGTACCTAACTCTTTTTAATGTTTCTCCTCTTTCAATCCTTCCTCAAATAAGGTAAGATTTTGGAGCAATATGGAACATGTTTCCGATAGTTGGTTTCTTATGGGGTAATTTGAGCTCTAGTAATGACAGCTTGCCAAATCTCTCTCCCAATATAGCGGATCTATTAAAAGTACAGTTGTTGAGAGTTGGTCTTCTCTCATGCCAAATCGCCTGACCTTAACACGAGCAAGCATTCAGCTATTGAACTGGCATTAAGTCTCAGCATAAACTATCACATGGAATCCACGCTGAAAACTGTACAAGGTGTGTCCCATTTAAGTCCTATGTTGTTAAAAATTGTTAAAACATTCTATGCGTGAAGGTAGAATCCAGTTTCAAAGAGATCTCTTAAAAGTGGTCTGGGTTCTGATGAATCTTATTCAGTTTGTTGGTACAACAGTTTAGTTTTAGAGAGAGAGAAATAGTCGTTATGTACAGAGAAAAAGGTGGGCTACCTTGGGATGGAAGGGATTTATGTGCTTTTCCTTGTCTAGTTATATCACTCTCCATCTAGCTTAGGAAAGGGATTGCAGCTCCTGTCATCCACGCTTTTCGGTACTCTGCTTGGGGATGATGATGATGATGATGATGATGATGATGATGATGATGATGATGAAAATAACAATACTCAGCTGCTGCAAGAAGATTGTGCAGACGGACTACAAGCAGAGGCATAACACTGTTGCTCAGATGATCCATTGGAACTTGTGCCAGAGATACCATCTGCCTGTGACAAAGAACTGATGGGATCACAAGCCTGAAAAAGTTATGGAAAATGAAAACGTCAGATTATTCTGGGACTTTCGAATTCAGACTGATACAGCTTTGGAGCACAATACTCCTGACCTCACAATCGTAGGGGAAAAAAACAAGTATGAATCGTCAATGTTGCAATCCCAGATGATAGCAGGATTGACAAGAAACAACTGGAAAAGCTTACATGATATGAGGATTTAAAGATCGAACTGCAAAGACTCTGGCACAAGCCAGTAAAAGTGGTCCCAGTCGTTTTATTTGTCGTGTCAGGGCAACCAGTCAATTGTATTACATTTCTAACAGAACAAAACAAACAAACAGACAAAATACAAAATTTGCGAGTTTGGTAGTTGATCAAATGTCCTTTGACCAGTAGCTGGCCACTTGGAGTGCTTCTGGTGTTGCCGCAAGAAGCTCCTCCATTGTGTATGTGGCAAGGCTCAGGTTGCATTGTAGCAGGTGGTCAGTGGTTTGCTCTTCTCCACACTCGCATGTCGTGGATTCCACTTTGTGGCCCCATTTCTTGAGGTTGGCTCAGCATCTCGTGGTGCCAGAGTGCAGTATGTTCAGCGCCTTCCAAGTCGCCCAGTCTTCTGTGTGCCCAGGGGGGAGTCTCTCATTTGGTATCAGCCATTGGTTGAGGTTCTGGGTTTGAGCCTGCCACTTTTGGACTCTCGCTTGCTGAGGTGTTCCAGCGAGTGTCTCTGTAGATCTTAGAAAACTATTTCTAGATTTAAGTCATTGACGTGCTGGCTGATACCCAAACAGGGGATGAGCTGGAGATGTCTCTGCCTTGGTCCTTTCACTATTGGCTGCTACTTCCCGGCAGATGTCAGGTGGTGCAATACCGGCTAAGCAGTGTAATTTCTCCAGTGGTGTAGGGCGCAGACACCCTGTGATAATGCGGCATGTCTCATTAAGAGCCACATCCACTGTTTTAGCGCGGTGAGATGTGTTCCACACTGGGCATGCATACTCAGCAGCAGAGTAGCATAGCGCAAGGGCAGATGTCTTCACTGTGCTGGTTGTGATCCCCAGGTTGTGCCAGTCAGCTTTCATATGATATTGTTTCTAGCACCCACTTTTTGCTTGATGTTCAGGCAGTGCTTCTTGTAGGTCAGAGCACGGTCCAGAGTGATTCCCAGGTATTTGGGTGTGCTGCAGTGCTCCAGTGGGATTCCTTCCCAGGTGATCCTCAGAGCTCGGGATGCTTGTCTATTTTTGAGATGAAAAGCACATGTTTGTGTTTTAGATGGGTTAGGGATCAGCTGGTTTTTCCTGTAATAGGCAGTAAGAGCACCTAGAGCTTCGGAGAGATTCTGTTCCAGTGTTGATTGGCACACTGGGTGCAGTACCTAAAGACCTTGGCCTGCACTTAAAAACAATTGGTGCTAACAAAATTACCATATGTCAGCTGCAAAAGGCCACCCTACTGTACGCCAATACATCACACAGTCCTAGACACTTGGAAAGTGTCCAACGTGGGATAGGATAGAAAGGTTAGCATAGTAGCCTTGTTTGCTGTGTACTAATTTTGTTGTGTTTCAAATAATAATAATAATAATAATAATAATAATACTTTATTTATATTTCACCCTATCTCCCCAAGGGGACTCAAAACAGGCAAATATTCAATGCCTTGATACAATGAAACAGAAATACACAGACAAAGACAAAGGCAAAGTCTTCTCCTTTCATGTCCAGCTTTGGAGGGTGGTGCTCATCTCCATTTTCAAGCTGAGGAGCCTGTGCTATTCGTAGACACCTCCTGGCTGTGTGGCCAGCATAACTGTATGGCGCGCCTGTTTGCCTTCCTGCCGAGGTAGTGCCTGTTGATCTACTCACATTTGCATGTTTTCAAACTGCTAGGTTGGCAGATGCTGAGGCTAACAGTGGGAGCTCACCTCATCCTCACCTTCAGGTCAGCACGTTCAGAGGCTCAACGATTTTACCCATTACACCACCGCAGCTGATGAGTGTTACAACCTGCAAAGTCTGGAAGGCCACATTCCCCCTGTCTTTGGTCTTGCTCAGTGTCTCCTTTGCAACAAAAGATAGTTACTATGTGCCAGGGATGGGTAAACACATCTCATGGGCTACAAATGTAATATCTCCATGACAAATTGTGTCAGACACGTGTATATGCAATTTTCCCTGGAGGTTTGGATAGGGGGAAATAGAAAGGAAGATAATTTTAAAAAAACAAACAAATAATGCCTGCCCTTCCAGAGATTCTGGGTGGAGGCTCCTTCTTTGGAGGCTTTTAAACAGAGACTGGATGGCCATCTGTCGGGAGTGCTTTGAATGCAATTTTCCTGCTTCTTGGCAGGGGGTTGGATTGGATGGCCCACAAGGTCTCTTCTAACTCTATGATTCTATGATTTAGCTTTTTGATGTCTAATTCTATTCCAGAAGGCAAAATGCCTTCAGAACTTCAGAAGTTGCTGGTCTTTCTCAGTCCATCTGTACCTGGTGTTGCCAGGGATTAAACTGGTCTCGTGACCATTTTCATGCAAGACATGAGCTCAGCTGCTAAGCTATGACTTGTTTTCTGGATCCTTTTCCATCCAGGATGAATTTTCACATGTCAAGGAACTCTGTTTCTTTGTGTATGTGTCTTCAAGCCACCTGTAGACTTAGGTCTAGGAATTTCGTAGGAAGGCAAGAAAGGCTCAGAGCAGGTTTGCCAATTTCTTCCTCTGAAATACAGCATACTTGGTATTCATTGGTGCTCTTTCATACCAATCAGGGCTGACCTTCCTTAGCTTCCAAGATTCAATGAAATCTGGTACCTTTAGGATAGTTAGGCCCTATTCCAAGGAATTACAGGAGACAATAAAGCAAGATGGAGGAACATAATTGCAATGTTCTAATGCAATATTTGGTCTATCGTATTAATAATGCACTTGATAAATAGAAAAATGACACCAATAGCTTCAAATTTATCCTTCTTACAAATATCAGTATAATTTATTTGTTATATTAAACCAAAAGTTACCAGCCATTACATTATTCACAAATATACATACTTCTCTCTCCCCCTTCCTATATATAATGTTCATTTGTGGGAGTAATATAACTCCAAAACCACTGGACGAATTGACACCAAATTTGGACACATATCAGGCCAACAAGTGACTATCACTCATAGAAACACTGAAAAACACAGCAGAAGAGACAGGAAAAGCAAAAAAAAACCCCATATTACAACATATGCGCAAAACCACATATATATACGCAAACACAATATATGTATACACACATACACACACAAAAAAACACATATACACAGACTGGGTCACAGCAACGTGTGGCAGGGGATGGCTAGTGTGTGTGTGTGTATATGTATATGTATGTATGTGTATATATATATACACACGCACACACTAGTACAGGCAGTCCCTGACTTACAAACATCCAACTTACAAACAACTCATAGTTTTGTCGAAGGCCTTCATGGCTGGAATCACCGGGTTGCTGTGAGTTTTCCAGGCTCTACGGTCATGTTCCAGAAGCATTCTCTCCTGACGTTTCACACACATCTATGACAGGCATCCTCAGAGGTTGTGAGGTCTGTTGGAAACTAGGCAAGTGGGGTTTCTATATCTGTGGCATGTCCAGGTGGGAGAAAAAACTCTTGTCTGCTTGAGGCAAGTGTGAATGTTGGAATTGGCCACCTTGATTAGCATTGAATAGCCTTGTAACTTCAAGGCCTAGCTGTTTCCTGCCTTGGGAATCCTTTGTTGGGAGGTGTTAGCTGGCCCTGATTGAGTCTTGTCTGGAATTCCCCTGTTTTTTGAGTGTTACTCTTTATTTACTGTCCTGATTTCGGGTTTTTTTTTAAAGGTTACAGATATATGCATTAAAATTGTGGGCTTATGTGCATCCATGCATGTACTCCTTGGCTGCCACTCTTTAGGGCTGTAGAAGTTAAATCACTGATTGCAAGAAAAGATAATTCCTTCTATTTCTGAGAATTGGATTTTGAGTACCACAGGTTATGTAGCTAAAATGGCACCTATGCACAATGCTGGGGAGACCTTCTAGGTTTGTAGAATTTTTTTAGATATCCAAAGAAAAAGCCCCAACAAAAGAGAAGAAAAACCGAAAGCTGTCTAATGAGAACAGAGTGTCTTCATTCCTCTAAAAGTGGGAATTGAATTGAGTGGTTGGAAATCAGAACAGTTCTATGTATTTCACAATCCTGCATTTTGTTGCAAGTCCCCACAATACCAAAGAACCACATGCATTATTGGGAAGCTATCCCATAAACTGTCATTCCAGCAGCAGAAATGTTTCTTTCAATGATCCCATACAGTGAGCAAAACAGGTCTGATCTAGCTATTGTGTGGCAGTCCAATAGAAGGCACCATACAGGCACCAGAGAAGTTATCAACAGCAACATGTAATAGCAAGCAAGAGGTCATCAGGTTTTAAATACTATACTGTGTCCAATTCTAGGCACCACAATTGAAGGGAGATGTTGACAAGCTGGATTGTGTCCAGAGGAGGGTGACTAAAATGATCAAGGGTCTGGAGACCAAGCCCTATGAAGAGTGGCTTAAAGAGCTGGGCATGTTTAGCCTACAGAAGAGAAGGCTGAGAGGAAACACGATGGCCATGTATAAATATGTGAAGTCATAGGGAGGAGGGAGCAAGCTTGTTTTCTTCTGCCCTGGAGACTAGGATGCTGCACAATGTCTTCAAACTACAGGAAAGGAAATTCCATCTGAACATTAGGGAGAATTTCCTGACTGAGAGCTGTGGAACTCTCTGCCTCAGAGTGTGGTGGAGACTCCTTCTTCAGAGGCTTTTAAGCAGAGGATGGATGGCCATCTGTCAGGTATGCTTTGAATGTAATTTTCCTGCTTCTTGGCAGGTGGTTGGACTGGATGGCCCAAATATCTCTTCGAACTCTATGATTCTATGATTCTCTGGGGGATTTTAATCTGTCATTCAAGAATTTGTTTCCCTATGGATTATCAGGGAGAGTGTGTAGTTCTAAACTGTAGAGCCACCACTACTATAACAAAGTAAAGCAGCCACCTTAAGAAACAGCAAATTGTTGACTATTTAATTTATTTAACTGCAAGGAGTCCCTGTATCAGAATAACTTGGTTGGCTGTTGACATTATGCAGTTTCATAGCTGAATTGGGCACATGAAGGGGATGCCTTTTCCTGCTCTTTTTCAGGGTGCATCTACACTGCAATTTGACACAACTTCATGGCTCAAAGCTATGGAATCATGGGGGGTTTGCAAGATCCTTAGCCTTCTCTGCCAAAGAGTGCTCGTGCCTCACCAAACTCCTATGGCAGTTAAAATGGTGGGGTAAGCTCCCGCTGTTAGCCCCAGCTTCTGCCAACCTAGCAGTTTGAAAACATGCAAATGTGAGTATATCAATAGGTACCGCCTCAGCAGGAAGGTAAACGGTGTTCTATGCAGTCATGCATGGTAATCTAGGTCAGTGGTTCTCAACCTGTGGGTTCTCAGGTGTTGTGGCCTACAACTCGCAGAAATCTTATCCAGTTTACCAGCTGTTAGGAGTTGAAGCCCAAAACATCTGGGGACCCACAGGTTGAGAACCATTGACCTAGATGGTGTCTACGGACAAGGACAACACAGGCTCTTAGGTTTAGAAATGGAGATGAGCACACCCAAGAGAGCCTTGGTGTTTGTGTATGCTGGAATCTGCCTTGAGTCCCCTCAGGGAGATAGGGTGGAATACAAATAAAGTATTATTATTATTATTATTATTATTATTATTATTATTATTTAATTCTGCACACCTCAGGAAATAAATATCTTGGGACAGCCCTTCTAAGAGCCAAGAGACATCTTACATCCCATCTACCCACAAACACACTTGAAATCAAAGTCTTAATCCGAATGATAGAAATATTAATCACAACACCAATCTTTATTCTATTTCTCAGACTGAACATTAAATGCTTGTCTTCCTATTGCTGACCAACTGCTGATATTCAATGTATTGTTGAAGGCGTTCATGGCTGGAATCACTGGGTTTTTGTAGGGTTTTCCTCTGAGGATGCCTGCCATAGATGCAGGCAAAACATCAGGAGAGAATGCTTCTAGAACATGGCCATACAGCCCAAAAAACCTACAACAACCCTGCTGATATTCAGTTTGCTCCAACAGCAGAGCATTTCCAGAGACTCTGGAATTAAATTCATTGTAATTTTTTATATTCTACTTCAAGTGTCTCATAGTCCAAAGAATTACCAGGAAAGGCTAACATTTAACATGCTTCATACAGTATGTTTGCTTAGTTTCTGATTTCAGTAAGGAGATTTCCACAGCTCGCTAAATGCATTTTTCCTGCAGGAAAGTTCTTCCTACTTCTCTTCTTCTTCTTCTTTTCATTTATTGCCCTTATTTTTCCTGATAACAGAACTCAAGGTGATCAGCAACATATTAAAAACAATTAAGGATGGGGTCTCTATAGGAAGGGATTTTAAAGTCAGTGAGCAGACTCCAAGAATGCCTCTTCCTTGTTCCTTTCAAACAAGCCTGAGAAGGAGGTTAGCCAGAGAAAAGACCCTCAGTACATGATCATAATGAGCTCATCAAAGGAAATGTGGTCCTTCCAAAAAAAAAACTGTATTCAGGCCATATGGGGCTTTATAGATCAAAACTGACTGTATATATCATGCCTGGAAATAGATGAGTGGATGCTGAGCTGTTGCAACAAGGGAATTGTGTGCTCCCTCTTCCCAGCCCCATTTAACAATCTTGTTGCATCCCTTTGGACCAACCAAAGTTTCTGAGCTCTTTCCAAGGACAGCCCCACAAAGAACACATTACAGCCATTCAAATGCCAATTGTCTCTGTGGCCTGATCCAACTTCTCCAGGAATGGGTGCAGTTGCAACACTAGCTTTAACTGTACAAAAGCATTCCTGGTCACTGCTGAAACTTGGCCATTTTCAGAGGGAATGTAACTCCATCTAACACAGGTCCCTTCTACATAGGCCTTAAAATGCAGAAGGAATTGGGATAAAATGGCGGGGGGTAATGTTTGCCAAAAATGTACACTGGACCCCCATTATGGCCAAAAACAGTGTTTAAAAGATGCACTCAAAATACAATTTTGGCTGAAAATATGCATACCTGGCTGTGGTGCAGTTGTCTAGGAGTCAGCTGCATTAAATCACCACTGACTGAACTAATGATTGAAAGGTCATGAGTTTGAAGCCAGACCGGGTCAGAATAAGCTCCAGACCATTAATAGTCTAGCTTGCTGTTGACCTTTGCAGCCCAAAAGACAGTTGCATCTGTTAAGTAGGAAATTTAGGTACCGCGTATGCGGGGAGGCTAATTTAACTAATTTACAATGCCATAAAAATCTCCAGCAGTATGCAAAAGAATGAGGAAGTACTCCATTGGTGTCACAAGTGGACGGTGAAGCGACAGCTCCCCCAGTAGCCAGAATTCAAGCATAGCCTCATGAAGCTTAAATTCCCTCTGTGTTTGTCTATATATGTTGTGTGTCAATGGCATTGAATGTTTGCCATGTATATGTGCACTGTAATCCGCCCTGAGTCCCCTGCGGGGTGAGAAGGATGGAATATAAATACTGTAAAATAAAATAAAATACCTGCATGATTGTATATCCCTGAACGCAAGGAAAACACTTGACTTCATTCTTATACATTGGTGTGGACTGCTCTAGCACATGTCTGCATTTAAAATCCTGAAACAGCTGATGAGCAGGCCTATAGCGGGGGGGGGGGGTTGGGGGTTCAACCCCCCCCCCCCGTTTTTCAGGTTAAAAAAACCTGGTTTACCCAGCTGTAACCTATCCCTTGCATACCTCCACCCTTAATTGCTTTTACCTGTAAACTGTTACTTACAAATTACTCAGCCCTTTAGAACTAAGACTTACATTAATCCTTCCATCACCAACTGCTAGGTCTGCCACCACCAACCACCATCAACTGCAGGACATGATACATGACAGGCTGCCAGTTTGCTACTGAGCACAATTCAAAGTGCTGGCTTTAGCCTATATAGCATTAAACAGTTCTGGCCCAACTTACCTGTCCAAATGTATACCTCCCTATCAACTAGTTAGAGCATTAAGATCTGCTGAGGAGGCCCTGGTCTCCTTTTTGGAAGCACAACTGGTAAGGATGAGAGACAGGGCCTTCTCAGTGGTGGTCCCTCGTCTATAGAACTCCCTTCCCAATGATATTAGATTGGCCTCCTCCTCCCTTGTTGTTTCAGGAAAAAAGTTAAGACGTGGCTTTGGAAGCAAGCATTTAGGGAATAGTGCAATATGGAACTGACATTGCTGTAGCAGCACAAATGATAACAATGGGACTAGGGCTATGTTTTTAACAGTTTTAATTGTATTGATCTGTTTTTTCCCTGTTTTATTATTTAATATGATGTATTTATATATTTTTGTATTTGTAATGTGGCACTGAGATGGCCAAACTGCGAGCCACTCTGAGTCTCTTTCGGGGTGAGATAGAGCGGGATAGAATTGTAGTAGTAGAGGTAAAGTTTTCCCTTTGACATTAAGTCTAATCCTGTCTGACTCTAGGGGATGGTGCTCACCTCCATTTCTAAGCCAAAGAGCCAGTGTTGTCCATAGACACCTCCAAGGTCATGCGGCTGGCATAACTACATAGAACGCATCACCTTCCTGTAGAAGTGGTACCTTTTTGATCTACTCAAATTTGCATGTTTTCAAACTGCTAGGTTGGCAGAAGCTTGGCCTAACAGCAGGAGCTCACCCTGCTCGCTGAATTCAAACCACCAACCTTTGGGTCGGCAAGCTCACAAGCTCAGCAGTTTAACCCACTGTGCCACCGGAGCCTCCAGAAATGTAGTAGATAAATAAATAAACAAAGGATTTTCCGTTGTTATATAAAATAACTAGCTGTCCCCTGCCACGCGTTGCTGTGGCCCACATGGGGGTTCTGTGTGGGAGGTTTGGCCCAATTTTATCGTTGGTGGGGTTCGGAATGCTCTGTGATTGTAGGTGAACTATAAATCCCAGCAACTACAACTCCCAAATGTCAAGATTCTATTTTCCCCAAACTCCACAAATGTTCACATTTGGGCATATTGAGTATTCGTGTAGAGTTTGGTCCAGATCCATCATTGTTTGTGTCCAATGTGATCTCTGGATGTAGGTGAACTACAACTCCAAAACCAAAGGACACTGTCCACCAAACCCTTCCAGTATTTTCTGTTGGTCATGGGAGAACTGTGTGCCAAGTTTGGTTCAATTCCATCGTTGGTGGGGTTCAGAATGCTCTTTGATTGTAGGTGAACTATAAATCCCAGCAACTACAACTCCCATATGACAAAATCAATTTTTTAAGTGAAGGACATACATTGGGTTGTTAAATGTCTTGTGTCCAAATTTGGTGTCAATTCGTCCAGTGGTTTTTGAGTTCTGTTAATCCCACAAACGAACATTACATTTTTATTTATATAGATAGAAACGACAATTGGGCATTTGTTATTTTGGTTCTTTTAGGATTGCCTTTTTATATAAAGGAAAACAATCTTTTCTCACAATAATTCCTCTATTAAATTACTATTCTAAATAAAGTGCTTATTTTTTTTAATCCACCCAGAGGAAGGATAAAAGAAGGGGAAATGGAGTATCAGATCAGTTTCTGGTGAACCCTCCTGCATTCATTTTTTAAAAGTGTCATTTCAGGAGAGTTACAATGTTCTCTGGAAACATGTCAAAGGGTTCCTCCAGTACCTCCTAATGTATGCCTGAGCCCTCATTGTTAGTCTGAGCAGAGATGTAACGTTAGAAATCAGAAGTAAAAGCAAACATCTCCCCTTAATACGCCATAACATTTCCAGCACCCGAGCGCCCATCAGCCCTGTCATATCCACTTTGCATGTGTCCTTTCCAGCTTTCATTGCCAAAGCTGAACCTGCACCTCATCCCAGCCTGTCCTGGCGGAGACACAGGGGAAAAAAGCAGCAAATAAACAAGCTGAGTAGTGTTTAAAAGAGAGAGAGAGGCAGAGACATAAAGAACTGCCTTGCAGGTGCCTGCAGCTGGCAGTTAACACAGACAGTAAGAGGATCAACTCCATCTCCACTGGCTCTTGGGGGAGGGCAAAAAAAAAAATATAAAGCTCCCACATTTACTATTCAGAGTTTAGTTAATTTGGATGATAACGGTTAGTTTCTAATCCCATTGTGTAGGACTGAATATACTGAAACCTACCAGCCTTCTCTCAAAGGGTATCTCTTGCAAGCAGCAAAAAAAGCAGTCAGGAGCGTCCAAGGGCCCAACCGTGCAAGGCACGCACATTTCCTGAGAACATTTTGTTGTTGAAGTTTGTTTAGTCACCCACCAGGTTTGCAGACAAAACATCAAGAAGGGAAATCTCTTTTTGAAAGCATTGCAATGAGACAAAAGGAGGAATTTGCCAGTTGCTACTGCTCCAGTAGTAACTTGTATTTCTAGGTGCTAAAATTACTGCAGCCAAGAAATCAGAATATATTTACTTCTTGGGAGGAGAGCAATGACCAAGATGGAAAAAAATAGTTAAGAGTAGAGACATCACACTGGCAACTAAGATCAGCATAGTTAAAGCAATGGTATTCCTCGTAGTAATCTATGGATGCAAGAGCTGGACCATAAGGAAAGCTGAGTGAAGGAATATGCTTTTGAACTGTGATGCTGAAGGAAAACTCTGAGAGTGCAAAAGTATCAAACCAGTCTGAGAGTGCCTTGGACCACAAGAAGATCCAACCAGTCCATACTTCAGGAAATAATGCCTGACTGTTCACTGGGGGGAAGGATATTAGAGCCAAAGATGAGGTACTTTTGCTACATCATGAGAAGACAGGAAAGCTTGGAAAAGATAATGATGCTGGGGGGAAAGGAAGGAAAAAGGATGAGGGGTCGACCAAGGGCAGGAAGGATGGATGGTATCCTTGAAGTGACTGGCTTGACTTTGAAGGGGGGGGGGGTTGGGAGTGACAGAACGAATAAACAACAACAACAACTATTCCAAACCAAAAGGGACAGTGGGGGCAAAATTGTGGCCAATCTGGAAAGTTGAAATGATCCTATTGCTCTCTATCTTAAAAGGATAAGTGATATATATATATATTTATTAAAATCATTATATATATTAATATATATTAAAATCATGAATCTAATCTGGAAGTGAAGGAGAGAAATGAAGGAAACCATAGGTCCTGAAAACAAAAGGACGTCAATACTATTTCTCTGGGGAACCAACTATTTTCGCCATGGGATGGATTGCACTTTGGAGAGCTTGGCTTGGCACAGCTCTCCAAAGTCGAGGGGATGTTTTGATTTAAAAGTGAAAGCTTTCGTTACACCCCGAGTTGCAGTTGTTGCTCGACTCGTAGAAGTGTCAATGAGGCTCGTCCGGGGGGGCGGGGGTGTCTCTATGTAGGAATGAAAGAGGTGCCAAAAAAGAGGACGGAGGTACCCAAATGCGCCCCGAAGCTTTGGAGAGGGGATGGGGGGACCCACTTTGAACTCATTTTCCCGGGTTCCTGTTAGCGTGTTTTCGATGTTGTCCCCGTCAGGCCTTTCAGGAGAAAGCGGACCACTTCCCCATGGCCGCCATTCCCCCCTGGCCCCCCCTCGGGCTCATTTTCTTGCCCCCCAAAAAGGGAGCCCTGTGCGCTCTCGAGGCGAGACGCGCGGCTGCCAGAACAGAGGGCCCTCGGAGAGAGGAGAGCCAAGTTAACAATGCTGTGAAAATATGTTTGCCGAAAATAGACAATTGTTGGATTAGACGTATTCAAGTATGAAATAATGCCTGTTTTGTGTCCAAAAACGTCAGCAATGTGCGTGTACAAAAGTTCCCTGTGGCCGTTTACTTGCTCCTTTTGTGCGCCTTTGCGCTTTCGGCGTCGCCACTTGGCGCATTTCACTCCGAGCCCTCTCTCTCTCTCTCTCTTTTTGTTTCTTTCTTTCGATAATGACATTTACCGGATCAAAACATGCTGTTAATTCGATCAGAAGGCTTCACCCTCCCGAACAATGCCACAATAATTTCTCCTGAAGTTGGTTAAATTGACCAAAATTAGGCAAATGAATAGCGACTCTTCTCGCAGGTGACACCGCATAATGCTCGCTTAGACCAGCTGCGATCCCCTCTTTCTTCGGCCCCTCTTTTCTTTGACCCGCATTATGAAAATTTAGGCCCAATGCAACCATTCACACATTTTCAATGGGACATTTTCCTATAGGATAATAGGCTACAAATTGAGCCTCTCCAAAGGGGGGTTTGGGTGGAGGAGGAGAAAGAGGAGGAGGGAAAAATAACAAGCTGGAGGCAACACACCCAGCACAGAAAGGCACAGAAAAGCTCCAAAAGGCCCGTCGTGTGCCAAAGGTTGGAGGGAGCCTCCCGGGTCTGCTGAGGGAGGAAAGCGTGGGTTTTTCTCTCTCAGTCTCTCTCTAGGAAAAGGGGGGCCACCTCGTGCCAGGCTCCAGTCGCCCACACCTGCCGCCACCACATCAAGCCCCAGAAACAAAACAAGGGCCTCGCTGCCACCTCTCATAAAGATGGACGTGTCACCAAGTCGTGTGAGAAAAGCCTGAGAACAAACGGGGCCCACTCCGTCTCCAAGGGCTCTTCCTTGAACTGGGCGGAACAGCCTATTAAGGGCTTACTTAATTACTTTAATGACTCTGGACAGGCTTTAAAATGCAGTCAGGGCTGGGACAAGGGAGGGGGTGAGCCAACCAGGGGCTGCTTGGGATTTGTAAACAGGCGCTTGTTGTGTGAGAGACTGTCCCAGGGATTTCCAAGAAGGGAGCTTGCTGTTTTCCCACAAGCTTCCCCTGCTTGCTGCTTCCCTCCTGCCCGACCCGTTGCCATGCAAATACCCTGGAAGGGGGTGGGGTCACGTGTCTTTTGAAGGGCCACGTGGAGTGACAAAGCTGACCTGTCATGTCCCCGTCCCCCCTTGCCAGACTACCCCAGAACATACTTTTTCCCCCCAAACCTGATCTTTAATGCATGCCTTCCCCTCCCGAATGCTGCTTTCCCTAATCCTATGGAATCAGCCAGGCCATGAATATCAGTCCCCCTCCCTCTGGCTCAGAGATGATCGCTTTATAAGCCGACCCTTGGAGGCGAAGGGCTCTGCAGTCCACCTGGGACACAAGAGGAAGGACTTCGGAGCTCTTCTGCCAGGTTCTCTTGCTCAAGACATGGCCTCCAAGCTGAAGGAGCGGAAAGTGAGTCTGGAGAGCCTCTGCCTCCCTGAGATCTGTCGCCTTGTTAGAGGGACACTGTCTCAGCTTTGTGTCTGGTGGGAAGGGAGATGTTGGGGGAAACCCTGAGTCCAGGTCAGAACCCCAGAGAAAATGGAAAGCTGGGTGTTGTTAGGCAAAGATTGCAAGAGAGAGATGTGAGCATTTTCAACTCTATGGACATGTCAAACCTCTTAAAGTTGGTTTTCATCCCTGGACTGCACAAGTCTCTTGTGTCATCACGTTTCCAGACCTCAATGAGCAACTAGACTAGAGATAGGATTAAGCTGAGGTCTTCCTTTCCCCACTTTACCAGGCATGTTTCCCAAAAGGGCATTGTCTTTCCTTCTCTTGCTAGCCACTGTCTCCTCCCCTCCCTTTGAGGATATAGGAATTGAATTCTGTGAGGGAACTTCCTCTTATAAATTTAATTACCCTAGATTAACCACGTGGTATCCACCACTGTCTCTTCTGCCTTTTCTTCCTTCTAGTGAGGACACATTTTGCCTCTTTCCTTCTAGGCAAAATGTAGCTGCATTGATATTTTTTTTTTTTACTTTTTACCCTTTTTCTTTCTTTAGAAGATGAGATTTAGTAAACTAGTCAGCTCCAAGACCTTTTCTATCAGGAATGTATTTATTTTACTTCAATCAATATTTTTGAACCTAAAGTCCTTACTCTTCCATTCTGTGCTATCCTAATAGAAGCTAATCCCAGTTTCACCACAGGTAAATTTCTGCTGCTTAAGAAGTTTACTTCTGGCACTCTGCTATATTTATGGTGGAATCACCCCAAGTGAGGGTTATTTTTGAGCCTAACAGCTCAGGTTCCCCAACACTTAGTAAGGCCCCTTGTGCCTCCACAATATTTCAACATTTTTGTCTTTTTATATCCCATCCTGGGGCGTCACTTTGTGGTCTCCATTTGGCAAGGCTGCTGCTGAGGTGTGATCTTTGTTTCATCTCCAAGATATTGGCGAGAAGAAGGAAAGTGGAAATGAAAGAATCGACCTCTCTCTCTCTCTCTCTCTCTCTCTCTCTCTCTCTCTATATATATATATATATATATAGAGAGAGAGAGAGAGAGAGAGAAGACTCACCTTGGGGCAAACCTCACACCAATTGCATATATATATATTAGGGCAAATCTCTCACCAATTGCTGAGATATATATGTATATGTATCTGTATATGTATATATGCAATTGATGTGAGGCTTGCCCCAGGGTGAGTTGTTTCAGATGAAAAAGTCTCTCTCTCTCTCTATATATATATATATATAGAGAGAGAGAGAGAGAGAGCTATTGGTGTGAGGCTTGCCCCAAGGTGAGTTGCTTCAGATGAACAAGTCTCTCTCTCTCTCTATATATATATATATATAGAGAGAGAGAGAGAGAGAGAAGAGAGAGAGAAGAGAGAGAGAGAGAGCAATTGGTGTGAGGCTTGCCCCAAGGTGAGTTGCTTCAAATGAACAAGTTTTTTCTCTCTCTCTCTCTCTCTCTATAAGCAATTGGTGTGAAGCTTGGCCCAAGGTGAGTGGACAAGTCTTCGAATAGATCCAAGGAAGGCATCCCTCGCCAGAGGAGAAAAGAAGCACTCGAGGGGTCTTGTTTTGTGTGCGTTTTGGTGCCCAGCTTGTCCGCCACATGCCCAAACGCGACCCTCTCTTATATTGCCCACCTTTCTCTTCCAGAGAATCCCTGTTTCCCACAAAGTGATCGAGAAGAGGAGGAGGGATCGGATCAATCGTTGTCTGAACGAGCTGGGGAAAACGGTGCCCATGGCTTTAGCCAAACAGGTGCGTAAGAGGAGGTTCAAGGGAGAGACCTCTCCTCCACTGTTTGCGCCTCGCGTCTCTTGTGGCAAAGGAAGGAGCCTTGTGCCAAGGTGGGGTCTGCCCAAAGGGGGCAGCTGGGGCTCCTTTGGTGAACAGGGGATGGAGGGGTTCAAGGAGAGGGTCTTGGGGTCCCAATCTTGGGAGGGAAAGAGCTCCTCCGGCCGTGCGCTCTTCCCTCGCCTTTCCTCTCCGCTCCTTTCCAAGACTGGGAACTCGCCCTCGGTGGCAGGACATTTTCCCTGACTTTCCCCCCTCTCTCTTGTCGCCCTTCCAGAGTTCTGGCAAACTCGAGAAGGCAGAGATCCTGGAGATGACCGTCCAGTACTTGAGGGCCCTCCATTCGGCGGATTTCCCCCGAGGAAGAGAAAAGGGTAAGTGCGCTCGGCATCGGCGGCCGTGGCGCATCCCTGGCGTTTGGCTGGTCCCTAGTAGGCGCTCCCATTGAGGCTCCAGGAAGCGCTCCAGGCTGGCTTTCTCTCTGGTCTTAGAGAGGTGCATCTACACAATAGAATTCATGCAGTTTGGCACCACTTGAACTGCCAGCTACAGAATCCTGGAGCAAAGTTTTTCGCCTTCTCAGTCATAAGGTGCCTCTCCAAATGACAAACCGCAGACTTACCATAGCACTCAGCTATGTATGGCAGTTCATCTGAGGCCAAACTGCATCAATTCTACAGTGTAGATCAGGTATGGGCAAACCCAAGCTCAGGACCCAGATGTGGTTCCTTGGGCTCTTTCCTCAGGCACTCCTCTCTCACACCATTATATACTTTCTTCCTTCTCTCTTGCCTTTCTCTTTCCCTCTCTCCCTCCCTTACCTCCTTCTTCCACCCACCTTCCTTCCTTCTCTCCCACCCTTTCGGCCTTCCTTTCTTCTCTCCTTCCCCCCTCTCTTTCTCCTTCCTTTCTTCCTTCCCTTTTGTCTTTCCTTCCTTCCCACTTTCCTTCCTCCTTTCCTCCCTCCCTTCCTCCCTCCCTCCCTTCCACCCTTTCATCCTTCCTTTCTTCCCTCTTTCCTCCCTCCTTCTCTGTCTTCTTCCTTCCTTCCTTCCTTCCTTCCTTCCTTCCTTCCTTCCTTCCTTCCTTCCTTCTTTTTTGTCTTTCCTTCCTTCCCACTTTCCTCCCTCCCTCCCTCCCTCCAACCCTCCCTCCCTCCCTTCCTTCCCTCCCTTCCACCCTTTCATCCTTCCTTTCTTTCTTCTTTCCTCCCTCCTTCCCTGTCTTATTCCTTCCTTCCTTCCTCCCCTTTTGTCTTTCCTTCCTTCCCACTTTCCTTCCTCCTTTCCTCCCTGCCTTCCTCCCACCCTCTCTCCCTCCCTTCCTTCCTCCCTTCCCTGCTTTCCGCCCTTTCATCCTTCCTTTCTTCCCTCTTTCCTCCCTCCTTCCCTGTCTCCTTCCTTCCTTCCTTCCCTTTTGTCTTTCCTTCTTTACCCTCTTTCCTTCCTGAGGGCAGTAACCTGAAAGGGGCAAGAAGGGTAAAACCTTCCATCTGCTTCTCAATCCACACTATAGGATGCCTGAGGCAGTTTCTCCACACTCACTTAGTTTCAATAAGTTACTTTTAAATTGAATATTTCCAGAATGTGGAAGTTTGTTTCTAGATATTGGTGTAATGGCAAAGCCAGGATTAGCAATAAATGAATGAACAAATGAAGGAATTAGTAACTAATTTACATTAACAAACTCTGACCCTCTCCACCAGTGTTTTAAGGAGAAGGCAAATGTATACAAAGTCAATTAGAGTCAGGGTATTTCTGATTGGTTTTATCCCCCACAAACGATAAGCAGGGCTATATTTTATTGTACTGTCCTAATGAACAGTCATGGGAATAGGTTGAGAAGGCGACATGGACATTTGGCATGATCTAGCTAGCCTATTTGAAAATATCCACCTTCTAAAATAAAAAAAAATGTAAAAGTTTCAAGTGATGTTGAATCAATAGTGCATTTATCATGATAAATTTATGGACTTACAGCCTATTTTGTGACATCTTAGCTCTTCGTTAGCAAATGTACTTCTATGAGCAGCACCCATCTTTTCAACTAAGGGTGTATCTACACAGTTTAATCAATGCAGTTTGACCTCACTTCAACTGCCATGGCTTAATGCTATGGAATGGTGGAAGTTGTCGTTTTACAAGGTCTTTTACAAAGAGTGTTGGTACCTCACTGAACTACAAACCCCAGAATTACATAACATTCAGTCATGGCAGCTAAAGTTGGGGTCACACTGCATTAATTGTACAGTGTTGATGCCCCTCCCTACAACCAACTAATATTTAAAAGTCTTCCCAATCTGCTTGGTTAATTCCTTGGGCCTTTTATGCCTTTTGATAAAACCTGATTGCCTGCTGAGTATCTTGTTGATCAATTTAGAGGCCTCTGATGTGCCACTGTTTAGAAATGATCCATTTTAGAAGTCCACTTACAGCAAAGCACATTTTTACCTGTCTGTTATGTGAAAGATTCAGGAAAACACACTGCCCCTATATCCCAGGATCTGATCCCAGATTATTTGCTTATCCCAGATTATCTGGCAGTGTAGACTCATATAATCCAGTTCAAAGCAGATAATCTGGAATCAGATCCTGGCATATAGGGCAGTGTAGATCCAGCCTTAGAGAGTTGTATTCCAAATCAGGCATGTAGTGGGGGGGGGGGGGGGGGCTCAGGGGGCTTCAGCCCCCCCCCCCAAATTCTCATGGTGGTTCGCGAAAAGGCCTTACTGGTGCATTATTTAAACTGTTATGTTTATTCATATCATGATCTGATCACCATACCCAATATATCCCATATGCATGGGGGTATTGGGGTAATGATACAAAAGGTTTGCTAGGCTAGACCCTCTTTCACTCAGACTCAGCCCCCCCCCCCCCCCCCCCCCCCCCCCCCCCCCCCCCCCCCCCCCCCCCCAAAAAACCCCCCCCCGAAACTCACCCCCCCCCCAAACCCCCCCCTGAATTTTTTTTAGCCCCCCCCCCCCCGAAACGAAATCCTGGCTACGGGCCTGCAAAGAAGCAATTTTTCTAAGCAGTGTTGTTGGTTGGGGTTCTTTGATCACTCTCTACCCAATATATCGTGGTGGTCTATGCTCTGGTTACATCCCATATAGATTACAGCAATGCGCTTGATGTGGGATTGCCTTTGAAGACTGTTTGGAAGCGCCAACTGGTCCAGTGAGCAGTAGCCAGGTTGCTTACCTGAGCAGCGCTCAGGGAGCATACAACTCCACTGGCTGCCAGTGTGATACCAAGGAGCCCCAGGTGGTGCAGTGGGTTAAACCCCTGTGCTGGCAGGACTGAAGATTGACAGGTCGCAGGTTCGAATCTGGGGAGAGGCGGATGAGCTCCCTCTATCAACTCCAGCTCTTCATGCGGGGACATGAGAGAAGCCTCCCACAAGGATGATAAAAACATCAAATCATCCGGGTCTCCCCTGGGCAACGTCCTTGCAGACGGCCAATTCTATCACACCAGAAGCAACTTGCAGTTTCTCAAGTCATTCCTGACACAACAAAAAAAAGTGTGATATCGAGCACAATTCAAAGTGCTGGCTTTATCTTATAAAGCCCTAAATGGTTCTGGGCCAGGCTACCTGTCCGAACGTATCTTCCTCTACAAATGAGCTCAGAGACTAAGATAATCTGAGGAGGTCCTGCTCTCGGTCCCACCTTCCTTGCAAGTGCGATTGGCAGGGACGAGAGAGAGGGCCTTCTCAGTGGTGGCCCTTCGGTTGTGAAACTCTTTCCTTAGCAACATCAGATCAGCCACCTCCCTACTAGCTTTCAAGAAGAGAGTCAAAACCTGGCTCTGGGAACAGGCTTTTGAAAATTAGGGCAATGCAGTATTCCGAATATAGAATCATATGTGCTATTTGACCATGGGATGGCCTTAGACCTTGAACTCTGGATGGCGCGTTTTTAACTTTGAATGTATTTTAATCATGTCAAATTTTAAACTATTTTTAGGTGAATTTGTTGTTTTGAGGCACTGTGTATGTGCCATTGTAAGCCGCCTTGAGTCCCGCTGCTGGAGTAGAGAAAGGCGGGGTATAAATATGGCAAATAAATAATCAATAATAAATATCATAACCCCCAAAATCAATAATAATAATAATAATAATAATAATAATAATACTTTATTTATATCCTGCCACCATCTCCCCAAGGAACTTGGAGCAGTGTACATGAGGCCAAGTCCAACAACACATCAATAAAGCAGGAAAGCAATAAACAATACAATGCAATACAAATTAAAATAAATCACATATAACAATAACACATGAGGATTTAAAAACCTATGGCAAGGCCAAATGTAATAGTTTAAAATTTTAAAAATAAACGCTGGGCATGAACAAGGTAGGATATATCATGCGTTTGAAGCCAGCCCGGGTTGGAGTGGGTTTCCAACCAATTGTGTAGCTGTTGTCGACCTTTGCAACCCGAAAGACAGTTGCATCTGTCAAGTAGGAAAATTAGGTACCACCTTGTGTGGGGAGGCTAAATTAACTAATTTATGAGGCCATAAAAAAGACTCCAGCAAAGCACTCCAGCAAAAAGCATGTGGGGAATGCGGAAGTGCTTCATCAGTGTCGCAGATGGAAGATGAAAAAGACAGCTCCCCTGATGGCCAGAAAATGTTAAATAGCCTCTGTGTATGTCTGTATACATTGTATGTCAAAATTGGCATTGAATGTTTGCCATATATGTGTACACTATAATCCGCCCTGAGTCCCCTGCGGGGTGAGAAGGGTGGAATAGAAATACTGTAAATAAATAAATAAATAAATATCTGGTAGGAGGGTTTTAAAGAAGTGAGGGGCGCAGTCCAACGCAATCCAATAGTTAAAGTGCATTCTGAGGACGTTTTGCTGGGAATTATTTCTTTATTCCGGGAATGCACACAAGACTTAAGATAACTCATATTTCCTTCCTTCCTTCCTTCCTTCCTTCCTTCCTTCCTTCCTTCCTTCCTTCCTTCCTTCCTTCCTTCCTTCCTTCCAACAGAGCTTCTAGCTGAATTTGCCAATTATTTTCACTATGGCTACCACGAGTGCATGAAGAATCTGGTTCACTATCTGACCACGGTAGAGCAAATGGAAACCAAAGATACCAAATATGCCCGGATTCTGGCCTTCTTGCAGTCCAAAGCTCGCTTTGTCACCGAACCCATCTTGACCTCATTGGGATCGCTTCCAGACCCAGACTTTTCCTACCAGCTTCCACCAGCTCCAGATTGTTTGGGGCACAGCGCCAATGACCCGGTTTTCCAGCAGGGATCTGGGCACGGTCACTTCTCCTGGCACAGCTCTACCAGAAGCCCCACCATTCCCTATCTTCCCAATCCAGCCATGCCTCTCGCTAGCCCTGGGCAGCAGCGCAGTACTTTCCTATCCGTACAAGGCCTGGACCGGCACTACCTCAACCTGATCGGCCATCCCAACCCCAACGCATTCAGCTTGTCTCCTGGCCAGCATCCATCTGTGCTATAGCCTGCACCTGGGATTGCCATCCTGTGGTCCAAAGATTGCCATCTTGCACTCCAAAGAGGGCTCCTGTGTCTTTAAGAGCTGCACAGAAATATGCAAGACTTCTCCCTTTCTTAGCACAGCCACAGCATTGAACTTCTCCCCACCAGGTTGTTCTTCAGTGCTCAGTACATCTTCCCAGGCCAAGCAGGACCAATGACATATTTATATTATCTGAAGAGAATAAATTATCTTGTGCTCCAGGCTTCCTTCCACAAATGTAAATAGACATGGAAGTAATGGTGGGCTGAGTGGAATGAAATAAAGATCTACTGCTGTTTTGTTAAAAAAAAGGTTCAGATTGGGGTCAGACTGAGATATCTTTGCTGTGTTTATTTATTGGCTCTCCAGCTATTCTGCTCTTCTAAACATTTGTTCTGGTGTCACAGGGCATGTAAACTGTGTATTTTTTGAAAAAGGGAATATTTAAAGACGAGGAAGTGCAAATAAATTTGAGAGAATGAGAAAGGGATGGGAGAGATGTCTGCACAAAATGGTTAGAACCAGAATCCTATTCGATTTGGGAAAAATCACTGACTTCCCAGGAAGAGCATGTCTGTTCCAGAGATGGGAATGATACAGCCTTTCCAATATGTTTGGGTTACAATTTCCAGCACTTCTCATCAGATTTATTTATTTATTTACATCATTTATATTCCATCCTTCTCACCCCGCAGGGAACTCAGGGTGGATCACAATGCACATATACATGGCAAACATTCAATGCCATAGACACACAACATATATAAACCGACACACAGAGGCTATTTAATATTCCAGCTTCATGACGGTATGCTTTTTGAATTCCACCCACTGGGGGAACTGTCATTTCACCATCCACTTGTGACCCCAATGGAGTACTTCCTCATTCTTTGCACGCTGTTGGAGAGTTTTATGGTGTCGTAAATTAGTTAAATTAGCCTCACTGCATAAGCGGTACCTAAATTTTCTACTTGACAGATGAAATTGTCTTAAGGGGTGCAAAGGTTGACAGCAAGCTAGACAAATGGCCAGAAGCTGACTCCAACCCAGGCTGGCTTCGAACGCATGATCTTTTGGTCAGTAGTGATTTTAATGCAGCTGACTCCTAACCTACAACCCAATCCTCCAAATCTCGCTAATTTGCTGGGATCGGCAGCCAACAGCATTTGGGAAAGTGCATAATCTCCATACTGAGTCAGTATGGTGTAGTGGTTTGAGCATTGAACTATTGTTCTTGGGACCAGGAATTGAATCTTGCTTAGCCATACAAATCCACTGAGAGCACACCACACTCTCTCGGCTTCAAAGGAAAGCAAAGGCAACCTCTTTGGATCAAATCATGCCAAGAAAATCCTGTCACAGGATTGCCTTAGGGCAGTGTTTCTCAACCTGAAGGTTGGGACCCCTAGGGGGGTCATGAGAGGGTGTCAGAGGGTTGCCAAAGACCATCAGAAAACACAGTATTTTCTGTTGGTCATGGGGGTGTTCACATTTGGGCATACTGTGTTTTCATGCCAAGTTTGGTCCAGATCCATCATTGTTTGAGTCCACAGCACTCTCTGGATGCAGGTGAACTACAACTCCAAAACTCAAGGTCAATGCCCACCAAACCCTTCCAGTATTCTGTTGGTCATGGGAGTTCTGTGTGCCAAGTTTTGTTCAATTCCATCATTGGTGGAGTTCAGAATGCTCTTTGATTGTAGGTTAATTATAAATCCCAGCACCTACAACTCCTAAATGACAAAAACAAACCCCTCCCCAACCCCACAAGTATTTAAATTTGGGCATATTGGATATTTGTGCCAAATTTGGTCCAGTGAATGAAAATGCATCCTGCATATCAGATATTTACATTGTGATTCATAACAGTAGCAAAATTACAATTATGGTGTAGCAACAAAAATAATTTTATGGTTGGGGGTCGCCACAACATGAGGAACTGTATTAAGGGGTTGCGGCATTAGGAAGGTTGAGAACCACTGCCTTAAGGTCATTATAAGTCAGAAATGACTTGAAGATAGATAATAAAAACTTAATTCCAATCCTAAACCATATCAATATGTGCCACACAATGGGAATATTCTTATTCAGCAAAATTTACAGTAATTTTTTCAGATTGCAAATGCCCGGACTGTTGAAGGCATGATAATTCAACAAGCCACTAGCCATAGACAGACCAGCTTGTTTCATTTCATTGTCTGTTGTCTTAACTGGAAGTTACACAATGGCTAAGTTTGGTTGTCCTATATTGAGCTGCTTTGAGTCCCCTTGGGGAGATAAAGCAGGATATAATAATAATAATAATAATAATAATAATAATAATAATAATAATAATTCAAAATGCAAAGACTCTGACACAAGCCAGTAAAGGTGTTCCCAGTGGTGATTGGCACACTGGGTGCAACGCCTAAAGACCTTGGCCTGCACTTAAACACAATCGGTGCTGACAAAATTACCATCTGTCAGCTGCAAAAGGCCACACTACTTGGATCTTCACGCATTATTTGCTGATACTTCACTCAGTCCTAAACACTTGGGAAGTGTCCAACGTGTGATCCAACACAACAGCCAGCATTGCTGTGTACTAATCTAGATGTGTTTCAAATAATAAGAATTATTATTATTATTATTATTATTATTAWTATTAWTATTAATATTATTGTTATTCAGACCTCCCGCAGCTAAATCTTAGCTGAATGGTAAATGTTTGGACTGAAAGAACAAAAGCCATCACAATGAATGACACCTCTCACACATTGTGTTAATACACCTTACATCCTGATAAACCTCACTGAGTTGTTGTGAGGGTAAACTTTGAATAGTGCCTTTAAAATTCAGACTACAACCCAGAGTTATAATAATAATAATAATAATAATAATAATAATAATAATAATAATAATAATAATTTTATACCCCAACTCCATCTCCCCAAAGGGGACTCAGGGCAGCTAACATGAGGCCAAGCCCAACAATTACAACAAGTCAAAATYGAATACATACAAGAAATAATAACATAAAATAAAAAGTAAACAAAACAAATTAATACAAAGTAAACACAGGATATGAAATAAAATAGTAAAAGTTGAGCACAGTGGGCTGGGCCAATTGCAAGGGATAAAATTATAAAAACTATAAAAACCCTGGGTGAGATGGATGAGTAGGGTAGTGTGTCTGGTGGGAGATTCAGATGGGACAGGCTATGGGGTTAATTTCACTAAAGGATGAGATAAAGTGGAGACATGATAGCGATGCATAAATATGTGAAGGGATGTCACAGGTAGGAGGGAGCAAGCTTGTTTTCTGCTGCCCTGGAGACTAGGACGCGGAACAATGGCTTCAAACTACAGGAAAGGAGATTCCACCTGAACATTAGAAAGAATTTTCTGACTGTGAGAGCTGTTCAGCAGTTGAACTCTCTACCTCAAAGTGTGATGGAGGCTCCTTCTATGGAGGCTTTTAAACACAGGCTGGATGGCTATCTATTGGAGGGTGCTTTGGACTTGATTTTCCTGCTACATGGCACGGCATTGGACTGGATGGCCCACGAGGTCTCTTCCAACTCTATGATTCTATGAAGGGCATTTTGTACTGAGCTGGTCATGGTATGGGGATTTGTTGTCAATTCCTCAAGGACACACTGGAACAGCCAGGTTTTTAGGCTTTTTCTAAATGCTGCCAGGATGGGCGCTTGCCTAATCTCTCCGGGTAGCAAGTTACAAAGTCAAGGGAACACCACCGAGAAGGCCCTATCCTTCGCTCCCAAAGCAGCGCTTGCGACGGAGATGGGAGCGAGAGGAGGGCCTCCTCAGAAGATCGAAGGGGTCATGCAGGTTCGTAGAAGATAAAGCGCTCACAAAGGTAGGTGGGTCCCAAACCGTTCAGGGCTTTGTAAGTGTCTGGGACAGTGGGCCCTCGGAGTTGGCTGGAAGTAGTCCCAGGTCCCCCTGTGGGCACCAAAATCTGTGGATGCTCAAGACCTATTATATATTGTTGTGTTATGTTTTCTATTGTATTGTGTTTTGAGGCTTCGGCCCGTGTAAGCCGCATCGAGTCCTTCGGGAGATGCTAGCGGGGTACAAATAAAGTTAATAATAATAATAATATATCAGGCGGTCCCAGTAAGGGTTGGCTTGACGCACCTTCCTCTTGGCACTTTTCTCCCTTTTGCCCTTCATTTGTTCCTCTTCAAATTCCACAGCACTGCTGGTCACAGCTGACCTCCAGTTAGAATGCCCAAAGGTCAGGGCTTCCCAGTTCTCGGTGTCTATGCCACAGTTTTTAAGGTTGGATTTAAGCCCATCTTCAAATCTCTTTTCCTGTCCACCAACATTACATTATGTGTATATGTGTGTGTACCATGGACAGCAGAACCTGTTGATGTGAGAGAGCCAGCTGTATGTTGGGATCAGTCACTTAGAAGACTGTCTTTGGTGTCATCAGTAGATGGTCCTATTGTGGGGTGAGAAGAGGTTTTTGGATTCAAGTCTGGGCAACAGATACTGTATCTAAGAGTTCCACTTTGTTTCATGCTAGGAGAAGTTTACCATGCAATAGAGGCAGGTCATATGGTATAATATGGACCCGCTTCCCTTCGTGACCGTATCTCTCTCCATGAACTAGCCCGCACCCTTCGATCTTCGGGCGAGACCCTCCTTTCACCCTTGCCAGTTTCTCAGACTCGCCTTGTGGGTACAAGGGAGAGAGCCTTCCCCTCTGTGGCCCCCCGATCTGGAAAGAGTCCTAAGACCTGGCTCTGCTGTCGCGCTTTCAAAGAGTAGCCACATAATTTTATGCTAGTGCTCCTGCAATGTTCTTGTCCCAGTATCCCCCCCCCCCCCACACACACACACACGAAGGTTGGCTTAATTTCCTATCTCTCTATGAGTTCACCCTTACAATTAGTTCTCCCCCCTTATCCCACCCAGAGTTTTTAAATCATTTTATGTACATGCGGCCCGCCCTTTGTTTGTCTGCCATTATGCTTAGTTCCTATGTTTTGTGTATATTGTTTTATAAGATTTGATATTTTATATTTTACTGTTATGTTGTTTATTTGATTGTAATTTGTATTGTTATATTGTAATTTTTGTTTGGGCTTGGCCCCATGTAAGCCACTCCGAGTCCCCTTTGGGGAAATGGTGGTGTACAAATAAAGATTATTATTATTATTATTATTATTATTATTATTATTATTATCCTTCAGGTATTCTGGTTGATAAGCCTGATACTACTGGTTATGTTAGTGATAATGATTCTGGCTGATAGGAACAATAGCCCAAAGTATCTTCAGACCATTAAGGACCTCACCACATGGATGAGGTCCAGCATAGTGACTCACCACTCTCCATAGCAAATTTGGGCATCATTGAGGCGGCAGCAGGGCAATTCCAGTGCCCCAGCTGGTAGCTGTCACCTCCCCATTACACACGGGGAAGCATCACCACGAGGTTCTGTTATTCCTTCTAGAACAGAGGGAGGCATTCATGTTTGTGGCAGCGTCCTTCCATGCTGCAAACCCCAATTCACCCAGGGAGCCCCACCGGAAGTCACCCTATGTCAACAGATCGGCAGTGTGGAGCTCCTTGGGTGAACCTGGGGCAGAAGCATCCTAGGACCTGTGTGATAATTGCCTATCTGGACCATCCAAAACCAGTTCTGATTCTTATATATGACCACAAATTTGAACCACACCAAAATTAAAAAGGCAAAAGCCTCCCTCCTCTTTTGAGAATGTTTGCATCATCTCAAATGAATGTTCATAAGAAAATCCCTTGGGCATCAACAATAAACACATCTCTACCAAAGTCATCAAATGTGAATGTTTAATTGTTTTAGAAACTTGCAAAAATAATATTTTAAATTTTGGTGTAATGATAGGAATGGCATTGATCTGTTATTTAATAACCTCATTTCTCTGCATTGTATCTTGTCCTTACATTTTCTATTTTTTTCATAGTAAAGCATATTATCACATTTTCTGTGTGCTTTTTTATTTTGAGTTTTAACAAAATTAGAAAATTACATTGTCAAGACTGAATGTGATCATGAGTGGGGGGAAAATATTTTTTTTCTGTACTCTTGATTAAGCACCAGAAAAACATATGTTAGTGAAAAAAATAGTTCCCTATACATGTGTGCATCACTTAGTATTTTACATTATTTGGTGAGGTTTGCACTCCCAAATCAGCTGATGGGAGGTAAATTAACTTATTCCATTTCATTCTTCAGGCTTTAGGGAGATCTGAACTGGATTGTTTACTGAGGTCAAGGAACAGGCTGACCCACAATTTGTGAGCCATCACCTCTATTATCCTAAGACAGACAAAAAGATCTTCATTACAATAGGCATAAAAGGTAGTGTATTTCTTCCATTTTAACTGTAAACAGAGAAAAACCTGGTGTGACAGATTGACTAAAAGGAGGTCATCTTAGCGGACAATCTAAAGACAGAAGAGAAATAACAGTACATTTTGGGACACACTTGTGCGTCCAAATCCAAATGTGGTCAGTGGGGAAATCGCTTTTGCTGCATGTGGCCACAGCAGAACGGCTGGCGCCTATTATTGGAAAACATGTCTTACACTCATTTTCCTCATCCCTTGAGGTAGAATATGAAGAAAAAGTCTTTGACTATTTCCCACTTTCCCAGCACTAAGCCGTTTAGATCTCCTTTGCCACTGAAGCATTACAGATATAGTGTTACCCTGGAAATATAAATTATTATTAATTTATTCAACATTTTGGCCACTGTTAACCAAATTAGATTTTTCTTCCCAAAGAGAAACCTTCCTCACTTTTCTTTGCTAAGTAGATATTCTCTCTAGGATTAGCACAAGGCCACCACAGTCAAAACTTGGGTCATTTACATATAATTTTGCAAAGTTGCAGTAGCCCATGACAGTCTTTGTGGCTCAAATGTTGCGGTTCTTGATTCTCCCCCGACCCCTCCTCTATTTTCATTGCATGGGGGAGGATAAACCCTGCTTTGGATTTACAATGGCTTTGGGATAAAAGTCTTGTTCCCTTGTTCCTGCTTCAAATCTTTCCTTGAGCTTCCTATCTCTGTCTCTCTCAATCTCCTTCTTTGCCCGGCATTTTTTGTGCTGGTGAGATTGGAGTTCGTTTGGTTTTCTTTTCCATAGGGTGAAAAATAATCACAATATTCACTAAGGCCAAAGAGGGAACATATTTTAAATAGAGTTAGTTGGGGTATGTTTCCCTCCCGTCTTCCCACAACGCTTCAATTCATGCCGCATCCCCTTCTCATGTGCTCTCCTTTTAAGTAAGTTGTATAGTGCGGGTTTCCAAGAGCCTCCAACAAAACACAGAGAAAACTTCCCCATAGTTTGGTGCTGGAGGTGACCCATTGTTGTGTCTCTGAAAAGGCCAATCTCTTGTTCCTTGGGCTTCATCCTTGATTGGGCAAGAATAAAAATAATCATCCCCATGAAATCAAAGGTTCTCTCCACACATGGGAGCAAGGCACAAAGCTGCGTGGGCAGAAACAGGGCCCAGTCTCCTTGGATTTGCCTCCGCTGCTGAAGGAGCCTTACCGTCAGCGTGAGTCCGGCCAGAGCCCAATAGCTTTCTTAATACAGAGGTCACTTGTGCTTTCAAGCGTTATTGAGCAAACAAGCGCTCATGTTCTCCTCATGGCTACAAACTCACCAGCCTTGGACCAGCCCTGGACTATGTGACAAGTTATGCCGAGAGAAGTAGGCCAGTGGAAGGGAGCAATTGCAGCAGGGTTCAAAGGCCTTGTGAACAAGAAAAAGAAGGTGGCATGGCTCCTCTGAGGATGACCTCATGACTGAGCCATGTTGGGCATGTGCTCATGCCCAACGTTGCCCATGCCCAACAATGCAACAAGAGGGAGAAGAGAAGGGAAAACTTGTTGTTTATTAGGGAAATGATTAGTCACTTCAAGGATGAGGCAGATTTTGCTGGTCAGCCTTTAACCCCCATCTCCAGCCACTCGTGGCAACCAACTTGAAGAAAAGCAATCCTTCGCCTCACTTTGTGTGTATTTATTTATTTTATTTGAAATGTTTATGTTCCGCCCTTCTCACCCCAAAGGGGACTCAGGGCAGAGCACAACATACAAATGGCAAATATTCAATACCAGGACATGAATTCATTATATGCATACATAAACGTTAAAAACATTTGTCTCAATATTAAAATACATTGTTTAATCTTCTATATAAATAAAAATGTAATGTTCGTTTGTGGGATTAGCCTAACTCAAAAACCATTGGATGAATTGACACCAAATTTGGACACAATACACCTATCAGACCAACGAATGATGACCATTCACAAAATTCTGAAAAACACAACAGAAGAGACTTTAAAAGACAAAAAACAAAAATTACATTACAACGCATGGGCAAAACCACATATATACGCAAACACACATATACACAAATATATATACACACAAAAGATATATACATAGACTGGGCCACAGCAACGTGTGGCAGGGGATGGCTAGTAAATAATAATAATAATAATAATAATAATAATAATAATAATAATAATAATACCTTGTTTATATACCTTTCTATCTCCCCAAAGGATCAACACCTACACACTGTTGTAGTAGAGTCTGTTGGCAACGCTGCAACTAGTAGTAAGGGTGTCAGAAGTGGGAAGAGGGGTGCTCAAGAGTTAGATGAGGAGCAACAGAGGAAGAGGATCCGGGAGATACTTATGCCACCCACTGATGAAGATTCCTTCGAAGGGTTTTCTGAGAGTTAAATGAGTGAGGAGGAGGAAGGAGATACAGTGGATATGATTAGGGGAACTAAGAGGGTTACTCGGGAGCAGGAATCAGATGAGGAGCGACAGGAAGAAAATTTGGGATATGCTTACTGCTCCCACAGAAGAAGAGGATTTCATGGTTTTTTCTGGGAATGATGGGTCTGGGAGTGATGGGGATGAGGATGAATCACTGGATTGGACTAAGGTGCAAGAGGTTCGGGATGTGTGTACTCAACCAACGTCTAGTGACACGTTTGCAGGGTTTTCTGGTGGAGGGGATTGGCAATCGGGTGATACTGTGGAATCTTGGGGAGATCTAAGTCTTGACAAGAGGTGGAAGAGTTGGAGGGATGGGCGTTGGAGTTCAGCTGTAGAAACTAAACCACCTGAAAGTGATGATGACGGGGTGGAGGGCAGCTCATCATCGGATGATGAGTTGTAAGATAAAAGTAGGCACTGGAGTGATAGAACTTTGCAGTAGGCAAAGTGTTGGTTTCGTGCCTTAGGTCTTGTCGCTGARGCTTTCATGTTGGGCTTGGTTCCTGGATCTGCAGGTTGCTGTTTATCTTCGTGTGACAACTCGGGTTAATTCTCGTAAGTGCGGATTTCCCCTCTCCTTGACTTTGGACTGCTTTTGACGATGARGCTGCCTCGTGGACTTTGGAACATCYCAACTTTGGACTTGGCTTTCTTCGACTTCGGACTTCATTTAGARGACGGRTCTTCTTCACAGCTCTTTGTTTGTTTGTCTTCRGTTTGCTGTGTGATTTTGCGGGATTTTGGAAGTACTCCAGTTTAATCTGGATTTTTTGCCTGGATAATCCGGATTATTGCTTTAGTTTATGTTTCAAYCTAATTATTGCTGCTACTTCTGAGTTTTGACCAGAGGCACTGAAGCAAGTGRCTCTGAGTCTCTTTTACTTTGTATTAATAAACTATTCTTTTGGACATATTCCTGAGTCTGGCTCTTTAAGGCGTCTGGGTTTCGACACATACAAAATCACAACATAAGTAAAAATAACAATACCAACAACATAAGCATAAAATTATCCCAATAACACATATATATTAAAAGAAATCCTGCCTGTTCTCCATCTTTTGTTGAGAGTGATTTGATGTGCCTGATTGTTTATTCTCTGTTGTTTTGCTGTTGTAATTTTTGAGTTTTTTTAATACTGGTAGCCAGATTTTGTTCATTTTCATGGTTTCTTCCTTTCTGTTGAAATTGCCTGTATGCTTGTGGATTTCCATGGCTTCTTTGTGCAGCCTGACATGGTATTTGTTAGAGTGGTCCAGCATTTCTGTGTTCTCAAATAATATGCTCTGTCCAGGTTGGTTCATTGGGTGCTCTGCTATGGCTGACTATGATAATGATGATGATGATGATGATGATGATGATGATGATGATGACGACGATGATGACCAGGTTACGGACTGATAGAATTGTTGAACTTGCAAGGTTCTATACGATCATCTGGGGGAACCTTTTATTTAGTCTAGAAAGCCGAAAACCAATTTTCAAATAGAATGCTGCCAAACACCAGCTTTCAGAAGCACAGTGACATAGAATTCTACTTCTGTCACAATGCGAGGGCTCTGCCATTACAGAGGCAGAGATGAACCAAACAAACTCCCAGTTTGTGTTAAACAATTTAATTAAAGCAGCACACATAGTCTAAAATATGAAACATAAAGATAGCACAAAATATAAAACAAAAACTGACAGCAAACACTTGCAGGTTCAAGATAACACTGTAGTCAAAAGGTCCAGTCCAGTGGTGAAACGCTGACAGATCAAGGAGCAAAGCCCAGAGATCAAGAGTCTATACCATAGTCAAAAGCCAGTCCAGAGATTCAAGTTTCCAGGGTTCCAAGAGTACAGGAGACAGGTCAGGATACCGAAAATCCACAAACCTGGGGGAAAACCGGCAGCATCTACCACCAAAATAAGACACTTTTCTCCTGAAGATCAGTCCCAAGGCTAGCTCCTTATATCCAGAAACACCCAGCTGCAACCTATCTCTTGCATATCTCCCCCTTAATTGCTTTCACCCATGAACTCCTACTTACAGATTACTCGACCCTTTAGAACTAAGACCTACATTAACTCTTCCATCACCAGCTGTTAGGCCTACCACCACCAACCACCATCAGCTGCAGAACATGATACATGACAACTTCTGAGTAACTGAGGCCATTACTAAACAGCGTAAAGTATTAAGTTATTTACAGTGGCAAATAGTGAATGCACTCTGGGTTGTAGTCTGAATTTTAAAGGCACTATTCAAAGTGTGGAGATGTTAACTTTCCTGGACTTGATTATCTGTGAAATTAATACAGTCTATTTAGGTATTTAGGTTTTCCAACACACACTAGAAAGCCTAAAGATTCCTAGAGAGGTGTGTTCTTTCAGGTAAAAAAAGAAATCTGGTTTTTTTTTGGTGGATTTCACATATTTTCAAGGGTTCTGCACACAAAGTGCAGAGCCTAATGTAATGGGCACTTTTGTTCCTCTTTCAAATGCTACCTATTGATGCATGCGTTTTCGAACTCAAATTTACAAGATCCACTGAAGTTTGCACACAGCTGGCTTCCAGTTCTTGGAAAGTAAGAATTCAAAATCCTTGATCTAAGACCATTTTTGAAAAAATGCAGGCATCCCATATGGAGTGGGGCTCAACTGACAGTCTTGCAAGGTTATGTTGAGATTCATCTGAGAACCTGAGAAACTTGACACATGCAAACCTTGTATGCATTGCACACAGACGCGAGAAAGAAAGGTGCCCACTAATGAGGTTTTTTTGCGCTTGGGTGAGCCGAAGGAGCCTGCTCCAGGAGACCAATAACGGAAAACCTTCCCAAGCTTTTGTCTAGAGAGATGGCAGGCACTTTCTATCCCTTTTGAGGAAGGAAACAGGGAGGGAGGAATAAGACGGCCTTTGGGGAGTCTCCACGAGAGAGATGTGGGTTTTAAGGGCGACCTTGGGTCATACAAAACTAATCAAGCGAAAACAATAATAAAATTAGCCTGACAGTCAGCCAGCAAGTATCTGAGGACTTTATCACAAAAAAGGGGAGGAGGAGGAGAGGAGAAAGAATTAGGAATGGACAAATTCACTGGGAGCAAAGGATCAACTCCGCAAGGTGGCATTGTGCAAGGGGAGGGTGGGTGGATGTGAGGAGAGGATTAAATTATTTATTCATTGTTAATTTATTTATTTATGGATGTGCAAATGACTTTCCCGCTGCAGGTGCTGAGAGGAGTTTGTGAAAAGGCCTGGTTTTTGAGCCAAGGCTAAAATATTGGTCCATTTAACTCATTATTTCCCTTGAGGCAATCAAAACATTGACTTTTATGTAGGAGATAGAAAAGGGGGAAACCACGTGTATACCAGGGGATTCACACTGAGCAGACTGAACCACACTAAGAACCAAAGCATTTTTGCTTATATTCAGGAACTAAGGAATGGGGAGCATTTTATGGTAGAATTTCATTGCAAATTAGCAAATTAATGCTTATGTCAACATGGGCTCACACGGGGTGAGGGGAAGGGATGAAACCCAGTTTATTTAAACCGAGAGAAAAAGAAAAACCTTTGGTAACATGTGAAAATATGAACATCTTTTTTCTTTAACAGACAGTAAAAATCATTTTACTTAAAAATATTTCTAGAGTGAAATTTAAGTTTGTTTTGGAAGCAAACTTACTGCTTTATACAGAAATAACAAGGCGGAACTACTTAATGCCTTTTTTGCCTCAGTCTCCTCACATAGGTCAGTTCTGTGTTGACTACCCAATTTGGTGAGGAATTTTTTATCCAATGGTATGTTGCTCATTTTGGTGGGGTAGGCCTTCATCATAATGTCCCTCAAGGAGAGAAAGAGCATCTCTTGAAGGGAGGGACTTAGTCCCCTTCTACACTACCATATTGTTGGAGCTCAGCATGTGATTGTCTTTCAGGATCAGGATGCTTTGGATGTGGGGAGTGATGTCAATGAGTTGCAAGATGAATTTCAAGATGGCAATGGTTAGATCAGTGATACTGATGCAGAGAATGACCAGGAGATCCCTGTTCAAAGTGTAGTTTCCCATGAGAATGTCCCTGAGGGGTGTGGGGATGATGGTGTGCTTTCTGAATTGTTACCAGAGAGTTCCCATGATAGGGAACATGAAAACAGTTTGGCACCTGGCCCATCTGCAGAAATTAATGAGCAAATAGATAGACGGGAGAAGTTTAGTCAAAACAGGAGAGCTGAACAGTGGCTTCGGTGTTCTGCCAGGCTCCGAGAGAAAAAGATAAGAAATTCTCAGCTAAAGCGAAACCAATTTCTGAATGCTTGAGACATAGCTAACGAGGAGATAAAAGTCTGAAGTACAGGATATGTAGTCAGATGAAGCATCGTTTGGAATCAAGTCAAGACCTCGTCCTTGTTTCATGGAAGATTTGCTTGGTAAATTCATGTTTTAAGTGCGTTTGTTTCATGGATTTGATTCTTGGATTCTATGCTTTTATATTCATGCCTTGGATTCATGTTTCCTGATTTCTTGCATTTTATTTGGGAAGTTTTGACTTTGTTTTAATGGACTTCGCTGGACTTTTACCCTGGACCACTTTGCTCCTGCTTATCTTCCTACCTAATTGAATTTACCTATTTCTTTAAAGTGCTTTTTAACTTTATTGCTTTTTAATTATCTTCAACAAAAGGATTGTTTTCCATCCAACGGTGTGGTGTTTAAAGTCAGAGGACTTTTCCTGTCCTGGAGTGCAACACATATAATTCAAGTCATCACATATAATTCAAGGGAATAACCCAGGGCCCATCCACACAGGCCTATATCCCAAAATATCAAGGCAGAAAATCCCACATTATCTGGGTGTGGACTCAGATAACTCAATTCAAAGAAGGTATTATAAGATTTTCTGCCTTGATATTCTGGGATATAGGACTGTGTGGAAGGGACCCAACATGATCTGCTTTGAACTGGATTAGCAGATAATCTGGATTTTATATGGCAGTGTAGAAGCGGCCTTAGGTCTTAGATGTTGTCTTCCTGCATCTGCTTTCTTGCATTGCTTTTAAGGTCTTGTTGCCATGTAGGAATATAAATAATGAGATGCAGAACATATGCCATCTACCTGACCCATCAAAAACTATGATAACCATATCTAAAGAGTGCGAAGTATTATGATTTATTTTAAAAGTAATCCATTGTTCAATGTATTGTTGAAAGCTTTCATGGTCAGAATCATTATGTTGCTGTGAGTTTTCCGGACTATATGGCCATGTTCCAGAGGCATTCTCTTCTGATGTTTCACCCACATCTATGGCAGGCATCCTCAGAGGTTGTGAGGTCTGTTAGAAATTGAGCAAGTGGGGTTTATATATCTCTGGATTGCTACTTCACAACTGTAATTCTGCTACTGTTATGAATTATAATGTAAATATCTGATATGCAGGATGTATTTTCATTCACTGGACCAAATTTGGCACAAATACCAGATACACCCACATCTGAATACTGGTGGGGTTGTGTGGGGGATTGATTTTGTCATTGGGGAGTTGTAGTTGCTGGGATTTATAGTTCACGTACAATCAAAAAAACATTCTGAACTCCACCAACGATGGAATTGAACCAAACTTGGCACACAGAACTCCCATGACCAAGAGAAAATACTGGGAGGGTTTGGTGGGCATTGACCTTGAGTTTTAGAGTTGTGGTTCACCTACATCCAAAGAGCGCTGTGGACTCAAACAATGATAGATATGGACCAAACTTGGCATGAATACTCAATATGCCCAAATGTGAACACTGGTGGAGTCTGGGGAAAACAGACCTTGACATTTGGGAGTTGTAGTTGCTGGGATTCATGGTTCACCTACAACCAAAGAGCATTCTCAACCTCACCAACGATGGCATTGGGCCAAACTTCCCACACAGAACCCCCATAACTAACAAAAAAAATACTGTGTTTTCTGATGATCTTTGGTGACCCCTCTGACACCCCCCCTCCCCCATGACTCCCCATCAGTCCCAACCCCCAGGTTGAGAAATGCTGCCTTAGATGGTGAATCAAAGAGAGCAAGAATAGTTCTTTCACAGGATAAAATGATCCTGAATTCTGGCTCAGTTATCGTTGTGCAGCATGATGTCTAGGCAGAACCTCACATTTCTCTCTTCATATAAATATTAAATGTGGGTGGGGGGGGGGTATTTTTACCCAGCGAAGCAATGCCTTCCCCTATTGATGCACATGCTGGGTCATATCCTCTGCATCTACCAGCCTATGCACATAAAGTACTTTCACAGAGTAGGAGTTCTTGAATGAACACGCTTTACACTAGTGTCACTCAAAATAGCACTTTATGGTTATCATGGTTTTCTATGGGCAAGCGGATAACGACTGGTATAAGGCATATGTTCTGTATCTCAAAAACTAGGGATGATAGGAGGAAACTGCTGCTATTTTTGGAATCAGCAGGTCAAATATACCCAGAAATAGGTCTAACATTTGAGGCACCAAAATGTGTGTTGGCCAGTGTGATACCTGCCAATCTTGCCCTGTGAAAGGCATCAAAGGAGAAAGCAGTTCAAAAGCTGGTGGGCCTACTATTTCTATGGATTTGATGAAATACATGGCAGGCAAAAATGTGTTTCCATCTCTTTGATGCATTCCTATCATGTTTCCATAGGAAATTGAAGAGTTTTAGGCATATGGGGATGTTCTGGAGATGCTGCCACCAAGTGGCTACTGAAAAACTTTCATTAGCAATGTCAGCTCTGCTTCCACATGATACCACATGATACGAGGGTGTGCCAGTGACATTGGGGTCTAATAATAGTGTCACATTAAGGGAAATAACATGTTTTCTTAGCGCCCTTCCGGACAGGCCCTATATCCCAGGATTTGATCCCAGTTTTTCTGCTTTAAGATGGATTATATGAGCCTGCACTGCCAGATAATCTGGGATAAATGGAAAACCTGGGATCAAATCCTGGTATATAGGGCCTATCTGGAGGAGCCATAAGGTGAAGAAACTAGTCTTTGAACATTGATGTTAGCTTCTAGTCAACCACCCTGTGTTTCTTCAAATATTACAGTCTTTCTCCCTTAGTCCATAACTACTGCTGTTTAGTTTTGCAGTTGTCATCATGACTATAGGTATAATCCAAAGACATTGCCATTTAAGTCTGGAATATCAATCCTCAGATACATTTGAGGATGTAGACTTTGGAGACATCTATACTGTAGAATTAATGCAGTTTGATGCTACTTTAACTGCTATGAATGGATGCTATGGAATCCTGGGATTTGTAGTTTGGTGAGACATCAGAACTCTTTGGCAGAGAAAGACACTGGAAAACTACAACTTTCATGGCATTAACAAATGCTTCTCTCTATGTCTTGGAAAGGTTCTGAGCATTATTTCTACAGGTCATGGTAATCTTAAAAGTGCAGGAGCAGGGCAGGGTGCCTTCTTTGACCATTTGGCTATTTTACTAGGTAAAGGTAAAGGTTTTCCCCTGACATTAAGTCCAGTCATGTCCAACTCTGGGGGTTGGTGCTCATTTCCATTTCTAAGCTGAAGATCAGGCGTTGTCCATAGACATTTCCAAGGTAACGTGGCCAGCATGACTGCATGGATCGCCGTTACCTTCCCGCCGGAACGGTACCTAGTGATCTACTCATATTTGCATGTTTTTGAACTGCTAGGTTGGCAGAAGCTGGGGCTAACAGCGGGAGCTCATGCCACTCCCTGGAGTCAAACCTGTGATCTTTCGATCAGCAAGTTCAGCAGCTCAGTGTTTTAATCCACTGTACCATGGGGGGCTATTTTACTACACACACACACACACACACACACATATAGCTACCACAACAGCTTGCCTGTCCTCACCCTTCACTTCTGCTGAAATAATGTTTTATTCAAGCATTTTCTATCCTTTTACTCCACATTTGCTCTTCCCATTCTCAAGAGAGGAGAAATTGCTACTCAATCCTTTGGGATTAAACAGGACAAAAATATGAGACCCAAGTTATTAGCAAACATATATCTAAATCCTGCAATGTCCCCCGTCCCCCCATTGGCATTGTGAAAAGGCGGTATTCTTGGTCTGCTTTGTTATTGGGACATGTTGATTTTTATGGCCTTGTTATTGCTGGCAGCTACTGAAAGAGTCAAATAATTGGCAGTTGGTTGGTGCATGAACCTTTCAACATCACTCCTTTTCCCAATCCTATAACTAACTGAATGTGTTGCAGTCCTGTTCAAACATCCCTATGGGGCATACGGACTTTTATAGTCTAGTTTTTCCCCTATTTTCCTTCAGCATACAGTTAGTGCCATAGCTGGTCCTAGTATTACGCAGAGTGAAGCAACAACCTCAAGCATCAGATGTTGTAGGCCAGCAGCTCTTTCAGCTGTACTTGGAGTAATTTTCTGAGGATCTCCCCTTATTAGAAGTTAGAACAGTATGTACTCAGGCTTCTCAAATGTTTGTCCTTTAAGTATTTTGGATGGCAGCTCCTAGAATCCCTAACTAATGACCTACCTGTTGTAGAAGGTGACATCCGTAACTCGTGAAAACTCAAAAGGTTTGATAACCACTGGCTGAATACTATGTAACACGATGGAGCCTCAGGCAGTGCAATGGGTTAAACCCTTGTGCCAGCAAGACTGAAGATCAACAGGTCAGAGGTTCAAATCTGGGGAGAGCGTGGATGAGCTCCCTCTGTGAGCTCCAGCTCCCCATGTGGGGACATGAGAGAAGTCTCCCACAAGGATGGTAAAACATCAAAATATCCGGGCATCCCCTGGGCAAGTCAAAGGTTCAAATCTGAGGAGAGCGCAGATGAGCTCCCTCTGTCAGCTCCAGCTCCCCATGCAGGAACATGAGAGAAGCCTCCCAAAAGGATTATAAAACATCAAAACATCCAGACATTTCCTGGGCAAGTAAAAAATTCTAATCTGGAGAGAGCGTGGATGAGCTCCCTCTGTCAGCTTCAGCTCCCCATGCAGGGACATGCGAGAAGGCTCCCACAAGGATGGTAAAACATCAAAACATCCAGGCACCCCCTGGGCAAGTCAAAGATTCGTATCCGGGGAGAGTGCAGATCAGCTCCCTCTGTCAGCTCCAGCTCCCCATGTAGGAACATGAGAGAAGCTTCCCACAAGGATGGTAAAACATCAAAAACATCCAGGCATTCCCTGGGCAACATTCTTGCAGATGACCAATTCTCTCACACCAGAAGCGATTTGCAGTTTCTCAAATCGCTCCTGACATGAAAAAAGTAACATGATTTTTGTTCCTGGGTTATAAATATCATTTCCTAATTGGTTTTATCATAAAAACATGGGAAAAGTTTATTAAACTGCAAATACTTTGTTTTTGCAGGGCATCCTCCAGCACATTTTGCTATAGTTTTTCAATGACTATTTCATCGAGTCTCAACCAATTCAACATAGTTAGCAGCAGCCACAAAAAGTTTCAGAAGTATAACAACTACTTTGAAAGAAAGTACTTCACAATTAAACAGGAAATAACACTTTCAAATTTTCAAACTTTGTTACATAGCCATATTCACTGGCTGATGCACTCATGGGATATGTTAAACTGATGGTTTCTATTTCTGATAGAGCAAATGGAAAGTCCTTATGACTACAAAAAATGATGTGTTCATTCTTGCATTAAAAAGAAACAATTTTCTTATATCATAAGACTTTGATCAAAGAAATCCTGTTCTATGCCAATTTCCTTGAAGCAGAGTTTACCTGAAAGCTTCAGATTTAGTGTTGGCTGCTGCCCCCATGTGGCAATATTTAACTTATTTTCAAGATCATGTTGATTGATTTTATGTGGAGGGTTTTTACACTTCATAACTAAGTCTATATAGATATTCTTAAATACACATAGCATAGTTTAGAAAAATGGCACATACATTATATACCAGGGAACAACAGAGCTGGCTCAAGGCATTATGGCATCTCCATACTGAATTTCTTAAGCCACCCAAGTTATTTTGATGCACGAGTTAAAACATTACCTACTTTGAGTTTCCTTTGGTAGAGAAAAAGCAGGGTGTCGTCGTCGTCATCATCATCATCATCATCATCATCATCATCATCATCATCATCATCAACCAGGCTCCATTCCCCAACCCTGGCCATAGCAACACAATGATAACAAAATAAGTAAGTTAACAATTTGCTGTCCTGGTTCACAAAATCTGACAATTGGGTGATCTACAAGCCACTCTAAACACCTTTGCAGAAGCATACAAGAAGTTCGCCTCTCACTGAACATCAAAAAAACCAAAGTGCTCTTCCAGCAGTCACCAACCAATCCCTTTGCAATGCCAGAAGTACAGCTTAATGGCGTAACTTTAGAATATATTGACCATTTCTGCTGCCTTGGCAGCCACCTCTCCACAAAAGTCAACATTAACACTAAAATACAACACCACCTGAGCTCTGCGAGTGTGGCATTTTTCCAAATGAAGCAGAGAGTGTTTGAGGATTGGGACATCCATTGGGATACCAATGTGCTTGTTTATAAAGCGATTGTCCTCCCAACCCTGCTATATACCTGCAAAATGTGGACTGTCTACAGAAGTCAAATTCAACTCCTGGAACGATTCCATCAGCATTCCCTCCAAAAAAAATCCTGCAAATCTCTTGGGAAGACAGGCAGACAAATGTGCTGGAAGAAGCAAAGACCATCAGAACTGAAGCATTGATGATCCTCTGCCATCAACTCTGCTGGACTGGCCACATCATCCTAATGCCCAATCACCATCTCCCAAAGCAGTTACTATACTCCCAATTCAAGAATGGAAAACAAAATGTTGGTGGACAGGAAAAGAGATTTAAAGATGGGTGTAAAGCTAACCTTAAAAACTGTGGCATAGACCCTGAGAACTGGGAAGTCCTGGCCCCTGAGCGTTTTAACTAGAGGTCAGCTATGACCAGTAGTGATGCGGAATTCAAAGAGGCACGAGTGGAGGGCGAAAGGGAGAAATGTGCCAAGAGGAAGGTACGTCAAACCAACACTGACTTGGGACCACCCTCCACCTGGAAACCAATGTCCTTACTGTGGAAGAACATGCGGATCAAGAATAGGGCTCCACAATCACCTACGTATCCATTGTCAAGACACTACACTTGGAAGGCCATCATACTCTGACAACAAGGGATCACAAGTAAGTAATCTTTATATGCCCATTTATGACCATTTTCCTCCTCCTCACCCAACCCCGGAGAATCTTGTTTTGTTTTAATTTGGAAATGCTTATCACGGTTACTTCCATTTAATAGGTATATGATCATTTAAAGAAAAGTTTAAGATATTTTTGTCAACGATTAAGTCAAGGGAGGTGGTGGAGCACTATACCTGCAATCCTTATTTGACCCCAACACCTTATCTGAACCCTTGACCCTCCTGAACCCCTGATTGCCTCCCTGATGATGCCATTTTGTCCAGAGCCTCAGGCAAGAAGAGACAGAAAAGAGTCAGAGAAAAGAAAAGATTAAGAGAAAAGAAAGAGGCCTCAATTTGGCACCAATAATCRCAGTTGCATTTGAAAAATTGCCTTTTTTAAAACAATGGAGAAGTACTTTCAGACATTTTGCAAAATCTTTCACTTTATATTATGCAAGCAATTAGTCCAGAAGATACAGTGTGGCAAATCTKCTGAAATTAAATTCCTGAGATTACCAAATACCACATTGGGAAGTTGTAGAACAAATCTACTACCAGGAGCAAAGTTCAGACTTGCAGGAGTAGGAGCAAAGCTGATGGCTCTTTTTTGCTATTTGTGGAGAGGATAAAAGGTATTGGTTGTTTGGCAGAAAAACAGTAGCAATATATTTCCACATTCATTTGAGGAAAAAGGTTCTTCATTTTTGTACTTTTGGAAGGTTGTTTGAGGGCAAATTGCAGGATGTTGCCCTTTTTATGCTTTTTTGACTGATGCAGGCCAAAGTAATGGCTAACTCCTTTAACTTCCAAAAGTTGAATTTAAGTTCTATGCCCAAGCAAAACACCAAACGATTGCACTTTGACTATGAGAATGAGTGTTGTTATTTCTGTGACTGCAGAAAACTGGCTACCTGCCAGGATCTATGCAAGCAATGCCCATTCTATTGGAAACATACGATGTGTGGGTTGTTGTAGGTTTTTCGGGCTGTATGGCCATGTTCTAGAAGCATTCTCTCATGACATTTCGCCTGCATCTATGGCAGGCATCCTCATAAGTTCAACTTAGGGTGCCATACATCTCAAATGACTTGAAGGCACACAACAATTTAAGTTTTCTTTCATTCTTTCATTTCTTTCTCCTTGAAATCCGAATTAATTTCTCCTTAAAATCCAAATACATTGTTTTCCCATTATGATGAGCTTGTAAGGCTCCATAGCTCCACTGAACATGTGTGTATGTGTGCAGTTATACTATTGGACAAGCAAATCAGGCTGCCGAAGTGCTATTCATTGGTTTCAGTAAACTGTTCGTCAGCAGATCAACTAAAACTTGGACATCTGCCTCACTTCTTTGTCATTCTGTTCAGATGGAAACCTGGAACTGTCATCTTACTCTGCAGTACTGATCAATCATGTCTCTCAGCTGTTTCACAATCATGTGCCTGTATTCTGGTGCCAGATTGTAGTTGCTAACAGTTCCTTTGCTGACATTACTCCTCCTGCTGTTTGAGTATGTTTGTTGTCTGCTTTACAGTTCACAAGAGAATCATAGAAGCATAAAATAATACTTGGACAAGAACCATGATCCATTGAGTCCAACTACTCCCCTGCCCTTAACCCTTAATGCAGAATTTCCAGCTATCCCCAGCATCTCTCTAAGCAAACCACTGCCAAACCATTCTTACTGTCAAGAGGTTCCTTCTAATGTTTCATCAAAATCTACTTTGTTGTAGGTCTAGGGCAGGATTGAACAAGCCTCCTTTCTATGACAGCTCTTAAGATAATTAAAGAGTGCCATTGTGTCATCTTTCAGTCTCTAAGCTGGAAATGTCTAGCCCTTCAACCTTTTCCTTGCATGTTTTACTCTCTATATGTCATATCATCCTTGTTGCCTTCTATGAACCTTCTCCAACTTGTCTACATCCTTCTTAACATGAGGCACCCAGACCTGAACACAATATGGCAGATGAGGCCTGACCAGTGAAGAATACAGTGGCACTTAAATATAATAATAATAATAATAATAATAATAATAATAATAATATCCTTAGCTGCTGCAAGAAGATCACACAGACAGACTACAAGCAGAGGCATAACACAGTTGCTCAGATGATTCATTGGAACTTGTGCCACAAATGCCATCTGCCTGCGACAAAGAACTGGTGGGATCACAAGCCTGAAAAAATTACAGAGACTGAACACGTCAAACTACTCTGGGACTTCCAAATTCAGATAGAGTTTTGGAGCACAATACTCCTGACCTCACAATTGTGTTATAAAACAAAGTATAGATTGTCGATGTTGCAATCCCGGGTGAAAGCAGGATTGAAGAGAAACAACTGGAAAAGATGACACGATATGAGGATTTAAAGATCAAACTGCAAAGACTCTGGCACAGACCAATAAAGGTGATCCCAGTGGTGATTGGCACACTGGGTGCAGTGCCTAAAGACCCTGGCCTGCACTTAAACACAATAGGTGCTGACAAGAATACCATCTGCCAGCTGCAAAAGGCTACCTTAATGGGATCTGCATGCATTATTTGCCGATACATCACACAGTCCTAGACACTTGGGAAGTGTCCGACGTGATCCAATACAACAGCCAGCAGAGTATCTGCTGTGGACGTGTTGTGTTTCTAATAATAATAATAATAATAATAATAATAATAATAATAATAATAATAATATCAGCCTCATCCCTCCTGTCTTTCAGGAAGAAATTGAAATCACAGTTCTGGGACCAGGCTTTTGAACAGCAGGCATAACAGCACTTTGTATGTGGAACTGGACTAGACTTTGGATGTGGAACTGGACTGGAATGGTTATATGGCCGATAATAATGTTTTAATTGTTTTTAATTAATGTTCTATCTATTGTTTTAAATTGTTGTTATATTGTTGTATCTATTATATGTTGCAGTATCAAATTGTTGCTGAATGTAAGCCCTCCTGAGTCCCCCTCCGGGGACTGAGAAGGACAGGGGTAGAAATGCTGGAAATAATAAAAAATAAAAAATAGCAGCTCACGATATAATATAATAGAAAGCGCAGCATATTTAACATAAAACATAAGAAAAAAAATCACACAAAGCACAATAACATCTAGAAATAAGATATAAATATTAAGCATGAAAACATTTTAAACCAATTACAATTATTGTGTATACTCATCAATTAAATAGTATATTTAATTGATGAATTGATGAATATCCAGAGGTCAAGTTGACCTTACTATCATTCTAGTCAAGGCCGTCAGTGATGTCATCAGCAATAAACATGAGCCAGTGAGAAAATTAAGATGAAGTCTCAAAAAAAAAAACCTCTGCAAAACAAAACAAGTTTAATTCATATTTAAGTTGGAACAGGTACATTTTAAAGTGTAACTCCAGTGAATATATATATATATATATGATTCAAACTTTGGATAGTATAGGGAAGGGCTAACACCCCTGTGGTGTTTGTTTTGCTGTCTATGCCCCTGTTCAGAAGATTTCACCTCACTTTCTGTCCCTATAGTGATTGGATTTTGAAAAATGTGGCTTGTTGTGGAAACAAGGACCGGTGATACAGCTTCAGTGGAGACACCTTTCCCCCATGATAACTCTTTCAGAAGTGAATCTCCCTTCTGAGACGTAGATTTCTCTCACTTCCTCTTGCCTCACCCTGGTTTGTAACTATGAATAATTTGGAAATCGGATGTTTGTAACTCGAGGACTATCTTTTATCCACATTCATCTCTTAAGAAGAAAATGAAGCAAAAGAATGGCACAGATGCTGCTAACCCAAATCTTGCTATCCTGGTTAACAACACATTGGATCAAATGCACTTGATCTATGTACAAGTCTAATTCTCTTTTCTTGACTACTGAAGGTGTTGCTTTAATGAACTCTCTGGATGTTTCTAGTACTATCTTGTAAAACAACAATTTCCCAAGAGAGTTGACTCATCCTACATCTCCGTTGTCAGTATATTGGCTACGCTGCATATACTAGCCTACTGATTTAAATTCCTGGCAATGAAGGGGACAATGAGTAATATACACACTGTCGCTCGATGAAAAACCTGATTCACTTGTCAAGGTGGAGAGATGGTGCATGGCTTTTGGTTGGCAAATCTTCCGTCACCCAACGGCACAGTGCCATTCCCTGTAGCTATTTTGAAATTGTGTTCAGATGGATGTAAACCAGGTGGTGTTTCTTTAAGAGATATATCATCATCATTCCAAGTTATATTTAGTTTGAAGATTTGTTACTACCAGTTTTGGAGGACCAGAAGAGAGAAGAAAGAAGTTCAAGAAAACTGCTGCTTTCTTTTCTCTTTTTCTCCCTCATTCTCTCCTTGTGCTTTCAAATTACTTCCAATTTGGCTATTATTTTAATGTGGTATTTTATTTTATTTTTTTACTTAATGTGGCTCTGTTTAACATCCCCTCTATTTTTTTAAAAAAGCAATGCTTTAAAAAGTCAGAAGTGTGCATCTGACTTGACCATGGGGCCACTTTAACTGCCATGGCTCGATGCCATGGCATACTAGGAATCGTTGTTTGCTAAGGCACCATTACTCTTTGGCAGAGAAAGTCAAAGACCTAGCAAAACTAAAACTCCCAGGATTCCATAGCATTGTGCCATGGCAGTTAAAGTGGTATCAAACTACATTAATTCTGCAGAGTAGATACACTTTTTGTACCTACAATGCAGATGCATACTAGGTTTCACATCCCTGCTTAGCCAAGGAGGTCCACAGGTTGACCTTGGGCATGACTCATTCTCTCAGCCTCAGAGAAAGACAAGGGTATTCGCAGTAAAATGGGGAACGAATTAAACATGTAGATCAGTGGTTCCCAGCCTTTTTTTGACCAGTTGACCAGGGACCATTTGACCAGAGATAGGAAATGAACTGAACACGTAGATCAGTGACTCCCAACCTTTTTCTGACCAGGAACCACTTGATCAGGGACCACTCTCCAACATTAGTACCAAAGGGTTACGAATCAGTTTTTGGTCAGCTAGATTTGGTTTGATTCAGAAAATTGCATGGATAGACCACATTAGCTGTAGTTTCTGATACAGAACATATGTCATCCAGTAGTCGCCATCTGATCACCCACAGACAACCATATTTAATAATCTAGAGCTGATGTGGTAGTAGTAATCTTTTGTAGATCGTCAACCTGACATCCCCATTGCCTCGGCACTATAAGAGGGTTTCATGAGACTAGATGTTGCCGCATGGATTCTAGACAATGTTGTAGTAATGGTGAGGCCATGGACCATGTTTTTTTTTCTTGGGGACCACTGTTGGTCCATGGATCACAGGTTGGGAACCACTGACGTAGATAATGGGCTCTTCCAAATTGGTTCTAAGGAGCATGAGTTCTCATAATATGGCCCTTCGGATTTGATCAATTGTTGTTATCATCTCAGCATCCACTTCTTCCACTTTTTCTTGTTTGGTAGAACAAACAAGAGGTTGTTTGTAGCAACCTCTTGTATTTGTATCAGGGCTTTTCCAAAAAAGAGGCATGACTTGCTGAGATGGCCCTATGGCTTGTGGGGCGCATTTTTTCCTCTTTCTGTTTTTCTTCAAAAGCATTACAGAGTAATAGTGCAGAAATGCCACTTCACTTGCACACTATAGCACTATAAAGGTTTTTAAAGGAGAGGAGAAGGAAATGTATTATTCCAATATGTCCTGGAATTAATAAGAAGCTAACTTGAGGGTGGCAAAAATGTTGCAGTTGGTGCTGATAATTAACCAAAATATAATCTCAGACAACAGAAATGTCATTTGGATATTTAAAAAAAATTCAGGAACAAACACCACAACCTCCTGAGGCCTTTGCATTATTTGGAGGAGCCCAGTTCCTTCGCAGTGCCCATTTTTTTTACATATTATTGATAAATAAACAAACAAACACATTAAAACATTAAAAACCAACCAGTTAAAACATCACATTAAGCAACAATTTAAAATCACATAATCCTTATATTATCGTAAGGATTATAATAACATAAGTACTCTTATATTATTCTATAGTTTATTGCTGGGTTCATTTTGTTCCTTTGATGAATTAATTTTGATTCCTTGTTTTCATTTCCTTGTTATCTGAGAGTTGCCTTGAACTGTGGAAAGACTGGATATGACCTCTACAGGGACTCAAAAGCATCTTGTTCTGATTTTCTTTTGTATAGTAGATTCTCTGGCTCCATCTGAACTGCCATATAATCCAGTTTGAAACTGCATTATATGGTCCGTGTAGACTCATAAAATGCAGTTCAATGCAGTGTAGGTGAGGTCTCTTGATTAACTGGCATCTATGGGGATTGGTAGATGCCAGGCAAATGTAGCTTCTAGTTGCTTAATTAAAAATAAGCCTTAATTTATACCCCATACTATACCGTACCATAAACTCTGTCTTGATTTAATACTAATGTTGAAATATAATAATAAAATGCAAATAAAGACACATTTAACTTAATGTAACACAGTTTTACTCAATTATAAAAACAGCCTAGTGAATGCAGTATTCTTTCTTTAGTTTTTTCCCCAGTTGCCTTAGTTTTGGTTAAACAAGAGTCTGCAAATGGATTTTGCTCTGGGTAACGAAATGTCTTATATTTCCACAACCTTTTAGCATTTGGAATGGCTTTAATATCTGAGTGTTTTAATTATAGTTATGTTTTGCTGCTTCCTTTGGCATTTTTCCTCCAATGCTTTTATGATTCTTTTTTATGAATAATCCTTTGTATCAGACATAGGAAATCAAAAAATGTTGATATAATGATTTAATCATTTAATTTTCTCTTGATCTTTGTTGTCAAATTGTAGTGATTTAGCTAGGACTATGGTTAGTAAGTGTGCTTGGTGAGCACATGCTAAACTAGATAGGCCAGGATTGAGAAATTAACTCAACAGGTTGAAGACAAAAACCAGAAGCTTATTATAATTTGGCCAAAAAGGATTTGCTTCAAAACGTACAAGCATAAAACATGTACAGAAAGCAAGATGTCTTATACAGTTTGACAGCTATTAAAAACTCCTACTCCCTTCCCTGATTGACTGAATTGGGAGAGGGGGCTGATCTGGATCTGCACTCTGATTGGCTGGGAGTTTCGCTGACATTGTCACTTCCAGGTGGAAATCCCTTTGGCAGGAAAATAATGGCTAGAGACTGGCCAGTCAGGGGACCAATCAGTTGTTGTGATCCCCTCCCCAGGAAGAGGCATCATCTGGAGAGACAAGGTCAATGAAATGCTAATGAGCTTTTGATTAGCTCAACTGTCCAGGTCCACATTTAACAAAGATAGGAGTTTCTGAAGACAAAGGTGCAAGGCTCCTGGAACAAAAGGTGATGATCTTGGGCACTCAAAGATTTGACTATCAATAAAGAGTTTTAAGAAATGCACATACTCTGAGCACCTACCATATTCTGACCTTCCATGAGCAGCAATCTTTCAGCTTCCAAGTGGATCATATAACTATACAAATAATTTGAGTGTATCTGGGCTGACATGTGAAATCACCAGCTCTGCATGTACATGAAGAATGGATGTTGATTGGTACCTGGCTTGGGAAATGGCTAGAGGGATTTGCCCAACCTTCCTGTTCTCAAAGAATTATCTTAGTAGGGTTATGGAGAGGTTACTGTCTCTGACCTACATTTTGGTACTTTGTCTAAAGAAGTTTATACACTACATATATAAAAAATAGATACTGGACACATAAAGATATAAATTTTTAAGTCTTTGGATGTTGTTCTAATGTTTAAAGCATAATCTTCAAAAATATCTGCATCAACACAGAAAAATGTAAGCTATTCACAGAAAGACATAGAAAAACCTACAAGAAAAGGATACATTCTCATAGATTAGAAATATTTAACATTGGTATGTCAACTGTATTTTAAAAACCTATATACCGCATATACTCGAGTATAAGCCTTTTTTCAGGCTGAAAAAGCCCCCCTTGGCTTATACTGAAGTCAAGGTTATTTATTATTTTACTCTGTTGTTGTTGTTGTTATTTCTATTATTTTACTCTATTTATTATTACTATTGTTACATTTACATTATTTTACTCTATTATTATTGTTATTATTACATTTACATTACTTTACTCTATTATTATTTTACTCTCTTTATTATTGTTGGAAGGATACCTAAGCACATTTACATTGAAGGAGTTTAGAATAATGGTTTAATCAGAGTTGGACAGTCTTGTCTTTAATTACAGTTTTATGTAAATATTCAAAAATATTTAACCTAATGATGCCTCCATTAATGTAATTTTATTGGTATCTATTTTTATTTTGAAATTTACCAGTACCTGCTGCATTTCCCACCATTGGCTTATAATCAAGGCAATACATTTTCCCCAGATTTTTGTGGTAAAATTAGATGCCTTGGCTTATATTCAGGTTGGCGTATACTCAAGTATATATGGTATCTATATGCCTATTGCAATTTATCTTATTAGTATTGTGCATATGTACACTGCGATGCATAATTTTGCCCTTGTTCACTCAAATGCCGTTGAACTCAGCAGGACTACTACAGAGTAAACACGCATAGGCTTGTGCTTTTAACATTTAGTGGATATTTATCTTATTAAAAGCCATTACCTCCTGGAGGCTCAAGCCAGGTGGGCTCCACCTACACTTAAAGGCACTTGCAAATTACTCAACAGTTGAAAGGTATTTGGTTTTCTCTCTTCTTAATCCTTGGAACAGAATATGTGCAAAAGGTCAAACCACCTGGTTGATAAGCATCTGGTTAGGCGCTCCTGTTTATTCTTCTTATCCAGGTAGGCAACTCAAAGTCAAAGCCATCTCTGGAGGACATCGAGCCCTCTCTTGACATTCAACCATTGGTGGTCATTACATAATGATGCTTTTTCTCTTTGTTGTGTGATATGTCATGGTCTGTTACATCAGTCTCCAGAATTGGAAGTATCTCCATGCTCCTGAATGTTTGTTTATTTCAGAATCCGGGTTTCTGAATCCGGGTTTCAGAATCCGGGGTATTTCAGCTCCAGAATTACACTGGAGCTTCCCTCCAGTGTAATATCCTCCTCTCCCCAACAGGTACAGCCTGCCTGTATTTGTGCTGAGAATAAATTGGTAAAGCTGTTGTGGAAGTCACAAAACTGGGGCAAGTGTCAGATGTAGTCAACAGAAAAAGTCAATTTTTGGATTAAAGTTCAGACTGTCCCAGCTAGTATACTTTCCACCCATTGGGGTTGCGAAATAGGAATTCAGGGGGAAATGGTAGGTAGGACTGTAAAATCCTTGAACAAGTTTATGTGCAGATATAGCTTTATATGCAGTTTGGTCTATAACTAAAAAGCTAGTTAAAATTACTTTTACGACTACAACTACCTGGATTCGAGAGTCAAAGAGCTGTGATTAAAAAAGTATCTCTTAAAGCTCTAGGGAGAGGCATGTGGTCCTAATGAAATGTTGAGAGGGTTTAGTTTTCTTGCACACTTGACACCTTTTTGGAAATGAATCAGAAGATCTTTCTTTGCATTGACCTTGAACCAGAATGCTGGCTAATAATATTTAAAAGATTGCAAAGTATTTCTTAAATTAACCAGTGGAGGAAAAGTGACACAGGAACTGAGAAATATCCAGCCTTAACAACAACTGACTCATTAAGTGTGATAGTTTGTTTTTGTTTTGTTTTTTTTGTGTCAGGAACAATTTGAGAAACTGCAAGTCGCTTCTGTTGTGAGAGAATTGGCTATCTGCAATTATGTTGCCCAGAGGATGCCTGGATGTTTTATAATCTTCTGGGATGCCTCTCTCATGTCCCCGCATGGGAAGGTGGAGCTGACAGATGAGAGCTCACCCCGCTCCCCAGATTCGAACAGTTGACCTTTCGTTCAGCAGTCCTGCTGGCACAAGGGTTTAACCCATTGCACAACCGGGGGCTCCAAGGCTGATAGTATAAATATGTCAAATCTTCAGGATGGGGTCAAGGTAGAATTCTGCAATGAATACACAGAAATAGTAAAAGAGGGTGTATGTTTGTCTGCTTTTGTCCAAGACCATGAAATTGAGTTACCTGAAGTTGGGCTTGCTTACTGAGATGACACTAAGGTTCTATAGCTTGTGAGTCTCTCTCTCTCTCTCTCTCTCTCTCTTTGTGCTTAAAGTAATCCTGCAGTCCTTAATACCATCTCCAGTACAGCCCAGCCAACAGAGCAGGGCAGGAAAAATAAATCCCAAAGTATGGAGTAAAAGAGCCAACTCCTTCCTGTGGCTTTGAGGATACCTTCCTCGTGGGAAAGGAACATGTGAACAGCTCTGGCTTTGTGTAAATGGGGTGGACACAATGGACCTTAATCTAACAACTTCCCCATAATACCAAAGTCATAATGTTGGAAGGATATCTAGTCCAAATTGCAGCCAAGGAAGAACACACAGATAAAGCATATTTGAGTGATGACCGTCCAACCCTGTTTAAAGACCTCCAAGACGGAGAAGGAGAAGGAGAAGGAGAAGGAGAAGGAGAAGGAGAAGGAGAAGGAGAGGAGGAGTCGGAGGAGTCCAGCTATTACAGTAATGGAGTTCTTCCTAATGTTTATGTGGAATCTCCTTTCTTGCAAATTGAATCCAATTGTTCTTCTCCCAATCTTTGGGACAGCAGACAACAAACTTTCTCCATTTTCTACATGACATCTCTTTAGATATTTTATGGTGATCCAAATTTGTTTCAAGACTTTAGCATGGAAAAAACATGGGCTATTGTTAAGCAGGTTTGTGAGTGATAACTATTTAAAGAAGTGGTTCTCAACCTGGGGGGTCACAAGGGGGGTTTCAGAGGGGTCACCAAAGACCATCAGAAATCTCATATTTCTGATGGTCTTAGGAGACCATCACCCTTTGGCAGCAAAGGTTGAAGATCTCTCCGCCTATCCTTCTCTTCCTTTTCAGAAACAGATGGCAAATCGTCCCATCAAAAGCCATCCAGCCTGCTCTCTGGATGTAGGTGAACTACAACTCCAAAACTCAAGGTCAGTGCCCACCAAATCCTTCCAGTATTTTCTGTTGGTCATGGGAGTTCTGTGTGCCAAGTTTGGTTCAATTCCGTTCGTTCAGAATTCTCTTTGATCATAGGTGAACTATAAATTCCAGCAACTACAACTCCCAAATGGGATGGCTCTCCAGAATGGGTCTTGGGAGCACTATTCTGCAGTGGCTCCGCTCCTTCCTGGAGGTCTGTTCCCAGTCAGTGAAACTGGGGGAAGACTGCTCTGACCCTTGGCTTTTGACCTGTGGGGTCCCGCAAGGTTCTATTCTCTCCCCCATGCTCTTCAACATCTACATGAAATTGCTAGGCGAGGTCATCAGGAGTTTTGGAGTTTGGTGCGATCTCTATGTAGATGACATACAACTCTACTACTACTCCTTTCCACCTAATTCCAAGGAAGCCCCTCAGATCCTGGATCAGTGTCTGGTCACTGTAATGGGCTGGATGAGGACCAACAAGTTGAAGCTAAATCCTGACAAGGCAGAGGTCCTCCAGGTCAGTTGTTTGACCAATCAGGGTATAGGGTGACAGCCTGTGACAACGGGGTCACACTCCCCCTCGAGACACAGCTCCGTAGCCTGGAAGGGGGGGGGTCCTCCTGGACTTATCGTTGACACTTGATGTGCAGGTGTCAGCGCTGGCTAGGAGGGCCTTTGCACACTTAAAACTTGTGCACCAACTATGGTCGTACCTCAAGAAGTCTGACTTGACCTTGGTGGCCCACGCCTTAGTTACCTCAAGATTGGATTACTGTAACGCACTCTATGTGGGGCTGCCCTTGAAGACAGCCCAGAAGCTGAAATTGGTGCAAAGGTCAGCAGCCAGGTTGTTAAAGATTTGAAGACATGGATGTTCCATTGTGCATTTGATTAAACTTTTCCTTTGACAATTGTCCTTAGGTAGGACCCCAAAATTTGACCATGCACTTTACTACCGTTTTATCCAAATTTGAGTTGACGTTATTTCTTGCTCTTAAGCTTAACATGGCTATATGCCCTATGCAATTTATTCATTGTCCTATCCTCTGATCTGTTGGACACCAGGCTACCCACTCATATCGAGACTTAACCATGTTATTGCTGTTGGTTTTGACAGCTGTTGTATATTTCATATGATGAGCATAACTTGAGGTACTGCTACCAAAACTATATCTCTCTATGATGAAATGATAATCTCAGTGGAATGTGTACTTGCTTTTATCAGGCAAAACACCAGCTTGCTTCTGGGATTTTTAATTTACCCACCACTGACTTGTGGGTGAGATTATCTACATTCATCATAGCATTCACTTACAAGTTTTGTCTCGTGAAAAAAAGTTGCAACACATTGTGTAGGTTTTTTTATCATGTCAGAAGCGAATTGAGGGTACAGTTGTAATGTATTTAAAAACACAAAGTTTGTGTTTTTAAATGTCCTTTGACCAGAAACTGATTCTACTAAATTTCCTTTGACCAGAATCTGTCCACTTAGAATGCCTCTGGTGTTGCTGTATGAAGGTCCTCTATTCTGCATGTGATAGGGCTATGACTGCATTGTATTAGATGGTCTGTTGTTTACTCTTCTCCACACTCACATGTCATGGACTCCACTTTATAGTCGTATTTCTTAAGGTTGGCTCTACATCTGGTGGTGCCAGAGCACAGTCTGTTCAGTGCCTTCCAAGTCGCCCAGTCTTCTATGTGCCCAGGAGGGAGTCTCTCATCCGATATCAGCCATGGATTGAGATTCTGGGTTTTAGCCTGCCACTTTTGGACTCTCACTTGCTGTGGTGTTCCTGCAAGAAGCGACTTGCAGCATTGTGTAGGTACAAAATATATAATGTGTTTGTATGTTAGAAAATGGCCTCTGTATTTGGTGATGGTTTAAAATGCAAAGAAGTAACTGTCCAAAGTACTGAAGTAGTTGTATTTATAAGGGAGGGGTCATCATCCTATTAGAGCCCCCGGTGGCGCAGTGGGTTAAACCTCTGTGCCAGCAGGACTGAAGACTGACAGGTCGCAGGTTCAAATCCGGGGAGAGGTGGATGAGCTCCCTCTATCAGCTCCAGCTCCTCATGCGGGGACATGAGTGAAGCCTCCCACAAGGATGATAAAAATATCAAATATCATCTGGGCATCCCCTGGGCAACATCCTTGCAGATGGTCAATTCTCTCATACCAGAAGCGACTTGCAGTTTCTCAAGTTGCTCCTGACACTACAAAAAAAATCATCCTATTTTGTTTCCTCAGTGCTGAGACTCATTGTGGGTACAAAATGTAAAGCGTATGGAGATAAAATCCACATATTTAATTACAAACTTTAAAATGTAATTAAACTATAAATATAAATAAAAGCAACTCAAAAACACACCCATTTTAAAAACTGTGACAGGAAATGCAGAGAATACTATGCATTATTAAAAGCCCTTTCTTTATAAACAATCTGTAGATGGAGATGTTGTGAAAGAAGTCACGTTGCATATTGTAATGTGTACTTAGAAGTAATTTCCAACTGCAGTGTGACATAGTTCTGCCTTTTAAAGAATGACGTTGGCCCCTTCCACACAGCTGACTAAAATCCCGCATTATCTGCTTTGAACTGGAATATATGGCAGTGTGGACTCAGATAACCCAGTTCAAAGCAGATATTGTGGGTTACTTTGCCTTGATATTTTGGGTTATATGGATGTGTGGAAGACCCATTGTATTTCAGCTCTTGAGGCTTGGTGTTACTCTAAATCCCAGGTATGGAAGGTGTGATCCTCTCAGACTGTTAACTCCTCCACGGTGGTGGCTGCATATTTTCTGGAAAAAGGGAAAGGGGTTCATTACTTATCCTGAAAGACCGCAAGAGTATAGGTATGCCACCAAGCCAGTGGATGGTGGGAAAAACAAAGAACACCATAGAAACTTGACAAATTAAAGATTCTGAAATCCTCAAAGCTCAACAAATAACACATATCAGAAGTCTGTTGGAACAGAGAGAGTCCCTGGGTTACAGTTTTCCTGTGACTTAAATACTAAGAAAAAGGAGAAGCCTTGTCCATTCTGGAGTCCTCTGGATATTTTGTCCTACAGCTTCCATGAGTCCCGGACATCATAACTGTTGTTCAAGGATGAAGGAAATCTTAGGTCAAAACATTTAGAGATATTTTCATTTGAGGAGATGAGTAAAGGAAGTGGTGCAGCTCTACATGTTAAAGAAGACATAGAACAAAAAGAAAGTGTCTGTTCTAATCCCTTCTTTTCATGCCTTCTCTTGTTTTATGGGATTTGTTTTTTTCTAGATTGCTTGTGAGCCTGTGGGCAGGAAGTTATTACCTTGATTTTAACACCGTGTTTGATGTGTTTTTGGTGCTGTTATAAAAAGTAGAGTATAATTCCTCAACATTGTTCTGTGTGGAAAATCCATTCCTCAAAATTAGTTCAGCTCTTCATATACTATCACTCCGCATCCCAAAATTCTTAGTCATGATGACTAGATATTATCTGCACTATTAGAGGTAGTATGCACTCTTAACTGCTGGTGAATGCATATTCTACTCTTTGTAGGCTTCCTTGTAAGCATCTTGTTGGTCACTGTGATAACCAAGGTTGCTAAGCCAAGATCATCCAAGGTGTTAAATGAGCATTTCTCAACTTGGGGGTCAGGACCCCTGGGGGGGTTGCGAGGGGGTGTCAGAGTGGTCGCCAAAGACAATAAGAAAACACAATATTTTCTGTTGGTCATGCGGGTTCTGTGTGGGAAGATTGGTCCAATTCTATATGAGTTTCAGAATGCTCTTTGATTGTAGGTGAACTATAAATCCCAGCAACTGCAATTTCCAAAGGTCAAGGTCTATTTTCTCCAAACTCCACCAGTGTTCACATTTGGGCATATTGAGTATTTGTGTCAAGTTTGGTCCAGATCCATCATTGTTTGAGTCCACAGTGCAATCTGGATGTAGGTGAACTACAACTCCAAAACTCTAGATCAATGCCCACCAAACCTTTCCAGTTGGTCATGGGAGTTCTGTGTGTGAAGGTTGGTTCAATTCCATCATTGGTGGAGTCCAGAATGCTCTTTGATTGTAAGTTAACTATAAATCCTAGCAACTACAACTTCCAAATGACAAAATCAATCCCCCCAACTCCACCAGTATTCAAATTTGGGCGTATCAGGTATTTGTGCCAAATTTGGTGCAGTGAATGAAAATACATCCTGTATATCAGATATTTACATTACGATTCATAACGGAGCAAAATTACAGTTGTGAAGTAGCAACAATAATAATTTTATGGTTGGGATTCACCACAACTTGAGGAACTGTATTTAGGGGTTGTGGCATTCGGAAGGTTGAGAACCACTGCCTTAGATGTTAGACTCCTAGGAGTGGTTCCTGATGATGTCACTGGGTGTAGTTGCTGATGATATCATAAGGGGCAAGTCCTGTTGACATCATTAAACATAGCATGTTAAGCATCAACCACTGTATCTCAAACAAGATTACCCAAATTAAAAACAAAAGCAAAAAATTTAACCAATGAAAAAATATTTCTTCCCATCACAAACTTTCCAAGATCTGCATTGAACAAGAATGAACAAAAACCAAACTTTTCTGAGCTAACACCTTTGGGTTGAATGCTTTCTAGAAGACATGGTGGTCATTCAACCAAAGACAAATGCTCAAGCTCAGTTTTTAACATACCATATTCAATAAGTCATGAAACAGCAATTGTTGAGGCAGATCAGGATTTCCCCACACTGACCACTCTCTCTGTCTCATTGAGACTAATGGTATCATCTCTGGTTTGTTGTGAGTTTTTGGGGCTGCATAGCCATGTTCCTGAAGCATTCTCTCCTGATGTTTCACCCACATCTATGCAGGCAACCTCAGAGGTTGTAAGGTCTGTTGGAAACTAGGCAAGTGAAGTTTATATAACTGGAATGTCTGCAGTGCCTTTCAGGTTCCTTGACTTGTGTCTGGGCAATGCTGCGTTTGGTGGTTCCTATGTAGACTTGTCCACAATTGCATGGTATCCAGTAGCCTCCTGCGGAGGTGAGAGGATCCATCTTGTCCTTTACTGAATGAAGCATTTGTTGCATTTTCTCAGTGGGTCTGTAGATAGTTTGTAGGTTGTGTTTCCTCATCAGCTTCCCTCTATGGTCAGTGGTTCCCTTGATGTATGGCAAGAACACTTTTCTTCTGGGCAGATCTTTGTCTTTGCTCCCTTGGCTTGTTCTTAATCTTGTAGCACTTCTGATGTCTGTGGTGGAGTCTCCATTGATATATATAAACCTCACCTAGTTTCCAACAGACCTCCCAACCTCTGAGGATGCCTGCCATAGATGTGGGTGAAATGTCAGGAGAGAATGCTTCTGGAACATGGCCATACAGCCCAGAAAACTCACAGCAACCCAGTGATTCCAGCCATGAAAGCCTTTGACAACGGTATCATCTCTGTTTTGAAAAACCTTTAGGAGGAAAAATGGGGTCAGGTAGTTCTTCTGGAGGATCTAGATCAGCCAGTTAAGATAGCCTTAAGCAACAGGGGTCAGCAGTACCCAGTAATTTTCTTTTTCCATTCAACATTTTTTTCCTATGACATCCTCTCCTCACCTTGAGAAGAGAAGAGGAGCCATCTAGAAATACTAGCAGGAACAGAAAACTAGATGAAATTATTCAATTATTCAATGGGGTTCTTCTTATATCTTTCTCTTCTTGAACAATACAGTCTGATTCAGAGATGCAGCAGCTATAGAGAGATGGGATGAGGCACAGTATCCTTCAGTTATCAAAACTGCGATTTCCGAGATCTGCAGGTGGCATACCTGCTCTGCTGCAAAGATCTGCCAACAGAGGAGCCAAAAAGAAGAAGAGGAAGAAGAAGAAGAAGAGGAAGAAGAAGAAAAGGAGGAGGAAGAAGAAGAAGAGGAAGAAGAAGAGGAAGAGAAGAGGAGGAGGAGGAGGAGGAGGGAACATTGAATTTTGAGCTCATCAGACCCAGCTTCCCTCCAGGCAGAGTACTAGTACAAGATTAATTCAAGATGATGGTTTCTTCATTATTATTTTTAGAAAAATATTCAGATGCTGAGGGAATTTGGGTTCGGTTCGGCTTCAACTGTCCAAACATTGGACTTTCTTACATGAGATTGTTGTCTTGCAGTAATCGTGTCATTTAAACCAATGGAAGTATACTGGTATGAAAAGAGTCGCTTTCAAAGCATATCTCCAATACTGCTATGTGTATTTCAATGATATACCATATATACCGTATATACTGAAGTATAAGCCGAGCTTTTCAGCCCTTTTTTAGGGTTTATACTCAAGTCAAAGTTGTTTATTGTTTTACTCTATTTGTTATTATTATTATTACATGTACATTATTTTACTCTATTATTATTATTATTTTATCATATCTATTATTTTACTCTATTTATTATTATTATTACATTTATTATTTTACTCTATTATTGTTATTGTTATATTAATCAGGTGTTCGCAGATTAGATGGATTGCACCAGTAAAGACAAAGATTTTATTGGACCGCAATTTTTGGATTGAGTTGGATAATGTTTTAACTTGGTGAACTGTTTTTATATGTATTTTTAGAATTATTTATTATGTATGTCGTTTTAGTATGTGATTACATTGCACGGCATTGAATCTTTGCCTGTTGGAAGCCGTTCTGAGTCCCTCCACGCAGGTCAAAAAGGATGGGATAGAAATGCTTTAAATAAATAAATTATTTATTTATTTATTATTTTACTGTATTTATTATTATTACAATTATAATTTTACTTTATTTATTATTGTCATTATTACATTTATTATTTTACTCCATTATTACTATTATTATATTTCCATTATTTTACTCTATTATTATTATTACATTTATTATTTTACTCTCTTTATAATTATTGGAAAGATACATAAGCACATTTACATTGAAGATGGTTAGAATAATGTTTTAATCAGAGTTGAACAATCTTATGTTAAATTACAGTTTTATGTAAATATTCAGAAACATTTAACCTACTGATGCCTCAATTAATGTAATTCTATTGGTATCTATTTTTATTTTGAAATTGACCAGTAGCTGCTGCATTTCCCACCCTTGGCTTATACTCAAGGCAATACCTTTTCCCACGTATTGGTGGTAAAATTAGGTGCCTCAGCTTATATTTGGGTCAATTTATATTTGAGTATATACGGTACATTTCTACAAGCAGTTTCCATGCTGTTATGCTGGACTTTTGCTTCCTACCCCGCATGCTCTATATAATGCATACATGCTGCTTGATTTTTTCCCCTTTTCTCTTACATGGAAATTGCATAATTTTGATTTTTGTTGCAACTAGAGAGCACTGCCATAATTATGTAATTGTGACTTGCCACCAGGGGTGGCTCAACCCATTACGAAAAGTAAGCATTTGCAGTATAGTTGATTTTGCCCGGGGGTGCTCTTGAGGCACTCTTGGGGGAAAATAGACCTTGACATATGCGAGTTGTAATTACTGAGATGTATAGTTCACCTACAATCAAAGAACATTCTGAACTCCACCAATGATGGAACTGAACCAAATATGGCACCCAGAACTCCCACGACAAACAGAAAATTTATATCAGTGATTGGTTGGGGGTGGGCGCCAAAATACTGTTTGCTTACCGTTGAAAATTACCTAGGGCCGCCTCTGCTTGCCACAGCAGCACAATGACAAATTTAAATGAAACAAATTTTAAAATCAAATCAAAGCCAGAGAACAGAGTAAAAGTAATGTTCCTGTGTATACTATGATGTTTTCTTTGTCCGGACCATGCAAATGGAGTAGCTTCAACCTGCTTGGGGATAGGGAGGAAGACAAGAGGAGAACCATGACCGCATGACTGATGTCAGAATCGCACAGGAATGAAATTATCTCACCAGGACAATTGTTGACTATTGGCAATATTGAAACCATTAACAAGTTTTCTCATCAACAAAAAGATGCAATCCAATAACAATGAAAATGCAATGCAACCATAGGAAAATAGGATTCCATCGCCGTGAGATAAGGAAAGGTCATACACTATGTTAGTGTAATCATGCATCAAACCTATTATTATCTCAGCTGGCTCTAGCTAGGTATGACCAACTAGGACTTTACTCTAAGAAGGTACAGGTATATCTAAGGGCCTTTCCAGACAGGCCCTAAATCCGAGGATCTGATCCCAGATTATCTGGCAGTGAGGACTCATATAATCCAGTTTGATGGAGAAAACCTGGGATCAGAGCCTAGGGTATAGGGCCTGTCTGGAAGTGCCTTCAGTTAATAAAATTGACATGTTCCTGGGTATTCTCCCTTGATAGAAACTTTGGAACCAGAGAAAGAAATAACATGGAAAGAATACAGGTAGGTTCCTACAACACAAAAAAAGAAGAACAGTTCAACATTGTTAAGCAAACTAGATATTTAAAGCTATCATTATGCACATATGAAACGGAATATTCAGAACAGGAAAACCTTGCATGAATAAATGAATATGTTTTGAATCTTCTATGACAGTGTTTGTCAACCTTCCTAATGTCATGAGCCCTTAATACAGTTCCTCAGGTTGCAGTGACCTCGAACCACAAAATCATTTTTGTTGCTGCTTCATAACTGTAATTATGCTACTGTTAGGAATCAAAATGTAAATATCTGATATTGCAGGATGTGTTTTCATTCACTGGACAAAAATTTGGAACAAATACGTGATACGCCAAAATTTGAATACTGTTGGGGTTGAGAGGGATGGATTTCATCATTTGGGAGTTGTAGTTGCTGAGATTTATAGTTCACCTACAATCAAAGAGCATTCTGAATTCCACCAACAATGGAATTGAACCAAACTTGCCACACAGAACTCCCATGACCAACAGAAAATACTGGAAGGGTTTGGTGGGCATTGACCTTGAGTTTGGGAGTTGTAGTTCACCTACATCCAGAGAGCACCATGGACTCAAACAATGTTGGATCCTGACCAAACTTTGCATGAATACTCAATATGCCCAGATGTGGTGGAGTTTGAGGAAAACAGATCTTGACATTTAGGAGTTGTAGTTGCTGGGATTTATAGTTCACCTACAATCAAAAAGCATTCGGAACTCCACAAACCATAGAACTTAACTAAACTTGGCATGCGGAGCTCCCATGACAACAAAAAATGCTGCAAGGATTTGGTGAGCATTGACCTTGAGTATTGGCATTGTAGTTTACCTACATCCAGAGAGCACTGTGGACTCAAACAATGATAGATCTGAACCAAACTTGGCATGAATACTCAATATACCCCATTGTGAACACTGGTGGAGTTTGAGGGAAATAGACATTTGGGAGTTGCCTGTGTGTATCAACATGAAAAAGGGGCCAGTCCCATCTCCTTCTTTCTGATCAAGATTCTGACAGAGGCACCTGCGCAACTACACAATGTAAATAGTAATAGGAATAATAATAATAATAATAATAATAATAATAATAATTTTATTTCTTACCCGCCTTTCCTCATGGCTTGAGGTGGGTTATGAAATTGCTACAACATATAATCAAAACACATAATCATTTAAAAACACTCTGTAGAATACACATATTTAAACTTATTTCCATAATATTTATTTATTTATTTCCAACATTTATACCCTGCCCTCTCACCCCTGAGGGGGGACTCAGGGCGACCTCACAAACACCATACAGTGTCATCATAATAAAACAATCAACAATGCATTAAAATATTTAAAATATTAAAACAATAATTAAAACAATTGATTAACACACGCCTATGAAAATCAGAGTCTAAAATCCAGTCTGGGTCAAATCATTATCATAAGTGTTAAAATCTTCTTTTTACATACATATTAAAATACATAACAACCTGCTCTACTGGCAGGATGTTCCACAGTCATGGGCCAGCTGATGAAAAGGTCCTCTGGGTGACGGTTGCCAGTCGGGTTCTGGCAGGCTGAAGCAGATGCCCCCCAGAGGACCTCAGTATTTGGAGAAGTTTGTATGGGAGAAGGCGGCCCTGTAGGTAACCTGGTCCCAAAACATGTAGGGCTTTAAAGGTTAACACCAACATCTTATGCACCCTATATTTTGCACAGAAACTATTTTTTTCTCAACCTGTGGGTTCTCTGGTGTTTTGGCCTACAACTACCACAAATTCCAGACAGTTTACCAGCTGTCACTGAATGAGAGACTCCCCCCCTGGGCACACAGAAGACTGGGTGACTTGGAAGGCGCTGAACAGACTGCGTTCTGGCACCACATGATGCAGTCAACCTTAAGAAATGATACCACGAAGTGGAGTCCACAACATGCAGTGTGGAGAAAAGGAAACCACAGACCACCCATTACAATGCAACCTGAGCCCTGCCACATGCACAATGGAAGATCTCCTTATAGCATCACCAGAGACACTCCAAGTGGTCAGCTACTGGTCAAAGGACATTTAATAGAATGCCTGTGCTGTTACACCCAGACGTTATAAAAATAAACTAAGATGTGCTGCCCTCTATGTCTGTGCGAACTGCGAGTGTCTTTCTTTGGAAGCTTGAGATATTCAGCAACTGAGACTATTAAAGGTTGAACATTAAAAAAAGAATATTTATTTTTCAAAGTCCTTGCAGACTTGGCACAGTTCATCAAAGGTATAAAGAAACAGTCAATAAACCACAGAGATATTCTTTCTTTCTCTTCTCCTCCAGGCACTGAATTGACCTTTTCCCCAGAATTTCAGATAAGATTCTGAAATCTTTTCACCCTAACCCTAAGCTGTCATGGTTAGAAAAAGCAGGTTTTTTCCCTATCTATAGCTTAAGGTTAGTTCTGGAGACAAAGCAGTGAAGACTCTCTCTATATCTATATAACTCAATTTCTCAGTAGGCTTCTCTATCTATAATACCTCAATCTTCAATTTCTCAATCAGCTATAACTCAAACACTCAATCAAGCTTAGCTATTTATAGTATCTTAATAGTCTTAATATCTTAATATCTTCAATCTATATCTCATTATCTCAAGAACTATCTTTATCTTTCTATCTATTTCTCAATATCTATCTCAATCTTCCTACCTAGTTCTCAAAAGTACTTATAATGTTTTTTCCAGAGCTAACCTGACCAACCACCAGCACATCTGAAGTTCCTTCTCTAACTAAAAAGGCAGGGGAGATTCCAAAATGGAGATCTCAAGCCCAGGAGAAGGGGCGGGCTCTAAACCCAAAGAGCTGCTCTCTAGGCCAATAGTTGCAAAGAGGCCTGCAGACTGGCTTTCCAGACTCTGAAACTGTTAACTTTCAGAGCTCTTGCAGAGCTGCAGCAGCCCTGGGAGAAAATGCAAGAGGGAGCAACTTCAAGCAACTGTAAGGTAAGGCAAACCAGGCTCCTGGGAGACGGAACAATGCCAAGTATTTAAACTTTGTGTTTTTTAAATACATTACAATGGTACCCTTGGTTTACTTCTGATACAATAAATAAATAACCAGCTGTTAGGATTTCTTGGAGCTGAAGGCCAAAACATCTGGGGACCCACAGTTTGATAACCACTGCTCTACAGATATCAGAACAGGTCACCCAGGAAGGAGAGGGGAGTTTGTCCCCTCTTTCATGCTGGTCATGCAATTATCCCATTCTGATACGCCCACGTTGGCTCAGACAGAGTTCCATAGACAGCTAGTACTGGAAGCCACACAGAGGAGGAAAGTTGTGTGCCACTCCAAAGTAATGGTTGTACTCCCTGCCCAAGTAAACAATGGCTCTGGATTCAGCATGATCTGCTCTAGGACTAAATTGCCCGGTGTAGATGCATCCTTTGTTTACCGAAGTGTGCCTATATACTGCGAAGGAGAAAGTAATCAGCGGGAGCTTTTGATAGCCATCGTTAAGAAAAATAAGTACAGCAACATACCAAAAAATCATCCCAAACATAACTGATACCACCATCCAGACACTGCTTCATTGTGGATTATTTCAGCATGTCATTATTTTTCTCCTTCTAAAGGATAAGTTTCTTCTCTGTGCCCCAAATTGAACTCCAGCAAGAGATGGGATGAGAGCATGTCCACCCAGTTCAGCTCATTTGATCAGGCTGCCATTAGAGAAGTACCATGTGAGACATAAAACGTGCTTACATGCTAGTACATGATATTAGACAAGTAACATCTGAGACATAAAACTGCTTACACGGAAGTGTCCGTATTTTCCAGTTTCCATGCCTTTTGATGCATTAATGAATTTAGAGTCACTTAATCCGAAACTATTTGTTCTTTCAATGTTCTTATTATTAAGTGTAATTTTTAATTAGAATGTTTCTTTTTATGGTTGTTTGATTCATATAATCTGATTTTATTTTTCAGGCAAATTGCCCAATCCTCTACAGTGCCTTTGGAAAAGTTATATAAAACCTGAAGGATTATTATGAATCTGGGTGTAGGGTTGTTGTTTTTTTTTTTTACCTGAATCAAGGTTACTGCAGTTAACACAAATGAGGCATTATGAAATGTCTAACATGCTGTTATTTACTGCAGTATCAGAGTTAACAGTCCAACAAGAGAAAGAAAACAATTTCTAAGGGTTTTAAAGCAAAAAATGAACTTTTTCCTAACGTGGTGTCCATTAACATTGACGTTAAATAGTATTTGGAACAGATTTTATTAGTAACTTAAGCTCAAGGATAATTCAAGGACTATGGGATAATGATAATCATTTCCAGGTCATTGATTCCCATAGTACACCAGTTAACACCTAGATAATAGTAAGCCCATGAATAGGCATATTCAAAGGTTGCTACCTGCATTAGCATTATCCTCCTGAGAGGTCATATGGCAATGGGATGAGAAAGAACCAAAGATCAGAAAAGTGACTTTGTACTACAGGAGCTGCCCCTACCGCCTTGGGGCCACACGGATAGATTTGGGGAAATGACATGCAAAACAGTACCTTTTCTTGAGGTCTGGGAAAACCCCAATAGTCACTGCCTCTTCTTCATATCACCACCTCATGTAGTCCTTCACCTTAGGTGTGTGTAAGAACACATTATGGTTTGTTCTTATTGCCTCTCGGCTTCTGAGAGATGAGAATGGAATGGAATGAAAGAGGAAAAAAGAAGGTTATTGATCAGAAGAGGCCAAAAAAGTAATGGTAGTATCCTTCACTTTAGAGCAGTGGTTCCCAACCTTTTTTTGACCAGGGGTCACTCCCCAACATTAGTACCAAAAAGGTTACAAATCAGTTTTTGGTCAACTTTAGATTTGGTTTGGTTATTTGGGGTGCTGATTCAGAAAATTGCATTGGATAGACCATATCAGCTGTAGCTTCTGATACAGAACATATGCCATCCAGTAGCTGCCTTCTGTTTGATGCTGAACACGGATTTGGGAGGCCCTGCGTAGGCAGAGACTAGCCAGACCCAAAAGGAGGATCCGGCAAGATGGCAAGCACCAAAAATATTTTTCCCTAATTTTCCCAAATAGAGTCTCACCAAGTTGAAGGAAAGCCACTGAGGTTTTATTTCATTCCAGCTGGACGATTGCAGTAATCTGCCAACAAATTGACATGTTTGCTAGGCAGATAAATACAGAATATATAGCTTTCAAATTCAAAAGTTTCCATGTCCACCCCCCTGAGCCAACTTTGTTGTGATTGGCTGTGATGTCAGCAAGCCAGGAGGAGATCCAATGAGGTTTCTGGCCCTGCTTTGGCTGCTCAGCCAATGAGGTGGAGGGGAGGTGGGCAACAGGGAAACAATGAAATGTCTATGTGACTGGATTAAGAAAGGCCGGTGTTTGCCAAGCGGCCAAGCGATAGCTTTAGGCTCTCCAACCTGGTCAGAGTTATTGTCCTGATCTTTTGAATACACATTTTTATCTGGCCCCTAGAGGCCAGGTCCTTTGTCTTACTGTCCTGTGATATGGAGTTCACTGATGAAGCAGAGATAAGTTCAGGAGGTCAGGATGTGGCACAGCAGGGAGGTGGTGACAAATCCCCTGTTCCTCGCAGATGGGGAAATGTCCCTTGTGTTGAGTGATTCAATATGTCCATAGACTCCATTTTTCTAAATGGCCTGGCTATCAGCTCTCTGAGGTCCAGGCAAGTAGAGCCATTTACTTATTGTCCATGCAAATTGATCTGGTTGAGTCCTTTGTTAGGTGAGTATTGGCTCAGGAAGTTTGGAAATTCCAAGAGCCATGAGTTGCTGGTTGATGAAAAGGCAACTTTGCTTCCAATTTTATTATAGTCATACACACATATAGGGAATGAGGAATGGGGCATGGGAGCATACATAACACAGAGTTCATATGTAAGGGCAGGATCATGCAAGGTTGAAGGGGAACTCATGCCAGCCCCCCCCCCCCAAGCCCATTCATAAAAACAGGAGGAGAGATGGGATTATGGGATCATTCCAGTCTGATGTCCTTGGCAAAACTATGAATTCCCTGTTTCTGAACTATCTTTTACAGAGCCCTGGGGGGAGGGGGTTCACCTCCAATTACATGCTCACCCACAGAAAACAATATTTAATAAGTCTCAGCACTATAAGAGGGTTTTCTGAGACCAGTCTCTCTCATTGCACCAGTGTAGTAATGGTGAGGCTGCAAACCATATTTTAGTTCTTGCAGATCACTGGTAGTTCATGGACCACAGGTTGGGAATCACTGCTTTAGTGGTTCCCAACCTGTGGTCCATGAACTACCAGTGACCTGCAAGAACCACTGGTGTCATGCAGCCCCTGATATATTTTCTCTAAGAGATTATATATTCATGTGTAGGTCTAAAATTTTAGTCAAAAACTCAATCTCCAAATACTGACTCAACTTATACACAGGTCAATGTAAATACTAAAAAACTTAACTCCTATCAAAAAAATTAAAGAAGAAACCACCTCATCCTCTGAGAAGAGCAATGAAAGGCAAGAGCCTAGTCTGTTCTGGAAGAACTTACAAGAATCATCAACCCCTTCAATTCTCTCCACCACAATGCAAGCTTTGGCCTTTTTAAAATACCTGGTTGGGAAAATGCTGGAGGTGACCAGGAATGGCTTGCTGTCTGAGATGGCGCTGGCAATTTCTGTTCTCCATGGAATGATCCTCAACTTTTCCATGAGTTATATCAAAATTCATAATTTTGGCCCTAAAGCCTCCCCTTAATTTGTTGACTAAACACAAGTATATATGGCAGTCAGCAAAAAAATAGTTAGGGGAATGGATGCTCATCTCTAATCCACATATAACTGGAATGTATCTTGCACATCACAAGATATGTACAAGAAGATATGAATTGCCATCAGAAGATCTGAACTGGTACTTCAGATGTTTATGAATAACTATGGTTTGGAGGGTGGAGGTTGAGAGTGGCAAGGTGCCATGATGGGACTCTATTTTGGGTCTTACTGATTGAAAAACACTACTAAATATTTAAAGTATCAGAAGCCCTGTCCCATATTCAACTTGACCAACTTAGGCAGAAATAATTGGTTATGATTTCACTGAATCCATGACTCTTTCTTCACATCTTGGAGCAAGTTATCTAAGCCAGGCAAAAGAGCAAGAAAACCAGGCAGGCATTTTTAAGTATCCTGTTAGCCTTCTTTTTTGTCTTGCCAGCTCTAACCTATAATTATCTCCTCCATCAATCATAGGAGAACAACTGGTATTTCTCCGACAGACACACCAACATTTGTGAATGGTTAACCCTAATCCCTGATAGCTATTCAAGTCCTTTCACAAAACCAAAGTCTATATTATTGTTGCAACCTTTTACCTACATAACATTTTGTTCCAGGAGTTGTTATTAAACGCCCATCTGTCTCACTTCTCTCTGTGTGCTAAAAGCAAAACATGTGAAAAGTTATTTATCTTTGCAGAATTTCCTTGCTGATTTTACCCGTAGGGGAGGCCAAAAAATGAGAGAGCATTGACAATTGCCTATAATTGCAGGCTTAGAGAGATCCTTGTCACAACACAGAGTATTGTGTTACTTTGACATTGGAAAGAGTACCAAACATGTTCCTGCTGAGTTAGGTCAGGAAGGAGAGCCTTTGGTGTGAAGCAGAAAGAAAAAATCAATAACTATTAAGCTCTTTCTAAAAAATAATCTAATAGTTACAAGCTGTTTTCCATGACTGTTGTGTAGCTTTCACTATATCTCGTGATACAAAGGAATCCTGTAACACCTTTGTAACACCTTAACTGGTAAAAAGAGATTTGTTTTCTAAGCTTTAATAGATTCAGGTTGAAAAGCTCACAATTTGATTCTTTGGGAAAACTACTATATCATGTACAGTTCTCTGAATACCATAATCATGCAGAAAAACACGGTGTGTCTAGATAAATGTTTTCTCCATGCCTCTAACATGACTCTATGGTCAGTTTGAAATTCAAATTTAAAAGCTATGGACCATGGATAATGAGGATCCATGCCTGGTGAGTCCAGCCAACCTCCAATATTCCTGAACAGAATAAAACTCACCAACAATGGAGACAAGCAATAGAGGCTTTATTTGCAATCTGTAAAAAGGATGCAATGTAAAACATGGATGCTATAAATGTACAAGCATAACCATATCAAAGTGTGTAAGCATTTTTATACAATAAACATCCATTCACTAACATTGTTTAACTTTCCTGCCCTAGTCTGTGACTGCCTGAGCACAGAGGCTGGCCATCCATGCCTCTGCCCCGGATTGCTCAGGGAGAGGGGGATGTGAGGGCAATCTGGCTGTGACATCTGTCACCCCATTGATCGCCAGGGTTGATTCAGCTGATCTGGATAGCTAGGCGGGTGTACCCTTCCTGTCTCACCACTCCATGTGCATCCCTCCCAAAGCTGTGCACTCAGTGTAAGAGGAGGACGTCCCAGATATAGAAGGAGTGTACCAAGGTCTCCAGTCTTCAGTCCCGGGTATATGATAGCTGCGCTCCCCTGCTAGAACCTCCAAACAAGCTCAAGGTCAGGGAGAAGGACTAGAGCGACTCACCTCATGATTGGTGAGTGCCCTAAAGATGCAGCCAGGAATCTCCTCTGGCTGGGTGGGAAGCCCTGGGTTGCCCAATCAGCTGTACAGGATGCCTCCCTGGGCAGAGGGAATTCCCTAGGAAGTTTAATCCATATTTGGAGAACTTAAGTTCCTGATCTCAGAACAATGGTCAGCAGGATGTGCCCATGATGAGATTATGGAAATGCAGAGTCCAGGATGCTGGGGACAAAAGGTGGTGATCTTCAGGTCCATTCCCAGGCATGGTAGAGTAAAGAAAAAGTCCCAAAATGTCTATTGCTGTATCTTGGGTGATCAGTGTCTCTTTGTTTTGAGCCTTGCCTAATGATAACTGGCTTGCATCTGAGGCAGTCTCACATGGGATCCAATAATTGATGTTGCGCATAATGGCCAGACAGTTTTTGTCCAGGCTGTCCCCTCCGTATATGGCACAGCTTGACATTCCTGGGGCCTGCCATATTTGGCTCCTTGGAGGCCAGGCCAAGATAGAAAAGTCAGTGGCGCTTGTCCTTTTCTTAAAGTTTCTTAATATATAAAAGATATTTCGTAAGAGAAGTAGGGAAAGGAGGTAATAGACAAATCATATTACTCACATTTTATTTTTATTTTTTATATTTTATTAGGATTTTTTTATTACTCACATTTTATTGAAGAGGTTAAATATTGTCCCTTTTCTGTCTGCAGTTCAACTCATGCATACATGTGAGGTATGGATCAGCGGATGTACTTATAATTAATTGATCTCTGATAGTTTCTTTATTCATGGATTAGCCCATTCTGAAGGTCCAGGAAATTCCTCTGGGGAGTCATTGATAGGTGATGACTCTAGTAGCTTGCTCAGGAAGAAATTATAACTGACATATATCTGTCTGTCTGTCTGTCTGTCTATCTACATAGACATATGTAAAGGATGAGGTAGGGAACATAAGCATAATGTAGGTAGAAGGTTGCAAAGTGGGATACAAATAGACACATTGGAGGAAGGGAAAGGATACATTTTATCAAGGGGGAGGTTGGGATTTGCTATGCAAAAGATCTGTTGCTGTAGATTCAGTTTGCATGTGCACTGGTATAAATCAGCGCATATCTATGGGTTGTTAATAAAAGAAGTGAGAATATATTAAGCAAGGGATTAGTCTTTGGAGGACTACTGCTGATCCATCATGGGGACTGTGGAGACTTCGCACAAAGTGAGGAAAAGAAAACAATTTCATCTATTTTGCCACAGGTGTCCTTGGTGGACTATAAATCCTTGGGATGGGGGTGTGTGCCATATTTGACAATAAGCTTTTCCTGGTAAGAAAATTAGTTTCTGATTATGCAAAAATCCATATTGTCCTAAGGATTGGCCACATGACTAACTGGAGATACATTCCGGAGATGGGTGAGTTTAATCCTATTACTCTAATATTTTCCTGATCTAAATTACTCCTCATCTATTTGACCAAATTAGGTTCTGAAATATTATTCTACTGTCTGTAATTCAATGAGGTGTGTGATACTTTATAGGTAAGGACTCGCATGTTGAAATGAGAGACTAGGGAGAAATAGGGAGCATCAGTGAAATACATTAATTACGACACTAGAGTACTAGTCAGGATACTGGTAGCTGCATTCTCAATTAATGATGTTTTCTAGTAATCCTCTAGTCTTGTCCACATATAACACAGTAGAATAATCTTAGTAGGATATGGTCTGAGTATGGATAGCTATTGCAAGGTGCCCTTTTGATTATCTTGTCCTACAAAGTGTATGTTTGAACTTAGAGTAAGGTTGGTATATTGGAATTCAGCCCTGGAAACCAGGGTGCAATTCCCTGCTTGGCCATTAAAACAAGCTGGTGAATTGAGGCAAGTCGTGCTCTCTCGGCATCAAAAAGAGGCAAAGGCAACCATCCTCTGAATACATCTTACAAATAAAAAACCCATGGGTTGCCATCAGTCAAAAACCTTAGGGTTGCCATCAATCAGAAATTATTTGAAAGCACAACAACAACTGCTACTACTACATTCTGTTGCTGCCTCCCAATAAACCATTTTTCCATAGGCTTAATTCCTAAACTTGTGCACACCCACAAAGGCACTTATGTTCTTAACTATACCATTACATCACAGAGCACAACTTATTGTGCCTGAACTATTAAGTGAGTTGACGTATGTGCCTTTGATTTCTAGATTTAAATCAGACTGGATTCTGGGAATGTAAAAGGAATCCACAGAAGTAAATTTAAAACAGATTAGGAGACCATGTGGATTCTAGGAACGGAAAAGGACATCCATGTAATCCACTCCGATCAACCAAAATCTAGTGAATGCATGCTGTTGTAGAACATGAACTTCAGAGGGACTCATTTTTGGGCTGCAAGTATAGAAATGTCCCAGAGGAAGCCATAAAATCAATTAGAGTATAAAAGTTTAAATATTTATGGAAATAAGCTTCATCTTGCACATAAATTGGTGGAGATCACTTAGCTCTCCAGATACTGCTAAACTGCAGCTTCTAGTCAGGATGGGAGTTGCAATTCCTCAATCTCTTGACAGGCAACTGATTTCCACCCTTGGTGTTTGTATCCCACTTCCAGAACTGGGACTCAGGGCGTCATCACACGGATACGTAAAACTATGGATAACAACAAATCTATTGAAATGTAGAACTTATGCCCCAAGATTACAGCTTTATGTCTCTTTAAAAATTGGAATAATAGTAATAATAATAATAATAATAATAATAATAATTTGATATAGTTTGCTTATATGTTTCTCCTTTTTGGCATTGAATGTTTGCCATATATGCTGGAAACCATCCTGAGCCCCTTTGGGGAGATAGGGCAGTCTACAAATAACGTTTAATGATAATGATAATGATAATAATAATAATAATAATAATAATAATAATGTTATTGTATGTGGATAAATGAAACCTGTTACCAATCCCACAGATTGTATGTATACTATGTTGTTGTAGGTTTTCCGAACTGTATGGCCATGCTCTAGAAGCATTCTCTTCTGATGTTTTGCCTGCATATGTGGCAGGCATCCTCAGAGGTTGTGAGGTCTCACAACCTCTGAGGATGCCTGCCACAGATGCAAGTGAAATGTCAGGAGAGAATGCTTCTAGAACATGGCCAAACAGGCTGAAAAACGTACAACAACCCAGTGAATCCGGCCATGAAAGCCTTCAACAATACATTATATGTATAACATAATAATATCACAAATATGTCATATGGTAGTAATCCCTATTAATGTTACTGGATACTTTCCTCCACTGTTGAGCTGAGGAGGCAATTTTTGCACGTACATGGCTCAATCAACAAGACTGGAGCAGATGTTGTTCCACCTTCAGTTTCAACGCCAGCTGATTTGTGTTTGGTTTATTTCCGTTGGAGCAAATTGGAGACATGTGAAACAGAAGTGAGATAAAACTACTGCATCTAGAAACAGTTAGGGTCATTTGCGGGTCTGAGAACAAAAATATCATATGGATTTTTAAGAAAAATGTGGTTGGTTCAGAAACCTTGGGTAACTTTAGAGTGGGATTAAGGACACATTCCAGCAGATTGCTCTTTGGAGTTGGTATCTAGGCTTAAATAAAGATAAGTCGTCAACATCTAATTAAAAGTGATGGTGTAAGAAAGTTTCTTAACATGTTACACTTAACATGAAGCTGGCAAATATACCATTGCTGACTTTCCAGAAAGTGTTAAGTCACAGGTAGAGTCTTGCAACATAGACACAGGAAGATTGGCTCTTGTTTTCTGTTCCAAGCTAGCCTGATTTCTTTGATGTGGAAGTGGGTCTCTGAGCACCTGGAGATAGTACCATCAAATATGAAGCTCTTTTTATATTTTATATAGTGTTGCGCAATTCCAAAAAGGTGGCTTCCCCATCCCTGCCTTTTGCCCTATTTCCAGTCACCGTGCCAGGTGCAGCAGACAGACTACACATCCTAAAAGAGATTAATTTACCTTTTATAAATAGATAATCTCAAAGGAGGCGAAACAGGAAATGCCCACCTATCTCCCAATCCAAGACTGATATTTTTCCTATGTATACATTGAAAGCCCTTTAACAAAAAGAGTTTGTCTAAGCTGTTCACATATTTCCTGGGGAATCATTCATAAATCTTTACAGACTCATTCATTCACCCTAAGTGATCTATATATGTGTTCATTAATAAAAGGTGACTGCATGCCATGCACTGATGCTGGGCAATGAGCATCAATATCTGCACTCATACAGTCCAGCGCACATGTCCTAGTAAACTAAAGTAATATGATGTGCCTATATGAGTGCCTGAAGGGCTTTGTTGGCTTCTCACCCATTATGAGGCTAAGATTATGAGATAAATACAATAATAGCATGTGAAGATACTATCATGTATAGTAGATTTTCAGGCTTCCCGAAAGGATCTAGAGAGATCAGCTCCTGGATTTAACCACACAGATTATAAAACAAGTATTTTATTTCCTTTGCAATTTTTGGTGCAAGTGGAATCTATGTTGGGTGACTATTGTTGGACTCTCGTCTGAGAAGCGTCAGACAGTGACTACGAACAAAAATCTGTGGAAAAACATTTTTAGTTTTGTTTCCTGATGACATCATTACTGTCATAGTGCATGCTGCTATAGGCATACAGCAATGCTTAGACTATGGTTTTTAACTCTGAATATATTTTAATGGATTTTAACTGTCATTTTAAATACTGTTTATATTTAATTCTGTTGCAATGTTTACATATTTGCATATTTTAAATTGTATGCTAATGTTTTAATGTTAAGGGGTATAAATAATAATAATAATAATAATAATAATAATAATAATAATAATAATTGCTTTTTCTGGAACACTGTACATGATATAGACATAATAAATACATAGGGGTTTTTTTGTCCAGGCTGGTAGGCTCTATCTACAGCTTGGGTATCGGTTGCAGGGTTCCAACGGTGATCGAAAATGACCGCCCAGGTGGCTGAAGTCAAGATCGGACCAATGCCTCCAACTTGGGTGGTCAGGAGGAAGACTGAATTGCCTTTGTCCGTCTGAAACTCCAACTCTCTTCTCCCATTCTGCTAAACAAGTCACCGTCCCATCAACATGCATCAGCCGGAAGTTCCGTTTGGTTAAGATGTGCTCTATAATATCCAGCATTTTCCTTGACTGTGAGAAGACAAGAGTTTGGTGTCCTTCTTGAAGTTTCTTCAACAGTGCAACAAGGAAAATTAGCTTTCCTGACTCCACGATGAGAAGTTCATTAGAAACAGATTTGATTTCTTGAGTCATGCTCAAAGTTGAAAAAAAAATACATCATTGTGTTCAGCGTGTTCAAAATCTTCTTGGTTCACCCAAAATTGCGAAGGAAACAAAACATTCCCAAAACTTTGTTAACCAGTGTTATCTTTCATTGAACTATTTATATCAACACAAATACCCATTATGCTTTCCAAACTAGACTGGGCAACTAATCCCATCATGGATCACATTCCAAAAGTCTGCACCTCTCTCAGGGGTGAACCCTCTAACAGACTCCATGAATGACAGGTGTCTATTTTTCCTGCCATGAAAGAAACCCTGATCACCTGTGATGTTGGGAGGAATCCCCAGCCAACAGACACTTGGATTCTAGTTGGGTCATTTTTTTCAGCCAATCAAGGGAAAGCATGGGTATTTTGAATGGCTGTCAAACTGGATAAAGTATTCTGTACTCTGCTGCATGCGTTATTTTGGTTCCTTCTGAGTGCAGACTTTGTACTGACATCCAATCTGGCCAAATTGAATAAACTTCTGCTCTCTGCCTTCAAATCTGATTAGTGCCTTGAATCTGGCCTATTGGAAGTAGTAAAACGTGCCAAGCTCCGAATCCGCCTTTTGCAGTTAGCTGAAATCACTCATCAAAACCCCTATGACAGGGTTGCCCTAGGGTTGCCATAAGTGGAAAATGACTTAAAGGCACATAACCAACTAAATAATTTTCTTAATGTAGTTATTGACCTAAGAGCCACTTTTGTTTTTTGTATGCGGGTCTCCTGTCACACACATACACACACCATCATGCATCATAAGAAAATGAAACAGAGTTTACAATTCTACATGTGCTTAGTTGGAGTAAAACTCCATTTGCACAATTACATCTGAGTAAATATGCATAGCATAACGCTGTTTGTTTACTGCCAATTTTCCTAGCCCATATCCCTCCAGAGATGTTATAATGCCTAGCCTCCCCAGCCAGCATAACAATTGGGTTTTAGTTCAACACATCTTGGGTTGGAGGCAGATTAGGACTGCTGGTTTATTTTTTTCCTCTTCTAGTTATCTCACCTGGGCAATCCAGTCTCAGGGCTTGGACATGTTACTTGTTTAAACTACTGCTGCCAATAATCTCCCAGTCACCATGACCAGTCTCTGAATTGTATGACATTAAGTCCAGGATGTTCTGAGCTAGAACTGGCTGTAATTTCAGTCCCAAAAACATACTTGCATCACTACTCTAAGGGCTTCATTGATAGAAAATCAATGCAGTGGGTGAACTACACCATATGCAGTATCACAGTCCTTGACCTGATAAATCCCAGCATCCCCTAGCAGCAAGTGATAGAATCTGGCTCTTAAACAATAAATTCTAGCAAGACTATCTGTGCTGGTACGGCTGTGCCAGGAGCTCCAACTTCTTTTCCTTGCTATTGAGTGTTTGCATGTATTCCAAAGTTCCATGCATTTTGCAATAAGGTGGCTTCCCTTGGTTTGTAGTAATAGGGCCAATGACCCATCAATTATCATTATGTCTTTAGTTCCGCCCCTTTTTCTGGGTTAAGGAGGGAAAAGGGGACCTCTAGTTCAGTTCACACAGAGAAGCCTTTCGTACAGGACGTGAATCAGTTCCACCTGTAGAAAGCTTCTCTTTTACAGCTTTGCTGGGGGGGATCCAGTCCCACAGCTCTACAGATAACTACAGCATAGCCTTTGTTGGGGAATTTAGTTCCATAACTCTACAGCCAGCTCTTTGCTGGAGAAATACAGCTCCACGGATTTACAGCCAGCTTTCGCTGGGAATTGAAAGCCCTCTTTCCTCTTGGAAATCTACTAAAGGACTCTGTTTGGTAAGGACCACTCCCGGCAGCCATAAAGCAATTTGGACTGGGTGTAGGGGCCCACTCCAGCAGAGCTTAAGCCAGATTGCCCAGAGAGGGGTCAAAGATTTTCTTTGTAGAAGGAAAAAACAGTTTATGAAGAAAGTTGCCTGTCCCTTGTGGACAAGATTTAAGCAAGCCACCAGTTGATTCAAAGCCTTGAAGTATTTGTTTGATTTATTGAAGATTTAAGCAACAATAAAAACTTTGTTGAACTTTCTAAGTCTTTAAAAGAACTTTGTGTGGGGAAATCCGAAAGGCCTCTCAGCCAAGGCACTCCCGGAGTCCCGTTGGGCATTCAGAAAACACATCCTGTCTACAGACTCTTTTGCAGGCCCAGCGCGTGACATCACACTATCCTTGATGTTTTGTGATGCTGTCTCATGGAAATGTATTTGGAATGTAAAGTTTCTAAAGTCATATTTAGTCTAGGGGCTAATGGTCTACACACTTTCATCCCCACCAAAACCCTTTGAACTGTTCACTGTTTGGGTAGGGAAATTTCCTGTTCCAAGCTCTGTTTGTTATGACTGAGAGCAGTTTTACACAGACACTTAAAACTGAGTTAAGAAGTAGATTAAACCAGAGCAGTTCTACTGTGGAGCTCCTATATAATTGCACCAAAATCTAGTTCGAGGTTGGGACTGTGGCCATAGTATACACTCATTGCAGATCACAACCGAACCCAGAAATGTTTCTTTTTCTTACCCAGTTTATTGAGATGTGCTGAAATGCATCTGCTTGCCTTTTTGGGATCAGTTCAAAAACCATAATATTTATGGCTGACTGGACCTTTGCGGGCACAAAACATGAGAACAAAGGGGCAGAAAGCAAGAGTTCTTATGAGAATGCTGTGGTTTCCTTTTATGGGGGCATGCTTAGTTATCATCTGGCCAGATGTGCGTTGTTTTCTTTTCTTTTTAATGTTTTGGTGCTTGAGCCGATTTTACAAATGCGCCACATTTTTCAGTGTCAAATTTGAGCCCTGCATGAAATATACTCTGATCGACTGAAGCAGATTTTCTGGCTTATTCAGGACTTTTTTTAATGTGCTGTTTCTGGCTTAATGTGTGCTGCAGCGCACATTGGGGTGTATGTTTTGTAGATACCCTACCCTCTAGTCAGCTTATGTTGTAGATCAGCCAGAGGCTGATGGTTTAACTGATGATTTAGAGAAGATTGTGGATTTTCCTGTGGCACAAAGTGATGGGCCCTCAAGTCTGGGAAATTCGGGACTGGGAAATGATGGTTCTCTCTGTGAGGAAACCGACTTGGAAAGTACAGAACCTCAAGACCAGTCAGAGGAGTCAGAAGTAGCAATAGCAGATAAGGGAATGAGTGAAGAGCTGAGTGATAAGGAGGGTTCTCAGGATAAACCACCTGTAGCTAAGGAGATCAATGAAAATCTTTGTTTACAAATCAAGGCTGAAAATACATTGTGCCAGTCTGAGAAATTGTGTGGGAAAATCATGGAGAAAATTCACAGGATATGTAATGCTTTTATGGGTGTCTTTTAAACAAGATGTTTACTGTAAGGGTAGTTCAGGTAATGCTGCATGAGAGTGAGAAGCTAAGCCTGAGCTCTCTTGCTCCTGGTCCAAATCAAGCCTTAGTTTTGGATCTTAATATCCTGGAAGTTTTTTGTTTTCATGTTCATGTTCTCCTGTTCAAGTTTTTACTAGTTATACCTTCTGGCTTGTGGACTTATGCTGTATCTGTAATTTCTGGCTGTTTCTGGACTTTGTCACCTCTGGAACTTTATCGCCTGTTGCAAAACCTTTTTGGACTACATGTCTTTCTTTCTTATGCCTGCTTTTTATATGTTAAAATAAACTGTTTGCTTATATTCCTGGACTGTTGTGTGGTGCGGTGGTCATAGGTGTTTCCAGGCCTGTCAAAATGCCCAATCAAAGTGCATTAAAATTGTCATTGCTCCATCTTCAGTGAGGTCTTTTAGTAGCTTGGGACGCAATTAACAAGATAACAGAAGCTGGAAATACCCAGAGGACTGCATATGGAAAACATCTGGACCTGCTTGCCTCTCCCACCATAAAATTCGTTGAACAAAAAGGGTGATTTTTACTCACTGAGTAGCATTCCCCTACCAATCTCTAGTGACATGTTGACAGCCATTTCCCCATCACAATACTATACAAACCAAAAATGTAGTGGCTAATTTTCTAAACCTTCTGTTCCCTCCAAAAGTCTAGAAAATTCTAGTTCTATTTCCCTCAAGTATGGCTGTTGGCCATACATACTTATTGCAAATCAAAATAACCTAGAATGGCTTGCTGTACTTTGAAATTATGTGTATGTGTATTTGAGAACATGAAGTTCTTTTACTGTGCATGGGTTAATTCAAGCACACAAATCAATCAATTGCCTTTTTAAATGGCAATTGTCATTTGATGCATAGAAGATGCTAAGTGTTGAATGGTAAAAGTATAGGTCATCACCAGCAAAGGCACACACCTTCATGTTGTTAGTAAAGTCTGTGTTCTGCCTTTTCATGCCCAGAAGATGTGGAGCTGTAGTAGAAACTCTGTCTATATCAGAAAAGAAACACACATACACAACTTTTGATCAAAAGGGCCAAATTCTCTTTAGGCTATGCAGTTTGAAAGCAAGTGAAACAAATTTATTAGTTTGACACAGGCAATATACAACTTTTGTAAGCAAGATACTAGACCATTCCATAATCAACTAATGGGCATATCCAAAACTTACACAACAAGACACAGCAAGCCTTTAATAACAAATTCTTCTGATTTATTACTTCACAATCTGTCCAAAGCTGGGCTTTGTGACTACATACTTGACTTAATCATCTAACCATTCAAAAAGCAAAAACAAATAGAATGAAATGGCGACATCACACAAAATGAAGACACCTTCACTCTTCACAATCAGTAGTCTAAGTGTGGCATAATAAAAAATAAGCCACGCATAGTTCACGTTTGATCACCCCACACACTGCCTTGCCAGAGAAAGAAAATATGTCACATAGGTGAACAATAAAGAACAAGTAGTATACTCTTCTTAATCCAGAACAGCATATGTACAATACGATCAGTTGCCTCAACTCACTAAACATCCTTTCAGAGAGATTTCAAATGGTATTTCTTTGTGCATATGATGAAACCTTCTTTCAGCAGCCAAGAAGCAAACCAGTGTCTCTCTCTCTGCATAGTTTGAGCCTGAACAAAAATGCAACAGTATCCAAAATTTCCAGGCTCAGCCATCACTCCGTGCATTGCCCGACCAATCAGCTTCATGCATTTTATTTTACAGTTGACACACACACACTCACTGATTCCTTGCATTCTCCAACATAAAGCCCAAAATACCATGTATGAGAATAGCGATGTAATCTGATCATACATCCAATGATTGCGCTTCAGATGCCATAGATGTTGCAAGTAAAATAACTAATAAAATAAGATGACTACGAAAGAATTTTACAATGCAGTTGTGTAGGATGGATATTAGAGGATTATCTACATTTAGGGAGTAAGTGAACAGTTGAGTATATGTGATAATATGGGTTTCCCTATTAACCTTGGACATACTTTTTTAAATTTGCCACTAAAGAAAGTCAATAGCAATTGTGAAAGAATGTCTGCCTCACTCACCACAAATCTCAGGCCAATTGCAGATTTTGCACCTCAGAAATCTTTTCGTAATCACAGACTGTGTTTCCTCTCAATTTCAGAGAACAGTGTGGGGTTCAAAACTATACCAAGTCATCACATAGAAGTCGCATGATTATTGTCACACACTTCTCTTTTTTAACGTTGCAATCTACAATGTACTGCATTCAATTTTGCATAATTAAACCATCTAAATGAGATCTAAGGGACGCGGTGGCGTAACTGGTTAAACCGCGAAGCTGCAAAACCAGCTGACCGGAAGGTCGGCAATTCGAATCCACGAGATGGGGCTCGAATCGCCCATTTCTAGCTCCAGTTTGAAAACATTCAACAGTGAGTAGATCAATAGGTACTGCTTTGGCAGGAAGGTAACGACGCTCCGTGCAATCATGCTGGCCACATGACCTTGGAGATGTCTACAGACAACGCCGGCTCTTTGGCATAGAAATGGAGATAAGCAACACCCCCCATAGTTGGACTTGACTAGACTTAATGTCAAGGGGAAACCTTTACCTTTACCTCTACAATCCGGGTTTGTTGCATTTTTAAAGAAAACATCTATTCCAAAGAGGGAGGTGGATTCAGATTGGACCTGTGTCCGTTCAAGGAGGGTAGGAAGTCAAACTCTTTCTCGTTACCATTTATTTGAAATTAAGAGAAACTGTGATGCCCACATGTTACTTCTCTGAGCAGTGATGTTTTAGTGATGCGGCACCTTCATAAATCTGTCTGGAATAATGTAATTGGAGATTACTAGCGTATTATAATATTTGTGGGCATATAGCTCATGTCCGAGCAATATCCCTGGTTGGGCTTTGAGATAATCAAGAGAGGCCCGTCTCTTAATTCTGTTATCCAGAACTGGTACCCCCAAAAGTAGAGGTTTGGGTAAATGAGAGGGCCTTCTTGGTAGCTACCCCTATACGGCAGAATTCTCTTTTTAGGGAGACTCTCCTCTCACTAGCAAGCAAAAACCTTTTCCAGCAGGTTTTTAATATAGTACAACCTCCATATCTGCTGGACCAGTATCCAGTTTCATATATCCATGTCCAGCAAAATCTCTCTTCTCTAGGCATTTCCTGGAATGTTATTCTACTCTCAGCAATTCAACAAGGTATGTGAGACTTTGTAAATACGGTAAGTACTCTCATGTTGAAACGAGCTCAGAAATAGAATAGGGAGCATCAGTGAAATACATTCAACACTAGAGTATTAGTCAGTATGCTAATAGTTGCATTCTTAACTAATGACATTTTCTAGTAATCCTCTAGAGGTGCCCCACATATAACATAGTAGAATAATCTTAGCAGAAGATGGTCAGAGTAGGGATAGCTATTGCAAGGTGCCGTTTTGGCCATCTTGTCATATAAAATGTATGTTTGTTCTGAGAGCCGAGGGCCTCCCGGTGGGGTAGTGGGTTAAACCGCTGAGCTGCTGAACTTGCTGACCAAAAGGTTGGTGGTTTGAATCTGGGGAGTGGGGTGAGCTCCCACTATTAGCCCCAGGTTTTGCCAACCTAGCAGTTTGAAAATATGCA